>JARHVA010003260.1:1235000-1835000 GCA_037957365.1 Torreya grandis | reverse complement strand
AATGTGACTTGATTACCAAGAAGAATGTAGTCACACTCGAGGTCTTTGATCTAAGTGATCAACTATGGTATAAATATTTTGTTCCTAACTCATGAACTACATAATATATTCATCTACCCAAACCTCATATGCAACCATCACCATTGAAACACTTGATACTCCAACCCATTAACAATTACAAGAGGGTACAAGTACTCCTAAGGATGCACACTCACTACTTTACACACATTCCACAAATGCCACATACTTGCAAAAGTCATCAATCCTTACAAGAGGATATATCAAGTCTCAAAACTCTAATCATGGTGTAACATGGTTCCACCCTGAGACACCATAAATCTAAAATCTCAGTGCGATACTTCATGTCATTAGGTTCACACTGGTGAACAGAAAGACATGGAAATGCTAATGAACTCATTAGGTCCTAGAGTTCAAGCCAAAGCTTTGATACCACATGTAACAAGCCCGCTAGGTTATACATAGAAATACGTGATTCTTTTTACTTTAACACATATACCAAATATAGTTTACACCACGATAATCTACAGAGACCATAATAAAAATACAAGGTGATAATAACACCAACCATCATACATCACATACTATTGATCTTTAATATCATGAGAGTACACGTCATAATGTGAATACAAAAAGTAATTACATCAACTCAGCTACAAATGAAACAAGTCTACAACCACCACTGTTGATTTAAAATAATAAATAATTATAACTCTTAATGACAATACTTAATACAATACAATACAATGTACATATATATACATGGCTCCTCTAGAGCATAGTTTTTGAACTCAAATATATGTGGCAATCTCAAGTGTTATTTTGATAAGTAGTACTGGTATAGGGAGGGAGAGCATCATCGAAACACTTTTCACACCAACCACAGATCAATGATCCCTCATACTAATTTTATCAGGGAATTATATTCTTTTCATGGATGAGTAAATAGTTATGATGCATGAATCTAAAGAGACAATCAAGTACCCGTATGTTGTATGATTCAAAATGAAACATGCAGTGTATCATATAAATCCATTTTATTACAAGATATCACACACACATGTGAATCACACTTATGAAATGATAATGTCTTATTAAACATACTTTAACCTAAAGTTTTACAAATAAAAAATAATAATGATCTAGATCAATCAAATTCATACACCTACTTGATTGGATTGCCTTCATCTGTCATTATGAAATTGGTAAGCCATTGAAGTCCATCTCACTCCATACTCTATATCAACAATGCATATTGGTCAAATACAACTCAACCACAAGATTCATTTAATTTACATCCTACTTATCAAATACATCATATAACATGCGAAATATAAGAGTAACCAAAGCATACATCTATTTCATCAAACATATGAATGAATCTTACATTATTTTTATCCCATACTAGAAATAATGACTACAGTTTATACCATCTAGGGAATTACACATTTAACTGTAGATTTTTACTATTACATTTGGTTTTCAAACGTACTACACTCTATTATAACCCATATTACCATAGTCTAGTATTCTGAGAAATAACTATTAATCTTCCATAATTAATCATATAAAGTAGTCTTAATACATGAAAACATAAACTTCTATTCAAATAACTAGATATAATGAAGCAAGTCACAGTTTCTATAGAACATAATAACCTACTATCATAACAACGCTACACTCTCAAAGGTTGTATGTATGCATACACAAACTTTTATCATCTATCACAAAACACGCTACTCATAGTATTAACCAACACACATATACAATTGATTAGTCAAACTTAAATGTGAGTCTAAAAATAATAATTGCAGTATGTACCACCTGGGTACCACTTACATTTATACTATAGTATTCTATGATATCTCATACTATCATAGTTCACAACTAAATTAAAACACATAACCAAACATACGATTCTAAGAACTAATGACCCATATTCATAAATAATAATCAAACAAGTATGGGTTATACCATCTGGATATACCTTAAGTTTATATTGCATACTAGTAACCAGGTGAAATAAACCTATAGATACTCATACCTATGCACTATTATATGCTTTACATGAATTTAATCATTTATATATATTAATGTACTCATAATATGTACTGCACATGAGTTTAAAATACTATATATATATTGACAGTCTCTTGTAACCCTAATCAAAGTCTTTATAAGGTTTTTACACAAAGATTTCAGCCATGAATCAACAAAACATGAGTACTATAGTCAATAGACCTTCTATCTCAAAATCCTTTCTCATCAATTACTATTAGTTCTCAAGGCAATAAAGTTTTTCATATTTTGATTCTTATATGATTACATGATAAAATATAATTACCCTCATATGATCCACAAAAATTATCATCAATCATATATTGACATATGATCCATCCACCCAAGGTCATGAAAACATACTAGCCAGAACTTATGTGTATAGATACACATCCCATATATTTATATAAATTATATATGCATACACTCTAGTACAAATAAGCATACTCACAATATATATATTGGGTATTACTAAAAGTTGATTTAGTAAGAATTGGCTTACATCGTGAGTGCTCTAGTGATGGTTATCATGTTTTGGACTATATGAATTATTGTCTATAAGTATAATGTAGTTGTCCACATTTACTTATTGGAAACTAATGGTTAGTGAATTATATTTTGAACCATCATTAACTTGTGTAATATATATATATATATATATATATATATATATATTACACAAGTTAATGATGGTTCAAAATATAATTCACTAACCATTAGTTTCCAATAAGTAAATGTGGACAACTACATTATACTTATAGACAATAATTCATATAGTCCAAAACATGATAACCATCACTAGAGCACTCACGATGTAAGCCGATTCTTACTAAATCAACTTTTAGTAATACCCAATAATGAAGTCTTGTATTCAGCTTATCAAGTTAGAAGTATATAGTATTTCATGTAGCCTTTGTTCAAAATGAACTCTTACTCATATGTGTTTAGTTTTAAGTATAGTTACGCACTGTAAATAAAATTTTGCAACTAATGAATAATGTTAATTCAGTTATCTTCATAAACTTTCATATTCTGATACTCCTCAGGGATTAACTACACAAGCTTACTATATTGGTTCTGCATGAGTCTATACCGTAATAATTTCATTCATAGAAAAATAATTACGCTAACCCAAGATATGCTTATACACTCATTACTTACTTCCATTGTACACATTATCCACTACTATATAAATTAGAATAACACTATCCTTATGTTATATGAATATTCAATGCCATATCATGGTTTTTATAAATATGATGCTAATATACTAGTTTAATCAAATTAAATTGATTTAATGTATTGGTTTAATCACAACACACTTTGGTTTATATATTCAATGCCATATTAATATATTGCTTGAGCTATATTAACATTATATAAATTTTGACTTGAGTTGTGAAACTAAGGTCGTTGCAATTGGCTGTTCATTTAAATAAATCACTTCTATAAGACTATAGCTACAAGAGTACCTTGGAATAGCGAACAACTCTAAAACATTTACCAATATCCAATATATATGCTACTAAACATAAGAAGACTGCTTCTAGGAAAACAATTTTTTTTTATACAAGCAAACTATCAAGCGTAAGGAGTCTTTAAAACAATATAGCATTTGTTCAATAATTATTATAACTAGCGATGCCCTTTGTATTTGCAATTACTGGACTGATAACCAATAAAGAGTAATTATCCATTCAACAATCAATACATTGTTGTATATAGTGACGCCTTCACTTAATCAATTAAGTATTAATTTTGACGAAGTCTTAATAAGCATGCAACAAACAAGAAATATTTCCAGTGTTAATTTATTAATTGTTGCCTAAACGTTATGTTATACAATGACTTTAATACATAACTACAAACTAAGCATTAAATAAATCGATTTCCATACGCCATATCTCTGCATCAGATCCTAAGTCACTCCGTGGTTATAAGTAACTCGCTATAGATTAAGTACATTTACTGCAACAATATAAAGTATGATTTTACTTTATTATATGCTTTTAGTGAATCCTTATAAAGTTGGTTTAGCTATTATCAATATATAGCGCTATATTAATTCCTTTTTTTTTAGCTATATGAGTAAATACCCAGTTTATTTAAAACTAGAGTCATAAACTAGAATTTGTATAATAAATTACCTAAATAGAATCCATTAGTAATATATCCCCGTGAATGAGTATAATGATCATAAAATATTGAATATAACGATAATTCTGGTAAATAACGGTTTGTGGATAGCAAGACATTAATAGTTTATACAGGTAAATGGGTATAATAGCTATAAAACACGATCTATTCCATACCAAATAGAATATTATGTAGTATGTTTCCCTATTTTATCAAATGCATACTAATGATTTTTAAATCGATGCCATTGTCATCTTGAAATTTTTCAAAAATGCATGTTAAAATTTAAAACATTATTTACCTAATAAAAAATATTTATTTGTTCTTCTAAATTTCATACTCTATATTCTTTTCTGAATTGTGACCCATCTCCACCCTGTTACAAAGCTTTCCTCCCCCTAATAGTGCGACACCATTCTTATTATTTATTTATTTTAATAACTCCTAGAACTCTTATGATGATCCCACTTTTAGAAATTCTTTTCTTTATAAAAGTAGCGTAACTTTTTGATTTAAAGCTATCTTTGTTTTTAAGAGTTTTTATTAAATTTTTGCTTCCTTTTTTTTATTTAATATATTTACTTAAAAAAAAAAATCTTTATACTTTCTTCATTATTATTATTATTTATTTCTTTATTGCCTTTTCCTCTTCCATGGTAAATTCTATTTTTTTTTAATAATTTTTAAATTTATTTTTTTTATTTCCTTTTTTTTTTCTTTTTCTTTAAAATAATTTTTTTTTTTCATATTTTAATATGAAATGTTTAGTCTCATATTTTTTTAATTAAATCAAAATAACATTTGAAAATCTCTAAGCAATTCAAATGATAAAAAAGTAAATTCATAAATAACTCACATTTTTAAAATTCACTTTTGCTAACAATTACTCCTACCATTATTAATGGTAAAACATACTAAATATGCAAAGAAATTTATTTCTATATTTTACCTAACTGTGACAAACTACATAAACAACACTCCAAACAAGTATCAAACACATCATAAGTAATTAAATGCATTTCTACCATGATTAATTATTGTGTGTGTGTGTAGGATTTTATCGGCTCTCTATAGACCTTCAACGTCTTCATCTACATCACATTCTCCGATGATACTCTCTTTTCAGCGTGATCGAGGGATGAATTCCCCTGCGTCCACCTCATAACATGCAAGTAATTAGATCATATCACATGATAATCATAAAATAATATTATAACTGAAATAATACATTAATATGTTTAAAACGTAAACACATACATTAATCCAACTCATAGTAAGCAATCATATACCATCATCTAACTAAACAATATTCTACTATCCTATAATAACATAAATCTCAAACTTTGTTAAAAATATAACCAAATCTAAATTTGTTAGCTGCATATATCTATGGATAATTTAACAAATTTATCTGGAAAAGAATCAGGATGCAACACATATCCAAGACATATCATCTCAATGGTCATATATTTGGGTCAATCCTCTAAACATTGATATAATCAATCCTATATTAAATAAGTACTAACTCTACTAGTAAGGAAATATAACATACACTTCATTAAACAATTGAAATCATCTATCACCAATATCCAAATCACATTTAAAAAAATATAATAAAAAACATTAAATATATAACCCTCTATCTTATTAGTTATATAATAATCATATTATCAACGTAACATCAAGTGTCTCATGTCTCATTAATGTAAAGATCATATCATATTAGGATGTGTATATGATAACAAAATTTCCAAAAACAAACATTGGAAAAATAAAGGTCTCTCTTGTAATTGACTCTAAAAAATAAATTTACATCAATCAATGGAGAGTATGTTAGCATGGATGCGACTAAAATCATAGAAGTCATAGATAATGCCAAGAAAATCCTAGATATTAGTATGGTCATTGCGATTACCAATGATGATAATGGAGGTAAACCCTTGTTTGATTCTAGATTGGTCCCTACCTTTATTAGCAAATACATCCTAGTTATAAGATTAGGATGGTCATTGCTATCAAACATATATATATATTCATATCAAACATATATATATATTCATCTCAAAATGATCTTATTTTCTTATAAGATATTATAATTTTTTTGGATTGAAATTAGAGATATTTTCTTTCTATTTGGGAATGTTGAATTTCTATGTCAATCCCCAAAACAATTTTCCATAAATGCTATACTTTTTTATAATTTGCAGTCTAACATTTATCTTTTTCTATATTTAGATTATAGAAGAATTTGGTTTGCTTGAATTTCCACTTTGTGGGACCAAAAATCTTGTCCTCCAAATAAAAGCAAGCTTCACACTTAGAGATCAATATCAATAATCCTCAAATATCTTGGCCCTGGAATTAGACACACGAGAGGAAACAAGGGTTCCAAATCCAAAGGTATATGTTCTAGATTATTTTAGAATTAGTTAGGTTGGCCGAGATTCTATTTGTTTTGACTAATTTTAAATATGTTGAATTCAGATAAGTGAAAATTATATCATTAAGGTCATTAGTTGAATTCAATGGGACAACGGTGGTTTTTGGGACTGTTTTAATTTGAGAAATTTTATCAATTTTATCGACAATTGTAAGTGGATTGAGAGACTTTTATAAGCTTGATCTTGGAGTAGTATACTCTATCTTTAACATATAATGTGTTTAAGATAATTTATTTATTTCAAGTATTAATGTTTTTTAAAGAGGGATTATGGTTATACCAAAACAAGTACATTTTATTTTATTGTACGTGTATACAATTCTTGAAAATCATCTTACGCAACAATATTATTTAAGTTATTTAAAAGTTATATATATATATATATATATATATATAATAAAACATAAAATCTAAATTAAAATCTCATCATAGATTAGTAGTCAACCTAATTAAAATATCAAAACAAGCTATCAAAAGGCACAGTAAATGCTATTACAATATAAAATGTCATGCTTAGAAAACCAACAAAACTAGTCAAAGTTAACAAGAGATCAAAACATATATGATATTATTCAAATTCATAATATCTTCATTTGCCTTAGGTCTATTGCATTTCTTATGTTGGATAAAATCTCCAAATGTAGGAGAAAAATAAATATTGGGTCAATCCATCATAATAATATTCAATAATACATCAACTACATATGTAAGCTTTTAGCCTTAGTACATCACACATAAATACCAGTGGCATCACATTTATTACACGTGTTTACATTTATTACTTTTCACCACCACTAACTACTCACAAACAACCTATGACACATCACACTATATTTATCTAGAAACATCACATACTATAAACTTTATATAACACACATACACACTAAATATCTCTAACATCCCCCTAGTGCAGATATGGGTGAATACAAACCCCACCACAAAAAGGACATTAGGTTTTCTCAATAATGTGATCATTACAAAAAAAATATCCATTATTAACAATTCGGGCACTAGTTTTATGGACAAAACATTTTCCTTTCAAGATAAGCTTATTTAACACTTTCTACACAAAGGAGGGATAACATGATGACTTATAATGTGGATTTTAATCACTTATTTAATAACAAAACTAATCTCTAAGAAAACTTAACTAATTGACACCTAAATACTTAATAACACCTAATCTAATGACCATACAATACTAAAAAACAAACTATAAAATTATTTCAATCTAAAAAATTAAAATTCAAAAACATAAATATAACTAATAAAAACATTAAAAAATGAGACCTAACTGAATCACATAACATATGATGGAGGTGACACCATTTCACTTACAATCAAAAGAGATTTGGTACACAAAGAGAGAGAGATCAAAATGCATATGAAGAGGAACAAGGTTTAACAATGGTTTTGTCCAATAATCTCACCACACTTATCCTTGCTCATTGCATTGTTTTGTATTGGTAGTTTAAATAAAAACTAATATATCCACCTTTGTTTTCACCTCGAACTCCATAATGTCTTGAAAAATTTGTTGCACCTGCTCCTTATTGAAACCCTTGATGATATGATTTTCCATTTCACCTTGGTTTGTGGCTATGAAATTTGGATCAAAGATGCCAAGAAGAGACACTATGTCTTGCATATAGGGTCAAAACTGCTTCTAGATGACAATGTCAAGCAACTTGGCTCAGGCCATGACATTCACTAGATTGATAATGTCCCACCCGCCAGTTTGTTGATGTCCCATCCGCCAAATATGATATCATTAGGGTCCACCATGGGAAAAAAACTCTTGAAAGGGGTGTAAATCTCATCACCATTATATGATCAATTATTCAAGTGGATGCTTGGGTGAGAGACCCAAAGTAATTTTACTATTGCACCTTATCTTTTGTCACCCAAGAGATTTCATCTCTATTGACAATAACACCTATGGTCAAGGTGGAGCCATTGTGTCCTCCCCATCCCACCAACATAATGCCGAGCTTAGGGACCCACATTTTGGTCTTGAACTCATGTTTGGCATAATTATTTTTGATGACCCACTCATACTTTCCATTTGTATTCTGATGAACCAACTCAATGGTTTCATTGCCATACATATTCTATACTCTCCTCATTGTACTTCACATCAGGGCTTTGCATCTGGAACTTTTCAATAAAATCATTAAAATTTGTACAACCTACAAAAGAACAAATGAAACAAAACCATAAGACATTTTGATGAAAAAATGACAATGGGTTTCACACATGGTTTACATTGTATATCCATTGACATAAAAATAATATAAGACTGATAAACAATAGGGTTTGGATGTGGTCTGTACTACATAACCATTGTTTCCCCCTTTACAAACCAAAATATTTCAGGGAGGCCTCTCGCAAAACTTGCTCTGATACCACATGTTGGATAAAATATCCAAATGTATGACAATTTTTTTGGATCAATCCATCATAATAATATTCAATAACACATTGGTTACATATATATGATTTTAGCCTTAGTATATTACAAATAACTACTAGTGGCATTACATTGATTACATATGTTCATATTTATTATTTTTCACCACCACTAACTACCCATTAACAACCTATGACACACCACACTATACTTATCCAGAAACATCACACTTTAGAAACATTATATAATACATATACACACTAAATATCTTTAACATCTTATTAGGTCCCTTATCATTCTCCTCACTTATCCATAAAGCTCAATAGGTCCTAATTGCATTACATCATTTTTGAACCACTAAAAATTGCCTATTCCCAATTCTCAACTCCATGATCACCCATACTGGTGCTACCTTCAGTCAATTAATCGATCAAATGTCCCATTTTTAACCTTTGAACCCACTCTATTATATTGTTTGAACTGATCCTACCACATTTTTCAATAAAATCTTGAGGTTTTAACAAAAAATCAATTCAAATTATTTTTTATGAAGTGCTCCAATCTATGGTCAAGGATACCACCATACATAGTTGTTTAAAGTTGCTATCTAGCCACAGAGGATTGAGAATAACTGTTATTCTAGACTAGTTTAACACTAGACTAGTTTAACATTTATTTTATCATCCCCATTCATGTTTTTATTACTAGAGTCTTCCACTTCTTGTTCCTACTCAAAATGTTGTAAATAAACTTAGAGAATGTCTAACAAGTTCTTCTTGTTATCGACCATCCCTTATTTACCACTTGCTTTAGACTCAAAAGCACCCACTAAATTTGGGTTTGAATCAATGGCCTATTCAAAGTTCTATTCTTTCATCATATCCCATTCAGTCTTCATAATATTCACCTTCGTAGAACAAAAGTGTAGCATTTTCCAATCTAGGGAGGGGTTGTGTCTAGGTTATCATCTAGTAGCTACCAAAAAATCTAAAGTTATTTTCATCATTCATGTTCTCAGAAATATTACATCTCATTTTGTGGTAGCTTGAGTTGCAAGAAGATCTGCACATGAACAATATACATAATAATTTCTCTAGAGAAGTTAGTAAGTACCTTACTTTAAAACTAAAAAAAATCTATGTTCATTCATTTCCACATAAACCACAAAATATTAGTAGGAAAAACAAGCCACAACTTATTAAAAAATATATGACTTTCTTTTTACAGTAGACATAACCAAAATCAACATTAATCAATGAAATGTCATAAGAAAAGAGTCTAGACCAAGATCAAGATAATTTTTCCACACAACAACAACAAACAAACATAGGAAAAAATATGTTCAACAATCTCTTATTCACCACATAGAGTACAAAATGGTTTACCATACTTAGAAAGAACATCACTGACAAACAACTTATTATGAATCAATAACCACCTAAAACACAATTTTTTTGGTTCAAGACAAGTGGACCAACTGACATCAAATCTATACTTCCATGCATAGAATGTATCACATAAAGACCAATTATTATTTATGTCAATAAATATTCTTTGGGAAAATGAGAGTTTAAGATGTAATTGCTTAATAGTAACATATCCTAATAGAGGCCCTCTTAGCTATTTAGCACTATCCTCTAATTCACCCTTATCTTCCATAATCAAGGAAATATAAGAGATTTTGATGGCTTTAGTAAACATTTTATAAGTTCTCAGGTGGGTCAAGGGAAGCACATATTTATATCTTTGCCCCATCCAAGTGAGACAATATCCAAAAGAGTGGACATCATTAAAAGTTTTAACCCCATTAGAGAACTAATCGAAAGCATAACATATTCTTGTTAGCACAAGAGGAGTATAGTTTTGTTTCAAATTCCACTATATAGACATGTAACCCTACCATCTAGACCCAAAGAGACTACATAAAGGATTGATAACCACAAAATTCTTCACCATCTCCCAGGATTCCATAAGGAAAGGAAAATATGAGACCTTGCAACCCTTACTGAGAAGGAGCTAGTCAAAAGGTTGGGGATATGAAATCCCTTCTAATGTGGTTTACCTTTTGGAAAATCACTCAAAATTTTATTTATAACAAGCATTTTCCATGGATCATTAGCTTTTAGGACCTTAATAATCCATTTGACCACTAAGGTAATATATTAGTTTTTTCATATTCTTAATCCCATGTCCACCAAAAATATTAGGTTTGTAGTAGAAATCCCATGTAAAAATATGTCTTTTCATGTTCCCCTTCCCATTTCACCATAAAAAATCCCTCACCATCCTATGAAGTTTATTAAATTGATACTTAATAAATATCCAACAAGAGGGAATAACTTCCAGACAAACTTGTATTCTTCCATGGAAAGATAAAAAATGTTCACATCATTTAGAAATATTTTTATTCACCTTAACAAAGATCCACTCCCACATTTGATTAAAAGAAGGGGACATTGTAAACACAACCCCTAAGTACCTAACCAAATGTGTAGGTCTTTGCCAAGGCCAACCAAAATAACTAAGCCAATCAGGGGGAGTCTCTTCCCACCCAATCACAATAGATTTTGGAAATGTAACTTTAGAGCGTGATGTAGAACAATAAATATCCAACCTAGAAGCCATTTGTTGAAAATTATTTTTCTCTAACACAAGGGACAGTGTTATATCATCAGCAAAAAAGACATTAACCAATTAATCATTGCTAGGGAGGGTGGTACATTTTACAAATGAACCTAAAGAAGCATCTCTAATCATAAGTGAAGGGCCTCTTCTATTATAACAAATAGTAAATGAGAAAGATGACATCTTGAGAGAAAGACCTACCATGTTAGTATCTCTACTAGGCATGGTGGATGAGGAAGGAAATAGGAAAGTCACAAATTTATTCTCCCCAAGTCCTATAGAAAATTTGTGAGTGGCAGAAGGATGACATTCCATGTGGGGTGCCATCATGATTTGATGGACAATCATAGGGTCCTTTTCCCCATGCTCAGGATGCTCTTGGAGAAATATTTTCATTTTGTCTATATACTCTATGTCACATTCATATTAAAATTCATGGTATTTGAGTAATTGATCTCATCTATTATTTTTAGGGTTGTTATATGGTTCATAGCTTTTGGATCTAGTGGAATCCAAATTAAAATTGCTTGTAATTTGCATATCTTGAGTCATGGAAAATTTGTAAGGTATGCAAGTATTTTTTGATGACCTATTAAGATTGGTCAATTCTATAACATTAGAATTCGTTAGTTCCATATCATTTGGATTGCTATGAAATCCTTGAATATCCTAGTGAATTTTCTCTTTATATTGGTTGAAGAGATGTTCCATTGTGAAAGAGAAAGGATCAAATGTATCTAGTTAGCTAGTGTAGTTAATTTCATAGGAATGCTAAAAATAGATTATATCAGGCTGACTGATGTAGTCATAAATTAATTGAGAGAGATAAATTACATTGAGATAGCCAATGTAGATGGAAATACATTTAAAAATGTATGGGTAGGCTGATACATTAGGAGACAAAATGATAAAGTTGAACTATATCAAATTAGTCAATGCAGTTGGAAAGACACCATAACTATATCGAGCTGGATGATGTAGTTAGAAAGACACACAAAAATATATTGGGTTGGATGACATAGTTATCAAAAACATAACTATATCAGGTTGGTGATATAGTTTTAAAAATAAAATAAAAAATAATAACTAAGTTGTAACAAATAAACACATGGAAGTATAATTAAGTAGGGTGTGTTTGACTTGTAGGTTCTTAGATATAATGATTTCATGCATAAATAGTAGACAAGACCCAAAGGGAATTGACTACAGAGAATTATATCATCTTGTAATTACACTATCCCATCTCTAAGGTATGTTGAGAGTAACTTCTTCAGACTAACCACTTTCTGGTACACTACAAAATCAAACAACTGAAAGGTTTTTTATAGGTTGAAAAATAAAACCCTATGGATTTTTAATATATCATGAGGTACATGGAAACTAAACTCTGTATATAATGTTGTTTAACGGATTGAGTATTGGGGAAATACTCCTCATACCATGACTCAGGTAAAACTAATGACCACTTGACCTAGAATGATAACTCTTATGATTTTTACAACTATTAAAATGAAGTTTTATGAAGACAAAAATAAAAATAGAAATGAATATGAATCAGATTGAAATAAGAAGATACACCATGTAATGAAAGAATGAAGCACTTATAACTATATCGGGTTGGCTGATACATTATAGAAGATAGATTGATAAAATCAAACTATATTGGGTTGGTCGATACAATTGATAGAAGATAAAAGTGTATCAGTTGACCGATACAATTGGTAGAAGACACAAAACTATATCAAACTAGTTGATACAGTTACATAGAAATATGGAACTGTATTGGGTTGGTCAATACAATTGATAAAATTAAGAGAATTGTATTGGGCTAGCCGATTAAGTCATACTAAAATATCTATGATGGTTTTAAATATGCCACCAAGTAGATAAAAGTATAAACATGAAAATGATCTAATCAAAGGTTAGATAAGATTCACGTTAGGTTCACCAGAATGTATGTATGGGATAGGATGAAATATAATTATCCTCTTTCTATAAATGGACTAGGATTCGAATAAGATCAATTAATAGATCCTACATATACCTGAATGATTGGGTAAGGACCTATGATATTCATAGACCTGGTATAGGGTAATCTACAACTCAGATGTCAAGATGAAACAGTTATAAAGCCTAAGCCTAGGCCATAAGGATATATCTTTCACTAAATCTTAATGAAGGTAAGTTATTATAAAAATGATGTTAAAGGTGCAAGTAAATTCAATAATGGGTAATTGATTATAAATAAGGTACGACATAATGGTAAACCAAATAGGGGTCTATGCAACCTAAAGTGATAAATGGTAAGCTTAAGCAACCTTATATTTTTACCAGCTTATTTAATATAAGGAATAGTATAAGAAAAGATACACACATATATCCACAAAATAATAAACAACATCTAATCTACTAAATACGTAAATAAAATAGTGTAGGTATAAAAGTACTTACCTTTAGGTAGACTTGTCGATGCTTCAATCTCTTCCTTTGGCTCAAGTGGTTACTTGCAAGAGATGTTGTAGGTTTAAGACCATAAAATTTTTGGATGGAGACTTAAATATCCGTTTCTAGAAACTCTAAGATACCTATCATATTGAGCTTCAATGAAACCACAAGACAAGACCTCCAAAATAAGGTTCTAAACCACTAACTCTTCCAAATAATCCTTAGGGAATAAATGTGAGCACAAATAGAGTGCATGAATTTGATATATTATTTTAGGAATGAATATGACCCATATATATATGGTTCCAATACCTAAAACTAAGCTTGAAGTCTAAGCCAATAATATTGGCTAGACTAATATACTTGGAATATATCGGCTAACACAATACAACATCAACTATATTGATATAGTAAAAATGACATAAGATAGACTCAAAGCTATATCTAACTAGCTAATATAGGACAAGGAAGATAAATTATGAAACAAAATGTATTATCTAAGTTGATACAAGAGGATATAGGGGAGCTATAAAATCTAGACAAAAATTAGATGGAGAGATAAGATGAATAATGACTCAAAGGAGGTCATAATGATAGTAGTGATGGTGTGACAAAATAGTATGCAAACATTTCTCGCAAAGTACCACAAACCAATCCCAACCCATTCTCAATGTACCCTTTGATGCGTGTACTCAAGGATATTGATGCACTGAAAATTCCATATAAATTTTTTTAAAGTAAAATGATAAAGTAAAAAATATCAGGGGTATGCATATGCCTCACGCAAATCTCATCACGTATAACAATAGTGTAATGCAAGATGGTGCTTTGGGATAAAAACTTAGCAACATAAAAGAGCATAAGTGGAAAAAAAATGTTGAAAGAACTAAAAGTAAATAAATTAAAATACATACCTTGCTAATTGTAGATGATGTCATGTGTGTTGTAGCTAATAGAAGTCACCCATCAAGAAGAATGAAAGGTGGGCTTGGAAAATATGATAAAAATCTATTTTTTTTTAATTTTTTGTTAGCACATAAAATTTATCTCTCGCCAAAATTATAATGCTTCTTTTGGTTCATAAAAATGATCTACAAAAACAAAAATATGGGGAAAATAAGGAATCTTGCGATAAATAACTAATTTTTTTAAAATTAAAAATTTTTATTATAAAAATAATTTCATTTATTCAATTTGAAAACTAGAGCTTTGAGTGACCAAAAATAGCGGTAAGGGAGATGTTAGCTCATGGACATGCGGGAGGTTGCATCACAACTATGGTAAATAGTGTAACACATGATGGTGCTTTGGGATAAAAACTTAGCAACACAAAATAATAAAGTGAAAAATAAATGTTGAAAGAACTAAAAGTAGATAAATTAAAATATTACCTTGCTAATTGTAGATGATGCTATGTGTGTTGTAGCTGATAGAAGCCACCCATCAAGAAGAATGAAAGGTGGACCTGAAAAATAAGAGATTTTTTTTGGTTAGCACCTAAAAATTCTCTATCTCACCAAAATTCCAATGCTTCTTTTGGTTTGTGAAAATGACCTATGAAAACAAAAATATGGTAAAAATAAAAAATCTTATGGCAAATAACTAAAAAATTCAAAATTTGATTTTTTTTCATTTTTGGAAAACTAGTGCTCTGAGTGGCTAAAAATAGTGCTATGAGAGAAGTTAACTCACTGGCATGCAGGAGGTGGCATCACAACTGTAGCCAGAGTCCTATAGGTAGCTGGTGTAATTAAGAGTCAAAATGAAGCTAAAAATAAGATGGGTAATGGGTAATGGAAAAAAAATTACATTTAGGGCCAAGGGTATTTATTAGAGCCTAAGAAGGAAATAGTCATCCTCAAAAAACTATATTGGCCAAGCCGATACAAATGTCAAGGGAAAAAATCAACTCTTGGATGATACCATAGGGTATGGTTGATGTAGTTAAGCAAGGTGTTGGTTGATACCATAGGGTAGGGCCAATGCAATATAAAATGGTTAAAACGGCCAATACCATAAGGTATGGCTAGTACAATTGGTTAATTAACCATGGTCAATGCAGTTAAATGCTTGGTCGATGCAGTAGAAAGAGATAATCATGAATGATACCATAGGGTATGACCAATGCAATATAATTATGTGTTGGGTGTTATTATAGGGTAAGGTTGGTGCAATTAAATTTTAGCCATGGCTAGTACCATATGATATGGCTAGTGTAGTTGAAAATTTTCCATGGTTGGTATTGTAAGGTATGGTTGGTGTAGTTAAATTTTTTCCATGGTGATTATCATAGGGTATGGTTGGTACCACAGGGTATGGTTAATGCAGTTGAAACTTTTTGATGGCTAATACCGTAGATTATGGTCAGTGTAATAAAAAATAATGAAAATGACTAAAACAATAGGATGCAGGTACCATTTTGATCATAATTATTGTTTTATTTTAGTTTTTAATATTGTTTTCATATTTTTGGATCAATATATTGTTGATGTGTGTTTTAGTATGCATGAATGTTATAGTCTCATTTCATGGCTCATCTCTATTGAAAGGAGATTCTAGAGACTCTCTCCAAATTTTATATCTACCTACTCTAGGTGCAATGATCTTCACTCAATGGCTTGTTGTGATGAGAACATAAAAATTCACACTTGCTTCTCTGATACCACTTGGTGGATTCACCAATCCATGGAGCTTAAAATCACACAACTCTCTTCATTGAATCACACATTACATACACAAATCCAAAGTTTCATCAGGTTTTCTTCTACACATCACCACTTATACAAAAATTGGCCACAACATATCAAGGAGGCTCTTTTAAAAAGTTTATTCACACAAAGCTTTCTTCCCTCTAGCCTAGCCTACAAATGAAAATGAGTTTAATCCATTTATAGAATTACAAGGATTAAGGAATGAGAGAGAAAAACACAAAGGAATCCCACAAATTCATCCCTCTCCACTTAGAGGCATAAAAGATAAGGGAAAAAATATTTTTCCACATGGAGGGAATGAAGATAAAAGAACAAAGACAGAAGATAAAGCATCTTCCAAGAAAACTATGCCATCCTTCACATGGAGGAACTATATATCAATAGTAAAATTTGTCTCCACCTTGTGCCAATGGTCCCACACATGGAATATATCTTTTAATAACTCTCCATTATCATGTGACTCCAAAATATGGTGCCCTAATTCACATGGGTGGTCAATCTGAATAGTAAAAGTTGTCCCCCGTTTGCATGTGCATCCAAAAAGCCAGTGGATTCTAATTTTAACCAAGATCAAGTCCATTATAAATTTCCCCACATGGAAATAATCTCATTTACATCATGCATGACAAAATAAAATATATTTTAGACCTTAGAAGGATTAAGGTGCCCCATGCCACCTAAGCATCATGAGCAGTTTCCATGACACCTCACCAATGTGAGTAGTGTTATCATGAATAGTATTTTCTTCACCACATTATTATCCTTTGGTTTAAAAAAACTCAACTCTTGTGGGTTGCCCTAATTTTTATCCAAACATTGTAAGATCACACACATGAACACATTAACACATGAGTACACGAGCATACAAACACACTAACATATGAACACACAAACCCACCACTCTATTTTTGGTTGATATAAGATTGCACAAAACCTTGGATGCTTTTGCATCAGACACCCAAGGTTTTATAATGTGAGCTCGTACTCACATGGATGGGGTAAGTGATATAACTACTCTTTTGGTCATAGAGTGTGATGACCATGACATCCTCTTCAGACACACCAAGTACTCCAAGAGGTTGTCTTTCTTCCTCCTCCACTTCCAACTTCTAGTCACTAGTTTCATCCTCTCCTCTTCACACCAAACTTCTAATCCTTCTCCCTCTCCTTATGGGATCACACCTTCCACCATAAAATCTCCCATTTGTGGGATTATACTTACCATAGATTCTCTCCTTTTTGGTATTACACCCACCATAAACCATTCTCCACCAAGATGCTCTACCATGCATCTCATAATCCCATGTGGAATAAAACCCACCATAAACCAACCACCTCCATCTTATACTCTCTTGGATTTCTTCACACATTGTCCAAACATTACTTGGATCACCCACACCATCACATATCCACATTTTCATCTCCTCTCTCTTGGCTAAAACATCATCCTGCACATATGTTATGGTTGTCATATAAATCAACCACTCATCCTTATCTTTGGTGGGCTTAGGAAACTCAATATCCACACCTAAAAGATTAGGTTCTTCAACACATACTATTATTGATCTCAAACTCAATTACATATTCTCTTCCATCATCTCACTATTAGCTTGATCCATGTCAAGCTTTGGATTCTTAAATCCTTATCCAACAAATTTCAATTGTTTTAGGGAAAATTCTTCTTCAACCAACTGTTATAATTTAGTATTCATATACACAACTCATTAAGAACCAACTTGTTCCCATTATCTATCATACTCTCTTATCTCCAAATCAGTTTGAAGACATTCTTCTATAATTGGAATACCAAAAAAAACCAAGTCTTCAACTGTTGCAACAATAATACACTCTTGTTCCATCTCTTGACTTTACTTCTCATTTATATGAGCATGCTGGATAACACTACACTCAGTCATCTTATTTACCACAATATCCATAGCTAAACCTACACATTGTATAACCATATCAGGAGAAACAAAAACTCCCTCTTAAAACCCATTCACCATCCCATCATGCTCCAAAGGCATGTTGTCCAACTCATCTTTAATTCTTGCATGCTCCTCATGCTCTTCAATATCACTATGGGTTATTAATGTTCCATCCAAAAAAACTCTCATGGTTGTTTTATTATCCTCCATACCTTTGGATTTAGCTTCTTCACTTGGATTGAACTCCACTAAAATCTCCTCTTGTGCACTTGCTTTCACAACCTCTTCATCTCTTGCTACTTCCAAAGAAACTTTCAACTTTAGATGGCTACAACTTTCATCCAAATTCAACTCCCTACAAGAATTTTCCCACTCATGGGGTTGCATAAACTCTTTCCCATCATCACATAATGGGTCTCCTTCATCAGGCTCATCAACATCTACTTCTTCCTCATGCTTCTTGTATTCTCTCTCAAGCCTCATCACATAAACCTTTTCATCCACTCTACTTGCATTATTGGGTGCAAAAATTCACCCATAAACTTAGAAAACATATGTTCCCACTCGCATACCTTCTTCTTATTTCTCTTTGTCTCCACACTTGGAAATGCTTCCAACACATTGATGCAAATCCACTCATCCTCTGGCTTACTAAATTTACCCTCATGGGGTCTTCAATATGAATTTTATCAAAATGTATCTCTAGCTCAACTATCCAAGTCATGAGCTCTTTTTAATTCTGTTGTCCACTCAAATATGGACCTCTTTTAATTCTCTTCTCTATCTCTTGCACCTGCAAAACAAAAATGCACTTTAACACCTTATAACCAACTCTCTCATTTTTTGAAATATACCTCATCTTGTTTTCTACCCAAAAAAATGTGGAAAATAAGCCAATAGTTGTTTTATACCCATAACAATGTATAAAATAACACTCTCCTCTCAATAGGATTTAAACTTGCTCTGATACCACTTGATGAGAAGACACAACTTCACACTTGTTTCTCTAATACCACTTGATGGATTCACCAATCCATGGAGCTTAAAATCACATATCTCCCTTTATTAAATCACACATCACATACGCAAAGCCAAATCTTCATCAAGCTTTCTTGTAATAAGCCCTCAGGGTTAATTAGAATTAGGTTATTATTATTATTATTTTAACTCAACAACAAAATACTTTAGCTGATTAAAATTGAATGATCTTTAACTAAATGCATCATTTATGTTTAATATATTATTTAACCATCATGTTAACTATTTGATTCATTTATCTAATTCTCATTGAATAATAATTACTTATTTGATTTCATAAGTAAAACATAGTAAAGTATCAAATTATACAAGTTAATAACAACCACTACTGATTTAAATATCACACCCAGTACATATATATACAACCAACTACTACTGTTATAAATTTAACATCAAATAGTGCAAGTATACAATATTAAAAATTTGAAAATTGGTATACAATTATACAATATTCCACAAAACATGTGAGTCTAAATGTACTTGTTATTATCCACAAATATTCTTGAGTAAAGCCTCCATTGGTTAACTACTGGAAGGGGAGGGAGAGTATCATTCAAGTGATTTTACACACCAACCATGAACCATTTATCCCATGCACAATCTCCCAATAAGAGAATGACCCTCCCTTCATGGATGGGTAGATAGTGATAGTGCAAAAATAAATAAAGTCAACTAGAAACCCATGCACTGCAAGATAACTATCACATGCAACATATCATAAGAAAATAATTATAACATGATATCATGAAAAACATGCAAAATAAATCAAATAGGTGAATTGAAAATGTTCAAACCATAAACATTACTTTGGGCAAAGTTTTAATATAGTTTTCTATATCTCAAGATCTGTCAACTTCATACACATGACTCATTCAAATAACTCAAATCTAACTATTAGTGGCACTAAGTATGTATGTGAGGTCCATTTTACCTACTTATTTAATGTCATTAATATCAGATAACATATTAATGTTAAATTCCACAAATTTCAAACATATAGGAATTCCTATAAAGAATGCCTCAGTAATGTGTGAATATAAAGACATCATAAAATCACATGTATTCCATTATATGCATTTTAAGAGTGCAAAAACAACTAATTGATTTAACTCATAGATACTTATTCGGTAATTATTATCAACATAAGCACAACTATAAAAGTCTAATAATATTTCATAATAATAATAGTCTCACACTAAACCTGAGTGTTGACCATATAAATAGTCCATTATTATTTCATGAAATCTTTATAAATTCCTATGTAACAAATTGTTCCTTTTAGTTATAGATCCCAACTGTAACCTCTATTCAAAGACTCATACCATAAATACCGAGATATAATAATTCATACAACATATAGAAATTTAATTATGAATAAAACTTATATGCAAATATACTAATGTATAATCTCCATAAAAACATCAAATATTATATAACCTCAGAAATAATATACAGTGACAACTATATATATAAATATATACATAATGTACAACTTAAATATAATTTAAACAACTATATATATCTATGTATATATATACATATATTTATATATATATATACTTTACTGTCATTATGAAAATAAATTTATTGACCCTCGGTACACACACACATAAATTTTCAAAGTTTTGGTATATCAAACCTATAATCAATCCATCAAAACTACAAGTTTTAAAACAACCATTCAAAACCTTTAAGAAATTATTTGACAAATTTAATGTTATCATTTTACTGAGATGAATTCCAATCATCTCAGGGCAACCCCATATCAACTACAGGTTCAATTCATGTTAAGCGAATCATTCCTCCAACTGTTATGTAAATCAATAATAATTAATTTAAAATAAATCAATTTATTTAAACAAAATACAATCATATATCCACTATAAAAATATTTAGACTTAACCAAAACTTCAAAAACTAACTAAATATCAATTGATTAGACCAAATCTATCAATTACACAACCAAGACTTGATTTTAAAAACATCCCATATTACAACCATCCAACTACTTATGTAAACAAAAAGCACAATACACAACTCCAACTTGACCCCTATTCATTTTTCCATATAATTTAATTTTGAAGTCAACTTGACCTGAGTCTTAAACTATTTTTATTTAAAATAGAAAAATTATAAATAGTAAGACCAACCAGTCAACTATCACCTTGCTATCAATGGATTCAAAAATTCATTTAAAACTAGAACCATATACCCAGAATTATCAAATTCTAAAGAGTCATAAAATGAACATGAAATAACCAAATTACCCCAAGTCATTCCTTTCACCCAAAATATAAAGGAATTCAACAAATTCCAGTTCACTTTCCTTTTATTTTATATCAAATACATAGAATCTATATCAAAACCCTAAAGTTTATACAAGCTTTGAAATACAACATACACGTAGTCATATATTGCAGGGCTTGACTCATTTGTATTTGTCCCTGTGGGCGGGTCGAACCCCTCCACAGGGTCTTATACAAATAAGCCCTTGTGATTATATATTTTAGTCTTACAAACAATTCAAAAATTGTTCTCGAATTATACATAATATAATGGAATGTTCACAATCATTATGAATGGGAAGGGTTTATATGTGTTCGGCCCTTTGGATGGGTTGTACCCATCCTTAGGGTCAACCACATATAAGCCTATTTTTAAAAATATATCTAAGAAAAATCTTAAGAAACCATTTAAAATAAACCAACAACAAAACAAAGCATTTCTCATTTTATGTCAAAATGGAAAACCTAGAATTAGATGTCAACAAAATTCTACCTGCAAATGCTAACTAGGTAGTGCCAAAAACCAAATTTTTTCTTTCCTCAGCTCTCATCATCCACTTTTCATCTTTTCCAAACTCTCTGCATCCATATATCTTCATCTTCTCTAATATGCATGCCAAAACCCCTAAAAACTCCCATAAAACTGGGTCTTTAAAAAACAAATCTCCAGTTCTATTATTGTTTTCCAAAATTTTGGCATGATAGCATGCAAAAATCATTCACAATCTAGTTAACCAATATAAAAACATCATGACTAAACCATGCAACTACAAAAAGTCTATGTTTTCTCCAAATGATGGCTTCAAAGAGTCTATAACCAATTAATTCCAACCCTAGATTCTTCGAATATATAAAGTTAAATAATCATTTTAACATTATAATCCAAAGATTGTGTTTTGACCAAAATAATAATCTTGCCTTTATCAAAATATTCAAACATAGTCTAAGGTAAGCCATCAACTTTTCAACAAAGTAATATGCCTTTTGAATAATGCTAATAAATCAATATTTTAATTAAAACATGCCCTAAGTTAAACAAATCAACCCTTTTTAAATAATAATTGATATATATGTATGCAATGCATATATTAGATATGATTAAAAAATCTCAAAGATATATAACATGCTTTTCAAATAAAACATCAAATATCTTAACTACCATTGCAATCATGCCAAACATGGTATTCTAACTAGGTAATTCTAGTCACAAATACAATCATTGCCTATACATTAATGCACAAGTTTTGACCATTATATGCATGGATTGTAACTAATAAAAATGTTAGATTATGAAAACACATCATATATACACCAACAAGAGTTTAAGCAATATATAATAACAATAATCAACGTTAACAATCAAATAAACATGTCAATAATATGATGCATGCTGCAAACAATCAATATTAATAAATCAAATAATATAAAACATACTTCTAATCCAGTGGTGTGTGCAAGAGTTTTGGTTTCATTCTCTCATCCCCCACTTATCTCCATTTTATCCATCCTCTCTGATGATACCCTCCCTCTATCATAGTTAGGAGGGTGGATGATTCGTAAACTAGCACTGAATTCTGTGAAAAAAGTTTTCTTTGGATACTTTGTCGGGAAAATATTAAATACAAAAAAATATTCTACAAAACAATCAACTTAAGGAAAAGAAATGCAATAAAATACACACCACACTACACAAGAGTTGATTACAGAGTTCGGTAATGCCTACATCTCTGGGTTCGCTAACTAGCTGAACCAATTTATTATTAAATGTATGCAAGTAAATGACAACCTTTACAAAACAATAATGAATCTAAGTTTTATGGACCTTTAAAGAATATTAGTATCCATGAACATATTCTTTAGCTACTCAAAACACACCTCTAGATGTCCTCTACTCAAAAATCTCATTTCTAAGCATCAAAATTGGCAACAAACAACCTCAAATCTAGACACTCAACATATAGATGGAACAGTCTTATAAACTAGAATATTTCACTAGTTTACCTCAAAGTCCATGAATGACTCTAGATGCCTCAAATTTGAGGAAGAGTAGAAGTAGGTCCTTATGCCTTAGCACAACAGACTGCTTCCGAGGCTTTTACAATTTCTTCAGAAGTCTTCAAAATGAAAAATGATCAACTATAAAGTTAATCCTTAGAGAAAAATATTATCAGTCCCTTGTTGGACTTTTCCAAAAGTCTACCTATGGCTCTCTTTGCAACTCATCCAAGATTTTTAGCTCTTATTCTATGGTTGCTTGGCTTCTTCGAATGAATTCAAATACAAATTTCCATGCTTCATATAGTGGTTTAATTCTGAAGCCCAAGCGGTTGGGCCTTATCATTTTGCATCAGAGGTTCAAGGTTTGATCCACATCCTCATTGTTTTTAGTGGGTGAGTATATCTTTAGTCCCACATTTGGTAAGTGGGGGAACATTAGATATCTATTAACCATGAACTTTGTGGTTTACCATGCCAAGTGTTTAGCATTATTATGCATCTCATGGGGTTTGTGGTGGTATGTGGATGTTTAGATGTGGCATGTGGGTATCACATGGGATGTTGAGGCATGTATGTGGGAATTAAGGCATGAAACATAAGGTTATGTGGTTTCACGTGGATATAACGTGAATGGAACATGGAAACTATGTGGCATGTGGATTTATGGGGAAAATATAATATGGTTTGTTTGGAACATTTGAGAAATAAAATTGGATGGTGGTAAGCCACATGGTGGTTTGAGGACCCACCATGTGTTCCAATCTCACCATGCCACTTATCGACCTCTCGTCACACCACTTGTCGACCACTCGTTGCACCATTTATCAATGGCCAACTGGATGTTCCATTCAAATGCCAAATTTTTTATCAATTATTGAAGATCACCTGTCAAAGACAAATGATTGAAACCCACTATTTTTTTCATGAAGTGAATGCCACATGTCACATTCTTACTGGTCCACATTTTGCCATGTCATCTTATTGACCAAGTTTGACCATCCATATATTTCACATATGAACTCCGTCTCACAAACCGTAAATTATGCCAAAAATCTCATTACAAACTCTATGCATTGGAACTATTCTCAAATTATTCCATAATGGTCATTTTATATAGTTTGACCAACTTTGACCTATTTGACTAAAACTTTGACCAACTGTATAAGGAACATATGAGCTCTATTTTTTGTATTCTACATACCATTAGAAAGGTCTTAGTGGGCTCTACATAATGGTGTAGGTTTTGATCTACTTTATGACCTTTTCTGAATTGGCCTCTAGATCAGTAGACTCCATCTTGTATCCCCCTTAGTACAATAAAAAATAGTTAGATCATATCTCGACATAATCATAATAAACTATTGTAACTAAATAAACTACATAATCATCATCATAATGTACCATAAAAAAATATGAACGTGTAACAAGTTAACTATCATGACCATAAGTAATAGATAACTGTCCACAATCAACATATTATTGATCTAACCACTTAATAAAAAAATTTAACCAATCACTAACCACATAATCCAATAATTAACATATTAATGAGTCCTGAAGAAAATCAGGATGTAACATTTCTTCTACACATCACCACTTATATTAAACTTGGTCACAACGTGCCAAGGAGTCTCTTTTACAAAGTTTATTCACATAAATCTTTCTTCCCTCTATCCAAGACTTTAAATACAAAGGAGTTTAATCCATTTATATAATTACAAGGATGAAGGAATGAGAGAGAAAAACACAAAGGAATCCCACAAATTCATCCCCCTCCACTTGGAGGCAGAAAAGACAAGGGAATAAATATTTTTCCACATGGAGGGAATGAAGACAAAAGACCAAAGACCAAAGACAAAAGCAAAAGACAAAAGACAAAAGACAAAATACAAAAGACAAAAGACAAAAGACAAAAGATAAAGCATCTTCCAAGAAAACTATACCATCCTTCACATGGAGGAACTATTCATCAATAGTAAAATTTGTCTCCACCATATGCCAAAGGTCCCGATGATGGAATATGTATTTGAATAACTCTCCATTATCATGTGAATCCAAAACATGTCACCCCACTTCACATGGGTGGTCTCAATAAATAGTAAAAGTTGTCCTCCATTTGCATGTGCATCTAAAAAGTTAGTGGATTCTCATTTTGACCAAGATCAAGTCCATTATTAATGTCACTATATGGAATTCATCCCATTTACATCATACATGATAAAAACAAATCTCTTTTGGGCCTTGGAAGGATTATGACACCCCATGCCACCTACGCATCATGAACAATGTTCATGATACCTCACTAGTGTGAGTAGTGTAATCATGATTAGTGTTCTCTTTGCCACATCATGTTGTGACCATTCCATTTCAAGGGGCCTTTTTTGGCTCAAATACTTTAGACTTTAAACTCCATTTTAGTAGATTTTTGGTACTTTGGATAATGTAAAACATGGTGTGATTACTATTTTATTCAGTTAAGTTTTATGCAAGTGTTAAAAACAATAAATAAACATTTGAGTGTTGCCCAGTTCAAAATTAACAGTTTAGGGTATTGTTTAATGTGTTATTTTAACTAATTTTGTTGTGTTCATTCCATTAGTTTAACACTCAAGAATGCAATAGAATAATTAAAAATATATTAAGTAATTAAGATAAATGATAAAAGTAGATTGTATACATTCAAACCCTAGATTAATAACTAATTAATAAAAACAAAAGAAAAGGGAGAGAGAAAGAAAATTAAACCTTACAAACATAGTGACAAATTCAATTTCATGGCCATAAGAGATCCAAAAATCAAATTATGATTCCAAAAACAAGTGCAAAATTGAATGTAAAACTAATGCAAGCTTTTATGGAGATTAAACAAGGAGATAAGCAACCACATACATCATTTGCATGCACAGAATGAAGCAAATAATCCTAAGTCTTCAATTAATCAAAGTATATCATTTTGACTATCATATTAGAGTTAATTACAATATATCTCTTTAGATTTTTCCAACATGACAATAAGGGAGGAGTTAAGGGAGAGAAAACAAAATTAAATTGTAAAAAATGAAAGTGCGATTGGCCAAATCTCTTATGTGAGAAAAAAGTCAACCCTTTGGCTATCAAAATGAACCATTATATAGAAATTGGCCTTACATGGAGGATATTTTCCCTCCAAAATAATGCAACAACTACCATTAATACCGTATATACCTTTTCCTCTTCCCATTCCCATCACTTTCAATATTCACCTACAAAATAAGACCAAAAATAAGTCAAAAGAATGATTTAATAAGCTAGAATAGTGAACTAGCAGAGAAAAACATGAACATGTTTTGAACTAGGAGGAAGTAGGAAAAAATAAGACAACCATCATGTCTGGTTCATAACCAAATTTTCAACAATGTGAATGGTTTGAGTTTTAAACACTGGATGATCGAGTTATGCTAAAAAATGGAAGATAGGGCAAAATAGCCCCAGGTAGACCTATTCGAGCTTCTAGGGTGCATCTGGTTATGTTTAATGTTACTGTTAACTTTTTGAAATTTTGGGTCCCCTATTTTTAATAAAGATTTGAAATCCCTAATAGAAATTAGGACTTCTTTGCCTTATCACCTAGACCTACTTGGCACTCAAATGCCCGATTACCACTATACATTATTGGTGGGAAAACAAATTTTTTAAAAAAGCATAGGTCATATACCTAATCAGGATTTTAGGGGCCCAAAAAATTGATGAGATAGTTTATGAGGATTGGTGGCTTGAAAACTTGATTATGATGTCATTGGGGTTTTTGGGTTCAAAACCTTGATTAACATTGGCAAGATGGTTAGCATAGTTTTTAGGGGGTAAAACCCGGAATGCAACTACTTGGGGAAAAGGCAAGGCAAAAGCCCTCATAGAAATAGGAAGGGGTCCTGAGATCCTTGATGAACCAGTCAGGGGTCAAGTCCCTTACAACTATGGAATGGCTGGAGGTTGGTCCTTGGCCTAGTCAGGGATCCATCCTAGATCAACAAAGGGATGGGGGGTGGACAATCTTGATTTTATTGAGACTTCTACCCTAATTACCATTGAAAAAAATAGTCAGGGGATGAACCCAAAATAATTGGGGATTTATCCCTAAATAGAAAAGGATGATCAATGACCAAAGAGATCAATAATAAATGGATGGGAAAAATCCCAATGACCAAACATAGATCAAACTAAAACTTTTGTTCTGATTAATAAAAGCAAGATACTCGACTCCCCTCCCAGACCTTATTGGGGTTTAGATCTAGGGAGTTAATATTTAAAAATCTTAGACCAAAATAATCATGAAAATCCTAATTATAATTGGGCATGAAAATTTGAACTTGACATACCAAATCAGATAAATTTTCAAGTTCTTCACCTAAGAAGCATGATTTTATAAGTACAAAATGGAGGCCCAAAAGTCATCTTGGGAGGAAGGACAAAACACAAAAATTGCTCAAAAAATCCCAATGAACATGATAGAGTAGGTTTAAAAGGTTTAAATGGAACAAAAACTATAATGCTACCCTAGGGTAAAATGTGAGACTTGAGCAAGCTAGAGAACCCCTGCACTAGAGACCTGATAAGCAGGATAAGTGTCCTAAAAATGCATTTTCGATCAAAGGGTAAAACATGAAAATTATCCACATGAGTGAGGTAGATAAGATGGGTTAGGTATGAGAGGTATAAAATACACTAAAATCAAAGTGATCACCTGAAGTGGCTGTAAGAAACTGAGAGGGCTAGTAAGCAAGAATACAACATGAGTATAAGTGAAATAAAAATCCAATTTGGGGCCAGTGTTATATATGAAAATTCACCATTCAGACTTGGTCATCACAATGGGATAGGTTTTGGGAGATAAAAGGGCATGGAAATAGAAATGAAATCCTAGATCAGGTTAAGAGAGTTGAGAGAGCTAGGATTCAAATGCAAATTAGGAGATCAAAACTCTACTTTTATGCTAAGTGTAAAATACAAAGTTAAATAACATGAATGTGGTATTTTCAATAATGATGGTTTTAAGTACTAGTTCATCATGAAAAATAATATATATCACTAAGGAAACTTGAAGTGTTGAGATAAATGAACTGTGAGTGTAAGCGGGAGTAGGTCAAAAGGCAAAAAAATAGTTTCCCTGATTCTTGGAAGAATGAAGACATATTGTGCAAGAAAAAATAAATAGTGACTCTATTGGAAGATACTATTGAGTATTTTGAAATGATAAAAACATTTATATGAACTCAGAAATTCTAGTTGAGACTATGCATGGAACATGAACGGATTGGAAAGAGGAGAAGATGAGAGTGACTAAAAGACTAAATCAGACATTCTCATTGACCAGGTGTGTGCAAATGAGTTATCATTTCTTTGAACCTATAAGGACTAGATACTATAGATCCAATCATCAGGTTAGTGAATCCTACCTGGAGAATGTTTTCCTAGACATTTCTATGCTATTGAACATACATTTATATCCTTGATGGATTTACCTCTGATCCTACTCAAGGCCTTACTCCACTGCCAACTAGGCCATAAAACCTATGGTGGAGTTGCTCAAATCAATTAGAAGTGAGTTTGTTAGATATTGACTTTTATTCTTATTTTTTATCTTTTTTTATCATTTCTCTTTCTTGTTTTACATCTCAATGTTGGGTTGGGGACCACTACAACAAGCGAAAGGTAGGACTATAGTTTTTCACCCTAGATATTCACCGTAGCAACTTTATCCAACTAAACCCCAAAAATCATTAAGATTTTAATTTTATGCTTGGTTTTGAGAGAATATCTTCATTGATCAGATATGTTTACTCAAACTTAACCCGCATCAAATAAATTTAAAACACATACAATATCTAGACCTTTGAAATTGATTCAAAAATAGAATCTAAAGTTGTAAACTACTCAGAGTACTTCTGCACTAGAATGTGATCCAAGGTACCTACATACATGCCTTAATTCTGTAATAATTTTTACCAATAGGGGAACCTACAAGGAAAAATAAGTAGGCTAGGCCTAAAAGAGACAAGAAATGAGGTTGAACCAACAATGAAAAGTGGGAAAAGTAATAAAAATGAAATAAAATAACCACAAAGTAAGAATAGAAACAAAAACAAAGCAAGCAGGGGAAGGAGAGTATTTAAAAGAACTTACCAGGATGATTTAGGCTGAGAAGTAGTGTTTATGGAACTACCCATTGACAGGAAATGAGACATCCTCACTAGCTAGACACCTTAGGTGGAAAACATTCTCACCTATGATTTTGAATATTTAGTAGGGACCCAACCACAAGCTGTCAAACTTGGCATGCTACCCATTTTTCTCATGTGTCTTGTCCTAGAGAAGGACCAAATTAGAGATCTATAAGGCTTTCACTTTTATTCACTTTTCAAACCAACATTTGATGACCTCCTAGTGTTTGTTGAAATTCAAAAGAGTTGCATCATGATTTTCCTCTAGTTTTATCAAGTTAAAGAGGCAAGATTATATCTTATCATTTGTTTGCAAGTAGTCTCTCATGAAATGTAATGTGGGAATTATTAGGTTGACCGAAAAGATAGAGTCTTGGATGTAAACATGATGATACAATGATGTTCTTAAGGCTGACTTGATTCTAGTCCTATCAGACCATAGTGCAAACTTTAGAACATTATGTCAGTCCTTAAAGTTCTTTGCCAAGATATTCTTAATTATATATGGTAAATTCTTATTAGTTTATTCTTATACGTCATTACCCTATGCATAATAATTGGAATAAAATTTTAGGATTACCTAGTTGTCATAGGTCTATTCATTAAATTGAAGAGATGAGAAAGCAAGACCATTATCACATACCAACATAGAAGGCATCCCAAACCTAAAAAAGATGTGTTCTTCTGAAATGTTGATTACCACATCAGTTGTACTATTATCACATGCTTTAACTTCCATATAATAGCTATAGTAATCAGTTTACATAAGGATGAACTTGTGTCCTAAGGAGGAATTAACATTGATGAATCTAGTTAAGTCCAATTTCCATTTTAAAAATGGATGAACCTCAATAACCGACTACAATGGCATGGTAGGGGTATGTTCTCTATGTGTGGTAACTTGGTAGGTATGATAGCTCCATACATGAGCACGATCATATTTAAAAACATGTGGCCAATAATACCTTACCCTAAGTATATGATGGGTTGTAACACTCCCTAATATGTGACCAATTTCATATTTTCCATGGAAATCAGTGAGTACTCTAGATAATTCTTGCTTGTTCTGGCATCTCAGATATATGCCTTTGTGATTTATTCTATATAACATCCTTGATTTGATCATAAATTTTTTACTTTTCAAGTGTAAGGATATTTTTTGAGTTGAATTGAGGTGATTTGGACACACATTGTTAATAAATTAGTAGAGTACATCTTGGTACTAGTCATTGTTAGTAATATCTTGCATTGTGTACTCTAGTAAATTATCTTCAGGTCTACTTCAGCCATGGCCTTACTGAGCCCTTGACCTCTTAAAATTTTCATTGGTTATATCTCTAGGTTAAATTTTTGGAGAATTATCATCCATTTTCCTCTTCACTCACCCAACTTGTTTTGCATCAACATTACTTTTATAACTTATTCAGGCACCACTGCAAACACCTTGTTATGGAGAATATAGTGCATAAACTTTTTGATGGTTTTGATCAAGGTAAAGGATTGTTTGTCTATAGTTGAATACTTTAGTTCAACATTATAGAGAGGATAACTCATGAACACAACATGCCTATCATCTCTGACTTATCTCTTTTGTGTTAGGATGACTAAACTTAAATGTTCTAAGGTGAATGAGTAGATGTAGAAGGGTTGTGTATAGTCGGGACTGATTAACACTAGTGTATTTAAAATTGATTTATTGATATAATAAAAATATGCTTGTGCTTAAACCATCCATATAATCTTGGCATCCTTATTTAACATATTATTTAGTGGTCGGACTATCTTTGGAAATCTTGAAATGAACTTCCTGATGAAGTTAATCTTACTGAAGAATGACTTCGACTCTTTTCTACTACTAGGAAATGGAATTTTTAGAATTGCCTCCACTCTCTTGGAGTATATGGAAATACCTTATTATAAAATGATGTGGCCCAACAACTTACCTTTTATCACCCAAAATATGCACTTCTTTGGGTTCAGGGAGATTCCATGGTCTTTGCACCTCTGCAAGACTACCGTCAAATCCTTGATATGATCTTTTATATTCTTGTAAAAGATAGTTAGATCATCCATGTATATGATTATGCATTTTCCAATGAGATCCTTGAATGCAATATTTATATAAAATTTAAAGGTAGAACTTGCATTAATCAGGTTGAATGACATCCTTTTGTATGTGAATGTACCTCACTTTGTCGTAAACAGTGTCTTAATTCGGTCCTCATAATTGACCACTACCTAATTATTTTTAAATAACCATCTAGGAATGCCACCATTTGAGATCCGTTCACTATCTATAATACTTCATCTAATGAAGGCAATGTATAATTATTCTCTTTTGAGGCTTTATTCAAGTTGTGGAAGTCAACACACAACCTTATCTCTTTGATTTTATTTCTAACCAGGACCAAATTGGCCATCCATGTGGAGTGCCTTATAGGGAAGATTATCCTTTCTTGGAGTAATTTATGAACTTATTTGAATATCAATGGTTCTATCTACAGGTTCACTGATCTTTGTCATCGGTAGAATGGTTTAACTCCCAAATTGAGAGGAATGGTATGCATGAGAATAGAAGTGTTGAACACCTTTAAGTCTTCATAGCTCCATATAATAACATATATGAAGTATTTCAAGGCTTGAATATGATTTTTTCCCTTTTTATTACATGTCATTCCTAAAAGCATGTTCTTTGATTCATTTGCATTGCCTAGATTACAATACTGGTGAAACTTACATTTGGTGGGGTCTGATTTCTCTTTATTGCCATGGTAATCCATGTCAAATAACTATTATAATGAGACCATGAATTTGGGTATACAACTTTTTTTAGATAGATTACTCCTTCCTCGTTAGGTTCAAAGTCTTCTTAGTCTTCATCTATAATCTAAGTCTCAAATACATCCATGTTTGTGATGAAGTCAATAATATGTTGATCATCATTGAATACTTGGAAGTTCCTGATATTATTGGGAATGGAATGAGTAGAGATGAAATCCACATATAACCTTCTCAACTTGGAAGCAATTATAGGTTTTAGAGTACTCATAGTTGTAGCCAATGCATCCACCATATAATTTATTCTATGAGGTAAGGTTTGAATATTAAATGTATCAAAATCCTCTATTAAATTCCATATTCAGATGTGATATCTGGATAAACGCTTATCATTACAAACATACTAGTCTCTTATTTAACCACTAGTTCAGAGTTGCCCAATACCTTGAGTTTCTTGATTTTATTCTTTAATGTGAACAAGAGATCGTGAACTAGTACCTCATATGCATCCACATTATTTGTGCAACTAAATTATAGGTGAAATGTAGATAGATATGAATTTATTCTAGGGTTGATGATCTTTACACTAGCACCACATCTGCTATTTGACTTCTATCTATCAAATTTCATTATTCATAAGTGATTTTTAACTGTGTGTGTAGGTTTTTGATGAGTAAGTGATGCTGCAACATTGATTTCCTCATTGATTTTCTCAACGCTAAGTGGGTACACATCTTGTTTCTCAGTTGATAGAGACCTTATGGACAAGTCCTTAGTGGTTGAAGTGAGTACAAAGTTGTTTAGGATATATGTTCTCTTATCATGGGAGCCTGAAACTACCTAACTTCACTTAGACAACTTGCATTAAGCTTGTTGATTTCTGACTCAGCCACCCATTGACAACAATAACTATTGACAACCTTATTTTTCATTTAGACTAGCCAATTTCATGTCCTCGTGTATCATGGAAACACTATGAAACAAATTTATTTCATGTGTACAAAGGAAATCATCCTCATCAAGCTGATCTAGATCTTCAATCTCTAAAATTTATTACACAAACATCATGTTGATAGAGAACTTATTATAAGCCTCTACTTCTTTCTTAAGAGCATACACCCCAAGCTCTGATTTCTTGTACAAGATCTCATTTATTTAGTTGTATTTTGTTATCATGTGAATCACCTTGGGTTCACATTCAATCCTGGTTTGATTAGGTATGTCACACAATGGGAGCCACGTATGAGAGAAGTTTATTGCCTTGTAACCATTTAATGTTCTAGATAAATATTTTCTTAGAAGCATGCTGTAAGCATCAGGTACATCAACTATATGAATGTCAATAAGCTACTACACCTTGATTTAGAGGGTCACTGTATATGGATGTGATTTAGCTTATCAAAAACCTTGACCTTTTATTTGTCCAACTGAACAACCTCCCAATTTGAATTTATACGTGTCAAATACAACTGCTAGAAAATTGCATAAGGCATCACATTACCAGAAGCACCTAAATCCACTAAATAATTATGTAGGTTTTAACCAAAAATTTGAATTGTTAAAAGGAAAGGAGTTTCATTTTTTTCCTTATAAATTACAACATGAACATCAATTTATGTATTAGTTTCTTTCCCTTTAGGGGTGGATAATTATTTTAGCAACACGTCCTTCTAGTTTGAGATTTGAATCAAGTCAAACATCATGATATTGACCTTAATTTTCTTTAGGTCATCTACAATACTGTATCCATGTTTGTTTGGCTCTACTAGTTTGTTAATTTATGGAGGTGTAGAGTTGTTCGTAGGTTAGTAAGATGTTGTAGGTCCCATAGGTGGAAACGAATTGTTACTCTAGCTATTGTCATATGGAATTTGAGTGTTATTCAGAGGATTAAATGTAGTTAATAGAGTTTGAAATTTGCTCCTCAACTGGTAGCTATTTTGCCTTTGAAATTATTTAAACATGTGGACCTCATCTAAGTTGTTTTCTGGCTAATTTTTACTTTCAAATAGAAACTCATAACTTTCTAAGACTATAGTTGAAATAAGGTTTCCTCCACCTTGGTTAGAGTTATTATCAGGTGTGGGATCTAGTTCTAGGTTATCCATATCCTTTTGTAAAATGTTTGAGACGCAAATGAATTCCAAAAAATCAATCTCAATGTGGTCAATTGTATTATGTATCCTACAACAGGTGGGTAGTGCTAAATTAGCTAAGTTCATTGCATTATAAGCATTATTGTTATTATTCTAGTTGTTGTTGTCTAGTGGGCTATATACACCCATTATTTGTCCTCATGTTCTGTTGTCTATTGGTTCTCTAGAAATTGAAATTTATGGTTAGTGGTAGGTTTTTTACATTCTAATTGGTGTTTTGTGGCACTTTTTTATGCAAATTAACATATCATTTATCAACCTCTGAACCATTTATTAAAAATTGGATACTTTTGGATTCATACTAGTATTTTGTGGATTCCTTACTTGTGGTTATGGGTTATCCATAAGTGCATTATCATTTTAAAATGTAGGGATAGCTGGGTGTGCTTAATTATGAGTGTTTTTAATAATAATTTGGTTGTTTAGAAATGATGGGACAAGATATTGGTTGCTAGTAGAAGCAACATAAATGCTAGTGTTAGGCACAACAACAATGTTGTTGTATATAATGAGGACAAGTTTTTGATTATTTTATTTAGGTAAAACATGATTTAGAGGTGTATAAGGTAGGCCACTAGGCATGTAATACATTTGTGTTGGATTTTATACCAGATTTTGACTTGCATATAGGGCACCCACATTTGGATTCATCAATGGTGTATTGTGTTATAGGCCATGGTTGATCATTAGAATATGATTGTAAGTACCTAGTTGGCCTAATGAAGGTAAAGGAACAATTATATAACCTTGTGGAACCATATCCTACTCAATGTTTACAGACTTCTTATATGCCAATGATAGGGTTAAGAGATATACCAGGGTTCTTCTGAGGAACATGGAGGCTAATGAATCTAAAGTCCTCAGGTATGTTTGTATGGAACATATTTCTATTTGAGTGTATGTGTTTTTAAAATTTGGAAAAGATTTTGTAAGTGTGCATTGAAGACACTCATATGAGCAATAATAAAGTGATGATATAGGACAATTAGATCGATGGGCAAGCTGAAATGGTTGATGAAAATAATTTCTAAATCATTCCATCAAGTGATAGATCCATTAGGAAAGCTAAGATAAAAAACACAAGTAATTTATCCCAAAGAGTAAGGGAATAGGTAGAAAGCCACATCCTCATGTTAAATTTGTTTTCAAATAAAGGCATATTTAAATGCCTGAATATGTTCCTCAAGCGTTTTGAGTCTAATTAGGTGTATATTTTGGGTAGAATTTATCCATATTCTTGGGTAGGTCATGGGTAGGCCCTAGAATGTTCATAGGGAATCTAAATACACCAAACCCAGTAGAATTATCCACCATTGGTGAGTTCATAAGGGTAGTAAATGGGTTGATAAATGGAGTTATAGTAGTAGGTGAGCTACTAGTTAAGTGTATTTGTTGTTTTTTAGAGTTTCCTTTGTTTACCCTTGGTTTAATATGTTTAGTGAGTTTTAAAAACTCAAAATCATCCCTTACGGACTTTGATCTTGTTAGTATCCATCTACTTTCAAGTTTAGATTTTAGACTACCCAAGTGTGGGCAATGCTCCTAAGTGTTCAAATTTAAAATTTTTAGCTAGAACTTTAGTTTTAAATTTTTGATTAACTGCCCCTCCTTTTAGTTATAGTTCTATTGACATGAGTTTTGGCACATGCCAACATTCTAGGCTCATATCATGACTCACCTCTCTTGAAAAGAGATTCTAAATAATCTCTCCAAGTTTTATCTACCTGGTCTAGGTACACTAATTTTCAATCAATGACTCATTGTGACCATTCCATTTCAATGGGACTTTGTTGGTTTGAATCCTTACAACTTCAAACTTAGTTTAAGTATGTTTTGGGTACTTGAAAAATGTAAAATTTGGTGTGTTTGATGTATTATATGGTTAGGTTTTTAGTAGTTTAGGGTTTTGTTTAATGTGTTGTTTCAACTAATTTTGTTGTGTTCATTCCATTAGTTTAACATTCAACAATGTAATAGTATAATGGAAAATATATTATGCAATCAAGATAAATGATAAAAGTAGATTGCATAGATTCAAACCATAGACTAATAAATGATTAATAAAAAATAAAAGAAAAGGGAGAGAGAAAATAAAATCCTACAAACATGGTGATAAATTTAATTTCATGATCGTAAGATCTCCACAAATAAATAACTAGCAAGTGAAAAATCAAATATATAACTAATGCGAGATTCTATGGAGATCAGACAAGGAGATTAACATCCATAGACACCATTTACATGTTAAAAATGAAGTAAATAATCCCAAGTCTTCAATTAATCAAACTATATCATTTTGATAATCATAATGGAGTCAATTACAATAGATCCCTTGAGATTTTGTTAGCATGATAATAAGGGAGGAATTGAGGGAGAGAAAACAAAATAAAATTGCATAAAATGAAAGTGTGATTGGCCAAATATCTGTTTTGAGGAGAAAATCCAACCCTTTGGCCATCAAAATGAACCATTATATAGAAATTAGCCTTCTATGGGGGAGATTTTCCCTTCAAAATGCTTTAACCACCACCATAAATTCCACAACTACCTCTTACTCTTCCCATTCCCATCAATTTCACTATTCACCTACAAAATAAGACCAAAAACAAGTCAAAAGGGTGATTTAACAAGCAAGAATTGTGCACTAGCAACAAAAAACATGAATAAGTTTTGATCTCGGAGGAATCGGGCAAAACTATGACCACCATTGCATCTAGGCCAGAACCAACTTTTTGATAATGTGAACGGTTCAAGTTTTGACACCAGATGCTCGAGTTATGCCCAAAAAATGGAAGGTAGGTCAAAATATCCCTAAGCAGGCTTATTCAGGCTTCTAGGTGCATCTAGTTATATTTTAATGTTATTGTTCACTTTTTGAAATTTTGGGTCCCATAGTTCTAATTGGGTTTTGAAAGCCTGAATATAATTGAAGACCTCTTTGTATTATAACCTAGACCTACTCAACACTTAAATGCACAGTTACCACTATACATTATTGGTAGGAAAACACAATTTAAAAATCCCACATGGCATAGACCTAATTAAGAATTTAAGGGACCAAAAAACTGATGGGATATGGCTTGTGGGGATTGGTGGCTTAAAACCTTGATTAAAATGTTGTCTAGGTTTTTGGGTGTCAAAACCTAGATTAGCATTGGAAAGATGATCGATGGGATTTTGAGGGGGTAAATCCTTGAATGTAACTTCTTATGAAAAAGGGGATGTAAAATCCTACATATAATTGAGAAGGGAACGTGAGATCCTTGACAACCAAGTCAGGGCTCGTGGCCCCAATTAAAACTATGAAATGCCTGGGGGATGGTCCTCAACCTAGTTGGGGATCCATCCTCGATAAATAAAGGGATGAGATGGGGGTAGATAGTCCCAACCTAATTAGGACATCCACCCTGATTACCATTGAGTGAAATAGTTAGGAGATGGCCCTGAACTAATCGAGGATCCATCGCTGACTGGTAAAGGATGTTCGGAAACCAAAAATCTTGATGGGGAAAATGATAGAGTTAAGAAGACTCTTCAACCAAGATCTCTCCATGAATCCATTACAATAGCCATGAAAGCTTCGACATTGCACACAAAAAAAACTATCTATTATCCACTCTATTCAAATTGTTTATAATAGAGATATACAAATAGGTAGAAGATAGGAGAATCCTAATCATCTTATGTATGTGGGACTAACTTCCCCAATATAGATGGAAGTAAGGCATAAACCCATCATCCTCATGAATGTGGTATAAACATCTACAATGAAATAAAACCTAAGCTAAAGAGTAGGAAAGTAATATCTTACACCAACACCCCCCTTAAGCGTAACTTAGGTGGGTATAATAAAGGATGTAGTATGAAGCCACATGTCCCTATGGATGCCAATTCATCTTGTCAGAGTACATGGATGTAAGTCATTGTAACCACCAAGCGAAATTAGGAATGATCCTAAATATGAGGATCACTGAATATGAACACTGCACTCCATAATACTGGGTAGAGCGATAAATCTAAGGAAGTATTGCTTGAACACCCTCCAACAAGATGGTGAGAAGTGAGCACAATGATTGGTGAGGCTACCATAGTTTTATCATTGGTGGGGATACCACACTGCTGTCACTATAAGAATCACCAAAAAGGCCATGGAGTCAAGTAAAAAATCCTCATATGGGTTTTGACAAAAAATGTGCATGAATAAGATACCCACGTATAAAGGAGGAATCAAGAAAACACTAAAAAAGTGCAATATATACATATAACTCTCATAAAGTGATGGAAGAGATGACCAAACATAGACCAAACTAGAAATTTTGTTCCAATTAACAAAGGCAAGATATACGACTCCCCTCCTAGACCTAATTGGGGTTTGGGGACCTGATTAGGTCTAGGGAGTTAATATTTTCAAAACTTAGACCAAAATCATCATGAAAAGCCCAATTAAAATTGGGGGTGAAAATTTGAACCTGATAGACCAAATAGGAGAAAATTTCAAGTTCTTCACTTGAGAAGCATGATTTTTCAAGTACAAAATGGAGGCCCAGTAGTCATCTCAAGAGGAAGGCCCAAACACCAAACTTTCTCAAACAAGCCCAATGAACATGATGGAGTAGGTTTTGAGGGCCAAAACAACATGGAAATTAAAATGACACCCTAGGGAAAAATGAGAGACCTATGCAAATTATAAAATGCCTGTATTATATTTCTACCCAAAGAGTAAAACATGAAACTTATCCACATGAGCAAGGTGGATAGGATGGGGTAGGTCTCGTAGGTCCAAATGATCCCCCAAAGTGGCTGAAAGGACCTAAGAGGGCTAGTAGGTAAGAATGACATGTGAGTATAAGTGTAGCAAAAATCTACTTTGGGGCCAAGTGTTATATATGAAAATTCACCATTTAGACTTGGTCATCACAATCAGATAGGTTTTAAGATCCCAAAGGGCACATAAATAAATCATAATAGGCTAAGAAAGTTGAGAGAGCTAGACTTTAAATGCAAATTATGAAGTCAGAAATCCACTTTTACACTAAGTGTAAAATACAAAGTTGACTTGCACATATATGATATTTAAAATGGTGATTGTTTCATGTAATAACTTATCATGCAAATTGAGACATACCACTAAGGCAACTTAAGTTTCTAAGATAATCAAACCATGAACATAAGTAGGAGTAGAACAAAAGGAAAAAAAGGAGGTTCCCTAATTATCGAAAGAATGAGGGTGTGTTATGAAAGCAACAACAATTATGATTATGATTTTTTGTTTGATATTTGTTAGAGAGGGAGACAACTATGGTGGAACATAGATGCTAGTTAACTAATAGATATTTTAGAGAGACTATCGATAACAACCATAACTCAGCGCATGACATTGATAGTTGGTGGAATTATGGAGATGTGTTGTGTCCCTTTGAGCGTGGAGATCATTTCCACATTTATAGGTTGATGGGGGAGGATAAATAATTAATTCTAATGGGATGTAGAGTGGGAAACAAAAGAGATGGAAATCACCTTAGAGGGTGTCCATGTCATTTTAAGGTTATCTATTATAGGAAATACTAGGGTATGCAACATGTCATAGATGCTAGATGAGAGGAGGGAGCTATCCTAGTTGGATTTAGATTCAGATCAATGTGATGAGTGTAAACCCATCTTATCATTTTTTCAAGTTTTATAAGGAATTTTGGATATCCAAAAATCCCTTATCAAACTTATGACCATGTGTGTACTATGTCATAAGTCAAATTAGGAGGTGCCTATGTACATTATTTATATGTATTAATATGCATTGAAACATGACACCTTTTATGATAGGGGAGCTATAATATGGGTTCAAAGTGTGCATGATTTTTATAATGTACTTATCCATGGACAATAGACTATGGGCCTTGTGATTTTATTAATGAGTTGTATTTATGAGAGGTTACCTATGTATAAACCTGTAGGGATACCTTATGTGATGGATGAACATCTCCCTCACGTTAATATATGGGCACAAGGCCACATTACCTGCATTAGAGACTATCAATATGGACCAAATTGTATGGATGTCATACAAGGCACAATAAACACTTAGCCATATTGGCCAATTATAATGTAGGTGAGGGGTCAGATCCAAATTACTAGAAACTATACTTGGTGGGTTGAGCTACATCCATGTGATAATGTACTCAGACACTTTGGACTACCACATCTAATGACACCTTTGGTTGTCCCACATTATTAGGCAATGTTAGGAACCCAAGGAAGCACCATTGATTACCATATACAAGTAACTTAAGATGCGGAATTAAACCAGAAGCAACAAGTAACTAGAAACCAGAAACAACACAAAATATGAGAGACAATACCCAATTGTATTAATACTCATCCAGAAAAGAATACAATAAAGAAGATGCCACTTCTTCTTCACACCTCTCAGAGGCTTCCCACACCTCAAGTGTACAGTAATTATTTCCTCAAAGCTCTCTCTCTTACGGTCCCAACACACAACTCAAACACAGATTTGGTGTTCACCTCCAACCAGTCAGTATCCACTACTGCCAATACACAAGTGCTCCACGCACTCCACAAGTGCTCCACGCACTCCAATTACTCAACTTACTCTAAGTAGATCTCCCCTAAACTTGCAACAACCTGCAACTCAAATGATCTTACTTATGGAAGGAACTACCTTGACTTCCTCTTTGCTCTCTAACCGAGTACACACCGTATTCCAAGTAGATCCCACCTGTTGTGTTGCTGTCACCTTGATTCTGCTGCCACCTATAGATCAACCTGATTCTACACACCTGCAAACCTTAGACCTTGCACACACACACTCACCTGCAGATCAATGATCTTACTTACCATGTAGATCTCCAAATGTGGCCTTGCACACCTGCTAACCAAGATCCTACACACCTGAAGAACCCTTCTGATTCTCCAAAACCAACACCCACACTTGGCACTGCTATGGAACTAGGAGGAACACCCTTGCTCACTTCGCACACAGAAGGATCTAACTTTGCTCAACTCAAACTAGAACAAATTATAATACAGCCCATGAGTCTATTATATAGATCTCATGTAAACAATAATTAGACACCTAATTACAATAATTAGATCCGTAGCTCAAGACTATAACTAGCCTTCTTCATGTAAACAACTAGTTCGTTAACGAACTATCTGTGGAACTCACAGCTTGAAACCGCACAGGCAACCGACGTCGGTCCCTGTTTGCCTGGAGATGATCGACGTCGGCCGAATACTGCCAATGTCAATTGCCTTCCTGTCTACCCCTGACCAACATCGGTTGGCCTAACCGATGCTGACGATTGTGACACTCAGCACCCTCCTTCCCTATTTGCATCAGTGAAGCTTTTAGCTCCACAACCTAACAATCTCCCACTTGGAGATAAATAGCTGCACTGTACCTATACATGTACCCTGTCTAATCTGTTTCCTGGCTTATATCCCTCTTCAAGCTCATTCTTGAAGACCAACCACCAAAAATCCTATGGTGCACCTCCTGTCATCCGAGTAACTTGCCACATCCGAACCTACAAACCCATGTAGTGAAGTCCTGACCCTTCATAGCATGTATACCTGTTTTTGGTCCCTCTCAAATACCTGAGAACCCACTTCCTTGAATTAGCTCTTAACTCTCTGACAACACCCACTGCTTGGGCAAACTCAAGTCTATACCAGACCTCATGTGATTTTGGAAACTGAACTTTCCAGCCCTTGGTGTGCTCTAGTTTTGCATCCTGCGTATTGAACCTTGCCAACACCTGATTCACATCAGCTCCCACTGGAGACAAAATCAACCTGTGATCTTCCATGTCTCTCATGCCAAAGAATTTTGCTGCTCCAAATTCCTCATGACATGCCACTGAACTAACCTTACCCTTAGCTCAACAAAACCATGTATGTCTAAACCTTTAACATGCATACCATCCACATACAGTAACAGGATAATGTTGCAATCATCATCCACCTAGTAAGACAAACACAATGGTTAGACTGACATTGACTAAAGCTCTGCTTTGTCATCCCCCTGTCAAAACCTGTACCACTATCCTGCAACTTCCTCAAGACCATATGACCTGGCCTTCTGTCTCACATGTCCATTCTCTCTATTCTTTAACCAAGGTATCCATTCATCTCAGTGCTTTCATACCGGCTGGCAACCCTACCAAATCTCCCGTTTGGTTCTGCATCCTGTCATGCCAAGCTCCCACTGTTTCTTGGATCCTTCCTACTCTGTAGTCAAAAACTAATATAAAGAAGAGGAACAACGAATTTGAGGCTTACTTACACTTTCAGTCCTCCCCATGGGCATTTGAGACTCCTTGACAGCTTGTTGTCTGCCCAAAATCTGTCTCAGTGACCGACCTCGGTCACCACATAGTCTGCATCTGACCGACGTCGATTCCATGTGACTGTCTAGGTCGCTGATGCCAGTTATCCTACCGACATCGATCTTCACCTACTTAACACCACTGACTTCTCTGGTCTGCATATGACTGACATCGGTAAATGTCTGTTCAATGTCAATTGCCTTTGACCGATGCCGGTGTTCGCCTGTGAGTGATGACTTTTTACTCGCAAGCTCCTTTGAATCAATCCCATGTCCAAACTGCCCTGCTCAAAAGTATCTAGCCCCATCCACTGGTCTCTGTCTATCATCTCTGTTAGGTTGTGGAGCTAAAAGCTTCAACCTTTGCAAACTGAGGAACAGATGGTTGCTGAGTTCTACAGGAACCGGCGTCGGCAGCATGACCGACATCGGCAGGATCCAGTGCAGAAGGCAACCGGCGACGGCAGGAAGTCGGCCGACGTCGACAGAACCAGACCAGCAGGGACCGACGTCGGTCGCCTGTGTGTTCCCGAAGTGTTCGTTTCACGGACAGTTAGTTAAGTGAACTATGAGTTTGCATGACAAGACCAGCCAGAGTCTTGGGCTGCGAGGACAATTGTCTAAATTAAGAGTCTTAGTTAGTGTTTGAGTTAAGGATCTATTTATAGACCCATTGGCATGTATTGTATAAGGCATGAGATAGAAAGGAAGAGTTCCTTCTAGTTGTAAGATCTATGAGTTGCAGGTTGTTGCAAGCTCATTGGTGATCTACATGTAAGCTTGGTCTTTGAATTGCAGGTTGCAGGTTCATGAGAGATCAACTTGAAGTGCTATAGAGTGCTTGATGTACCGGTAGGGTTATTACTGACTGGTTGGTGAGGTGAACACCAATTCTGTGTGTGAGTTGGTTGTTGGGACCATTTTTGTGTAGGAGAGTGTGTGTGAGAAGAATTACTGTACACTTGAGGTGTGGCGAATCTCTGTAAGGTGAAAGAGTGTGGCGGCTCTTTGATGTATTATTTTCTGTTAGTGTTAATACAAGATAGTGTATTGTCTCTCATATTCTGTGCTATTGGTGAATTCTAGTTACTTGTGTTTCTGGTTATTTCCGCATATTCAATTGCTTATATATTTGGTAATCATATTGTGCTCTATCTGAGGAGCAAGATCCTAACCAGTGGAGTCAGAGCATGTTTGTTGTTCCCTGATTTCCTGACAAGTGGTATCAGAGCCTTGGTTGTAGGTTCTTGAGCTTGATACCAACAAGTGGTATCAGAGCTTTTGGTTGGGATACTAACAGATTGGTGTAGATCTGGGTAGTGTGTCTTGATTACAGGTTACTCACAGGGTTTCTATTTGAGTGGGATTTGAGCAATGTCAGAAAGCAGTCAACTACGAATGGACAAGTTCAATGGCAAGAACTACCAATTATGGAGGATGCAGATTGAGGACTATCTGTATCAGAAAGATTTGTACTTACCGTTGGGTGGGGTTGCTAGCAAACCCTTGGATATGAAAGATGAAGAATGGGAGGTTCTTGATCGGAAGGCTCTGGGATCTGTTAGATTGAGTCTTGATTCAACTGTGATTTCCAGCTTATCACAGTGTAAGACAACGGTGGAGTTGATGAAATCTTTGGCAAATTTATATGAAAAACCCTCGGCTTCAAACAAGGTATTTCTTATGAAGCGTTTATTTAATTTGCAAATGTTGGAAGGTGGATCTATTCATAGCCATCTTAGTGATTTCCATGGTTTAGTAAACCAGTTAAGTTCAGTGAATATTGTATTTGATGATGAACTTAGAGCTCTCCTAATCTTGTGTTCATTACCTGAAAGTTGGGAAGGTTTGGTAATGGCAGTTTCTAATACTGTGTCTCCTTCAAAAGTCTTAAAAGTGGATGATGTTGTGAGTGTAATCTTGAATGAAGAGATACGCAGGAAAAGCACAGGTGAATTATCCGGAAATGCTTTGAGTGTTGAAGGAAGAGGAAGGCCAAGAGAGAGGACAGAGCGTGGGAGATCAAGGTCGAAGACAGGCAAGAGATCCAAGTCCAGGTATGGCAGAATAACCTGCTGGAAATGTGGAAAGCAAGGGCACTTAAAGAGAGATTGCAGATCGGGTGAAGATCATCATGAAGAACATGGAGAAGAAGCAGATGCTGCGGGTTACATTGCACATGATGCTCTGGTATGTTCTTTGGATAAAGTAGAATCTTGGGTATTAGATTCTGGTGCCTCTTTTCATGCATCTCCACATAGAGAATTTTTTCATGAGTATGTCCAGGGAGACTTTGGAGAAATTTGTGTAGGGGATGGTAAGCCTTGTCAGGTTGTTGGCAAAGGCAAAGTGAAGCTGAAATTGCAGACAGGTGACACATGGGTGTTAAAGGAGGTCATGCATGTCCCAGTTCTGAAGCGGAATCTGATTTCGGTTAGAAGTTTGGGTGAAGAGGGTTGCACAGTAACTCTCTCAGCGGACTCTTGGAAGGTTACCAAGGGTACACTTGTTATAGCTAGAGGTAAGAAAGTAGGTACGCTTTATCTATCTACTTGTTTTACTGATTCTCTTTCTGGGTTATCTACCTCAGCTGTAGATTCAGAGATGTGGCTTGATAGGCTTGGTCACATAGATAAGAAGGAGATGCTGGTTCTTGAGTCAAAGAATATGCTTTCAGATTTGGAAGGCATGGATCGTGGTTTCTGTATGCAGAAGAAGAAAGTAAGGTTTCTTGAGGAATCCGATGTTAGTGACAAGAACGGGAAAGCCTTGGTTTTCAAGGAGAAAGTGACGGACAGAGTTCAGCATAAGGTGCAGAGGAATTCTGAGCAGAGCAAAGGTGATTTGGACAAGGTTTTGATCCAAAAAGAGCTCGCGGGAAAAAGTCAGGTCTCACAAGAAAAACACAGAGACCGACGTCGGCAGGAAAACTGGCGTCGGCGTCCAGACAGGGACCGACGTCGGCTATGTGCAGCCCGACGTCGGTGACTCGGGGCAGACAGAGACTGGCGTCGGCCATGGGAAAACGACGTCGGCAGAGAGGCAGTCGCAGGGAACCGACATCGGTAGGCTGTAGACTGAGATGTGACCGGCATCGGTTACTGAGACGAATTTTGGGTGGACAGCTAGTTGTCATGGAGTCTCAAGCGCCCATTTGGAGGACTGAAGGTGTAAGTAAGTTCTTAAATTCGTCATTTCCCTTCTTTACACTACTTGTTGCTCACTTATGGCATAGGACCAGGAAGTTATTAAAGAAGCAGAACAGGTAGATCCAGGAAACGGTGGGAGCTAGGCATGGATGAGGATGTGATTCCTTGGAGGAGAACCAAACAGATGTTTTGGGTAGTGTTGCCAGCTGGAAGTAAGCACTGAGAGACGAATGGATGTTGAGGATGAAGAAGAGCGGAAATGGTTACATGAGATGGAAGATCAGGGTATATGATCTTGTTTTAGCTGCAGGGCAATGGAGGTTTGATCATTGTGTTTCTCTTTACCAGGTTGGATAGTATTAGCTACACTATTCTATTTTCTGTATGATGTGCTTGTTGCAGGGTTACATATACAGGTATTTCTGAACTAAAGGTAAAGCTAGTTCAGGGGTTTGTCATGGAGAATCTGGGAGCAGCAAGATTCTTTGGCATGAGTGTGTTCTAGAGACATGGAGGTCTTGTTGACTTTGTTTCAGGATGATTGTGTGAAGCCGGTTAGCACGCCGATGGTTAGACAGTTCATAGAACAGGTGTCTTGATTCACATAGTGAGGTTGAGTGCATGGTATGTACTAAACCTGAGTTTTCCCAAGCAGTGGGAGTTGTCACAAGTTTGGAGTCAATCCGGGAGAGTAATACTGAAGGGCAGTTCAGTTGGACCAGCAGCAGGTGCACATGCTATGCAGGGTCAAGTTCTTTTTCTACATGGTTGTAGATGCGGATGTGGCAGGTAATTTGGATGACAGATTTTGCATCACGGATTTTGTGGTGGTTGGTCTTCAAGAGTGATCTTGAGGAGGGATACAAAGCCAAGGAAACAAACTAGACGGTGTACAGGTACAGGTACAGGTTGCAGCTATTTATCTCCAAGTGGGAGATTGTTAGGTTGTGGAGCTAAAAGCTTCAACCTTTGCAAACTGAGGAACAGATGGTTGCTGAGTTCTACAGGAACCGGCGTCGGCAGCATGACCGACATCGGCAGGATCCAGTGCAGAAGGCAACCGGCGACGGCAGAAAGTCGGCCGACGTCGGCAGAACCAGACCAGCAGGGACCGACGTCGGTCGCCTGTGTGTTCCTGAAGTGTTCGTTTCACGGACAGTTAGTTAAGTGAACTATGAGTTTGCATGACAAGACCAGCCAGAGTCTTGGGCTGCGAGGACAATTGTCTAAATTAAGAGTCTTAGTTAGTGTTTGAGTTAAGGATCTATTTATAGACCCATTGGCATGTATTGTATAAGGCATGAGATAGAAAGGAAGAGTTCCTTCTAGTTGTAAGATCTATGAGTTGCAGGTTGTTGCAAGCTCATTGGTGATCTACATGTAAGCTTGGTATTTGAATTACAGGTTGCAGGTTCATGAGAGATCAGCTTGAAGTGCTATAGAGTGCTTGATGTACCGGCAGGGTTATTACTGACTGGTTGGTGAGGTGAACACCAATTCTGTGTGTGAGTTGGTTGTTGGGACCGTTTTTGTGTAGGAGAGTGTGTGTGAGAAGAATTACTGTACACTTGAGGTGTGGCGAATCTCTGTAAGGTGAAAGAGTGTGGCGGCTCTTTGATGTATTCTTTTCTGTTAGTGTTAATACAAGATAGTGTATTGTCTCTCATATTCTGTGCTATTGGTGAATTCTAGTTACTTGTGTTTCTGGTTATTTCTGCATATTCAATTGCTTATATATTTGGTAATCATATTGTGCTCTATCTGAGGAGCAAGATCCTAACCAGTGGAGTCAGAGCATGTTTGTTGTTCCCTGATTTCCTGACAATCTCCTCCAAGAACACCAAGGCTTTCCAGTTCTTAAGTTTATCAAATACATTAGTCTTCCTTTTCCTGCAATAAACACAATCCTTTCTTGTAGCATCCCACTGCTCACAAAAATCTCGGTCTATGCTCTCCGAAGATGATCTCTTACCATCTGACTTAAGAACATCCATTCCCTTCTCACTTATGTGACCAAGCCTACAAAGCCACACCTGTGCAACAGAATTGGAATCAATAATACAAGCAAGTAGATAAAGATTACCTGCTTTCTTACCACATGCTAATTCAAGTACATCCGTTGTGAGAGTTCTTGTGCATCTCTCATCACCCAAATTGCCTGAAGTAATTAGCCGCATCTTCAAGACTGGGACCTGCATGACCTCCTTCAACACCCATGTGTTGCCCACCTACAATTTTAGCAACACTTCCCCTTTGCCAAAAATCTGACAAGGCTTACCAACCCCTCTACTTGGGGCTGCATGGAAAGAGGCAATAGAATCTATTAACCAAGATTTAGCTTTATCCAGAGCATCCTGTGCAACAACACCTGCAACATCTACTTCTTCATGCTGATCTGGTACCAACCAACAATATTTATTTACCTGCTCTTTCTTTCCATAACACCGTAAGTGACCATTCATGCTATTCAATTTCTCCATTCGTAGCTTACTTTCTTCTACCATTGCTATACTCCCACTCAATCAGAAATCTCTGAGAGTGACCTATAACCAAACACAAACCTGCTCCCTGCAACCTTAGCTCTGATACCAACTGTTAGTGGTATCAAGCTATGAGCCAACAACCTCGCTCTGATACCAACTGTTAGGAACCCAAGGAAGCACCATTGATTACTATATACAAGCAACTTAAGATGCAAAATTAAACCAGAAGTAACAAGTAACTAGAAACTAGAAACAACACAGAATATGAGAGACAATACCCAATTATATTAATACTCATCCAAAAAAGAATACAATAAAGAAGATGCCACTTCTTCACACCTCTCAAAGGCTTCCCACACTTCAAGTGTACAGTAATTCTTTCTTCAAAGCTCTCTCTCTTACAGTCCCAACACACAACTCAAACACAGAGTTGGTGTTCACCTCTAACCAGTCAGTATCCACTACTGCCAGTACACAAGTGCTCCACGCACTCCACAAGTGCTCCACGCACTCCAAGTACTCAACATACTCTAAGTAGATCTCCCCTGAACTTGCAACAACCTACAACTCAAATGATCTTACTTATGGAAGGAACTACCTTGCCTTCCTCTTTGCTCTCCAACCGAGTACACATCGTACTCCAAGTAGATCCCACCTGATCCTGCTCCCTATTGTGTTGCTTTCACCTTGATTCTGCTGCCACCTATAGATCAACCTGGTTCTACACACCTATAAATCTTAGACCTTGCACACACATACACCTGCAGATCAATGATCTTACTTACCATGTAGATCTCCAAACGTGGCCTTGCACACCTGCTGACCAAGATCCTACACACCTGAATAACCCTTCTGATTCTCCAAAACTAGCACCCACACTTGGCACTACTGTGGAACTAGGAGGAACACCCTTGCTCACTTCACACACAGAAGGAGCTAACTTTGCTCAACTCAAACTAGAATAAATTACAATACAACCCATGAGTCTATTATATAGATCTCATGCAAACAATAATTAGACACCTAATTACAATAATTAGATCCGTAGCTCAAGACTATAATTAGCCTTCTTCATGCAAACAACCAGTTTGTTAACGAACTGTCCATGGAACTCACAGTTCGAAACCGCATAGGAGACCGACGTCGGTCCCTGTCTGCCTGGAGATGACCGACATCGGCCGAATACTACCGATGTCGGTTGCCTTCCTTTCTACCCCTGACCAACGTCGGTTGGCCTTACTGACGCTGGTGACTGTGACACTCAACACCCTCCTTCCCTATTTGCATCAGTGAAGCTTTTAGCTCCACAACCTAATAGGTAAGATATGTGAGAGATCCACAAGGAGTGGGTACATGAGGTGTGATAATTACAATCCTAGTGGTGAGACCTCATTAGCCTATGGTGGATAAATGATGACAATAATAGTAGTGAGCATCATGACGAGAAGCAAAGGTCAACAGGTGGTTTCCATGCTATGAAGACAAATGGATCCCCAATTATACCCACAAAGGATTTGGATTATCTATGATCAAACATGGAGGTTGGCTAAACAAGCTGTGGTAGTTTTTTTAGATAAATGGAGAGGATTCACCCTAATTCAAATCCATTATAATGAACATGTGATATACATACAAAGTGATGGGATAAAAGTAGGTATGTAAATTTAAGTTCATGTTTTCAATTTTATTTTCCTAGATGTAGAGATATACATGATAGGTAGTAGTGATATATATATCCAAATATCTAAGCATATTTATCACTACTACCTATCATGTATATCTCTACATCTAAAAAAGAAAATTGAAAACATGAACTTAAATTTACATACCTACTATTATGGGATCACTTATATATATATATATATATATATATATATATATATGATTTGATGTCAAATTTTTATATTTGTTTGCATATGCATCAACAGAGGAGGCATGGTGGATAAATTTGGTGGAGATAACTCATCATGATATTTTTGACATTGTATAACCTGAGCATGATGCCATTAGGATGTCAAATCATGTAAAACCTTTAGTCAAACCAATTAATAGGGGTTTAGATTGGTTGGAGCAGCTTCTAAGGAGATCAAGTATCATGAGCATACTATGAATCATGTGATAGCACTAAAACATGTATGAGGAAATGTAACGATAATGTGATAGACTTTGGCCATAGATATAACCACACACATGGCTACACTAGGGAGAATTACAGAGTTGTAGGCATTGGGAACTTATTTAGAGGGATAAGTCTAGGGCATATAATCATAGACTCAGACATTACAAACAAGTTTGTAGGTTTCTCATCCTATATCTTCTATGGTCTACATGGCACCTCACCCCTGAGGGAATTAAGGTGACCCATAGGTCTAGAGCCTATGTTTTGTGCTCATAAATATTTTGATGTATATGTGATGTATCACGATATATATATATATATATATATATATATATATATATATATATATATATATATATATATATATATATATATATATATATATATATATATATATGATCTGGAGGATTTTTTTTATGGTTCAGAAAATATTTATTCTCACCATAATTCCTATTATTAATGGTTTTTATTAACCATGAGACATATTTTAAATTAAATCCAAATTTAATTTAAATATCCCATTTAATATGGTTTTTAATCTACCATGGGTATTTTATTTTTAAAACTAAGTCCCAAAAATATATTATCCCCACCTTTATTTCTACATGGATGGGTTTTTAAAAAAAATACCATGGGATATGTTTTTAAAAAAACATGGGATATTGTTTAAAAAATAAAAATAAAACCAGTTTATTCCATGCTTACCTTTTTCCCATGTAGATACCCACTTTAGTGTGGTTGGCAGTTGGTGGAAAGTGTTGTTATTTGGGAGATACGTGTTTTAAACTAAAGTATACAATTAACTTTATCTCCCACCTTTTACCTTTCCCCATGTGGAATGTTCTTTGGATGGGGGCGTGGAAAGTTGTTATGGAATTTGTTTTGCATGGAGATGTTTTGTTAAATAATTACAGGCACACTAAAATCATTTGTCCACCTTTTATTCCCACATGAATCACCCACTTACATTTAAAAGGGTCATATGGTTGGTGGAATATGTTATGGAGATGTTTTATATCTTTATCCCCACATTTTAAAGTTTGGCATTCAACTTCTACCATGCATGTTTTATCATTATTATCCACTATTTAATCCACTTGACTTATGCATGGTTGGTGGTTTGGTGGGAAGATAATGGTACTGTGGACCATATTATTTATGGGCAAATGTTTTGTTAAATTAAGCATGGCATTTGAACCACCCACCAAATGTGGGATTTTATTCGGTTAATTTGCATGTAGCCTATTATGGGAGTTTAAGCATACTTCAGGGTAGAGTTGAGATTGTTAGCCAACATTGGCTATAAAAAATATTATTTTATTTTATATTGTAGATGATGATTTTGAGGTACAGGGTCAAAATTTTGGAATAGCCCGATTGGGGCCATTTTCCCTATTGCATAATCTTTTTTTAATATGTGTAAATTACAAAGAGGGACTTGTGAAAACCAAAAGGTAGTTTATAAACCTTTTGAGAGTGTTTTGCCTCTTTAAAGAGAGAAAAATTATGTTAGGGTGTGGAGCTAAAAGCTTCACCAAGGAGCACACTTTAGCAGGTTCGGGTCTACACAGACACCGACGTCGGTCAAGAGCAACCGACGTCGGTCAGGTGCAGTTGCAGAGGCGCCGACATCGGCAGTGGGTCGGTCGGCGGCGGTCACAGGCAAGCAGCAGGAACCGACGTCGGTTACCTGTGCGTCCAGGAAGCTATTTCCAAGGATAGAAGCGAGTGTTTGCATGATGAGTTTGAGTTGTAGTCTTAAGCTCGCATCTCTATTATTAGCAATATTATTTTTAGAGCCCTTGTTCAAGTGGCTTAACTGTTTGTTGTAAGTGCATGCTCAAGTTTCTTAATTCTATATGTAGGAAAGATCTTCTTAGCTTAGATAGTTGAATTGTATGAGTAGAACATTGTGAATGTTTGAAGGACAGTACAGAGTTGTATCAATCCAGGTTGTTGGAATTGATTGTACTTGAGAGAGAGAGATCTTGAGGAATAGAGATCTAGAGAGAGATCTTGTGCATCTGAGAGAGGTGTGGAAGAAAGAAGCTTCTTCAATTGTATTCCTTTTGTAAAGAGTTTTAATACAAGTTTTCAGGGTGTTTTCTTGTATCTCTTGTTCTGTGTTATTTATCATTCTAGTTACTTATCTATCTGATTTAATTCCGCGTTTATTGCTTTCACAAGTGTAATCATTGTTGGTTGATCCCCAACAAGTGGTATCAGAGCTCAGGTTCACTAACAGGTGGTTCAGATCTGTGTAGTGTGTATTGATTACAGGTTGCTCACAGGGGTTTCTGCAGGGATTTCTATTTGAGTGGGAGAAGCAATGGCAAAAGAAAGCAAATTGAGAATGGAGAAGTTTAATGGCAAGAACTATCAACATTGGAGAATGCAGATAGAGGACTATCTGTATCAGAAAGATCTTTACTTACCATTAGGTGGGATTGCAAAGAAGCCCAAGGACATGGAGGATGAATAATGGGAAGTTCTTGACAGAAAGGCTCTGGGGTCTATAAGACTGAGTCTGGCATCCACTGTGATATCTAATTTATCACAGGCAAAAACAACGGTAGAGTTAATGACTACTTTAGCAAATTTGTATGAAAAACCCTCAGCTTCTAATAAGGTATATCTTATGAAGCAGTTATTTAATTTGCATATGCAAGAAGGTGGATCTGTATCAAATCACCTGAATGTTTTCCATGGAATTGTTAATCAATTAAGTTCAGTCAATATTGTATTTGATGATGAAATAAAAGCTCTTTTAATATTATGTTCTTTGCCTGAAAGCTGGCATGGCTTGGTAATGGCAGTTTCTAATACTGCATCTGCTTTGAATATTTTAAAAGTAGAGGATGTTGTTAGTGTTATCTTGAATGAGGAAATTCGCAGGAAAAGCACAGAGGAAGCATCAGGGAATGCTTTAAATCTCGAGACCAGGGGAAGGCAAAAAGAGAAGAGCAAGAGGAGATCAAGATCTAAGTCTAAGGTGAGAGGTAGATCCAAATCCAGAAATGGCAGGAGGCCACAATGCTGGAATTATGGAAAGATGGGGCACATAAGCAGAGATTGCTGGTCAAAGCCTAAGGAGGACAATCAGCACGAAGGAAAGGAAGAGGCAAAGGTTGCAGGTATTGCACAAGATGCTCTAATTTTCTCTTTGCATAATAATATAGAATCTTTGGTATTAGATTCCAGTGCATCTTTCCATGCTACCCCTAACAGAGAATATTTCAGTGACTATATCCATGGAGATTTTGGAATAGTGTACTTAGGGGATGATGAGCCTTGTAAGATTATTGGCAAAGGTAAAGTGCAGCTGAAGATGCAAAATGGCAACACATGGGTGTTGAAAGATGTGATGCATGTTCCTAGCTTGAAGAGAAATTTGATTTCTACAGGAAAGTTAGGGGATGAGGGTTGTACAATAACTCTCACAGCAGAATCTTGGAAGGTGACCAAGGGTGCACTTGTTATGGCCAGAGGTAAGAGAGAAGGTACTCTCTATTTGTGTAATTGCGTTACTAACAAATCTCCTTCTGTATTATCTACTTTAGATGTAGATGCTAAATTGTGGCACTCAAGGCTTGGCCACATGAGTGTGAAGGGGATGTCAATTCTTAAGTCTAAAGGTAAGCTTTCAGATTTGAAAAGTATGGATCTAGAATTTTGTGAGCATTGTGTATTTGGAAAATAGAAAAGGGTTAGTTTTCTCAAGACTGGGTCTACTAAGAAAAGGCATAAGTTGCAGCTTGTTCACACAGACGTGTGGGGACCGGCTCAGGTAGCCTCTATTGGAGGATCACAGTACTATGTTACGTTTATAGATGATACTACAAGAAAGGTATGGATCTACTGTATTAAGAAGAAATTTGATGTTTTTGAGACTTTTAAGATTTGAAAATCTATGGTTGAGAATGAAACAGGCAGGAGATTAAAGTGCTTGAGATCTGATAACGGTGGTGAGTTCTGCAGTCTTAAGTTCAACTGGTATTGTTATACACATGGAATCCGTAGGCAAAGGACGGTTCCAAAGACACCTCAGCAAAATGGAATTGTTGAAAGAATGAACAGAACAATCATGGAGCGTGCAAGATGTATGAGATTGCATGCTGGGTTGCCCTTAGAGTTTTGGGCAGAAGCTGTTGACACCACAGTGTACCTGATTAACAGAGGACCCTCTACAGCTCTTGATGGTGGAATTCCAGAAGAGGCATGGATAGGTAAAAAGGTATATCTCTCATATCTCAAAGTTTTTGGCTGTGAAGCCTTTGTGCACGTAGATAAGGAAAATAGAAAGAAGCTTGATGCTAAGTCTATGAGGTGCACGTTTATTGGCTATGGCTCAGATGATTTTGGTTTCAGATTTTGGAATCTAGGAACTAACAAGGTAATTAGGAGCCGTGATGTTGTTTTCAATGAAAAAGTGATGTATAGTGATCAACTGAGGAAGCTAAATCAATCTGGGCAGAGCAATGGTGAATTGGACGAGGTAACGGTCCAAAATGAGCTCACGGAAAAAATAAATAATCACTTGTAGGAAAACACAGAGACCGACGTCGGCAGAACAGGCACCGGCATTGATCAAAAAGAACCGGCGTCGGCCAGTAACAGGTCTATAGGTGGTCGAGGTCGGTCACTGTCAGAGAATTTGGGTGGACAGCGTGTTGAGAACGAGTCTAAGACACCCATCAGGAGGTCAAAAAGGGTAAGTAAGCCTCCAATTAGATATTCTCCTTCTTTATACTATTTATTGCTAACCGATGGTGGAGAACCAGAGAGTTTTGAAGAAGTATTACAGGTGGAGTCCAAGAGTCAGTGGGAGCGTGGCATGGTTGAGGAGATGGAGTCCTTAAGAGAGAACCAAACATGGGATTTGGTTGAGTTGCCAGCTGGTAAGAGAACACTGAAGAACAGATGGACCTACAGGTTGAAGGAAGGTGAGAATGGATAGATGAGATATAAGGCCAGATTGGTAGTGAAAGGATTTACACAAAAGCCAGTTATTGATTTTGGTGAGATTTTTTCTCCTGTTGTTAAAATGACTTCTATACGGCTTGTATTTTCTTTGGTTGCTTTTGAGGATTTGCATCTTGAGCAGCTAGATGTTAAGACATCATTTCTTCATGGAGATTTGGATGAGGAAATATACATGGAACAACCAGAGGGATTTGAGGTCAAGGGTAAGGAGAAGTTGGTGTGCAGATTGAAGAAAAGCTTGTATGGCCTCAAGCAAACTCCTAGACAATGGTATTTGAAATTTGATAGGTTTATGACTGAGCATGGCTACAGTAGATGTCAATCTGACCATTGTGTATATTTTAAGAGATTTGATAACGGTAGATATATTATTCTATTATTGTATGTAGATGATATGCTGGTTGCAGGATCACACATGCAGGATATCTCTAAGCTTAAGGTGAAATTAGCTCAAACGTTTGCTATGAAGGATTTGGGAGTAGCAAAGAAAATACTTGGCATGAGCATTAAGAGAGACAGGAAAAATCACAAGTTGATATTGTCTCAAGAGGATTATGTGGACAAGGTGTTGAAACGATTCAATATGCAGGATGCTAAACCGGTAAACACACCTTTGGCTGGACATTTTAAGTTGAGTAAAGAACAATGTCCTAATTCACATGATGAGGTAGAGTACATGAGTAAGGTCCCATATTCTTCCGCGGTAGGAAGTTTGATGTATGCAATGGTGTGTACTAGACCAGATATTGCCCAAGCAGTGGGAGTAGTAAGTAAGTATATGGCCAATCCAGGGAAGGAACACTGGAAAGCAATTCAGTGGATCCTTAGATATCTGAGAGGAACCAGCAGTAGGCACTTGTGCTATGGAGGTTCAGATACTTCTCTACATGGTTATGTAGATTCAGATATGGCAGGTGATTTGGATGGCAGGAGGAGCACCACAGGGTATGTCTTCACTGTAGGTGGAATGGCGATTAGCTGGATATCAAAGTTGCAGAAGGTTGTTGCCTTGTCAACTACAAAAGCAGAGTATATTGCAGCCACAGAAGCTAGCAAGGAGATGATATGGATGACACGGTTCATGGAAGAGCTTAGAAGGGAGCATGGAAGTTGCAGATTGTATAGTGACAGTCAGAGTGCAATCCATTTGGCTAAGAATTCAGCCTTTCACTCAAGAACCAAGCACATACAGCTAAGGTACCACTTCATATGGCAGGTATTGGAAGATGGTGAGTTGAAGCTAGAGAAGATCCATACAGATGGGAATCCTGCTGATATATTAACCAAGTCGGTTACAAAGGAGAAGTTGAATCTTCATTCAACTTCTGTTGGTCTTCATGATTGAGTTGAAGATGGAGGAGCTAGAAGATGTTGCTGTACAGGTACTGGTGTAGCTGTTTATCTCCAAGTGGGAGATTGTTAGGGTGTGGAGCTAAAAGCTTCACCAAGGAGCACACTTTAGCAGGTTCGGGTCTACACAGACACCGGCGTCGGTCAGGAGTGATCGACGTCGGTCAGGTGCAGTTGCAGAGGCACCGACGTCGGCAGTGGGTCGGCCGGCGGCGATCACAGGCAAGTAGCAGGAACTGACGTCGGTTACCTGTGCGTCTAGGAAGCTATTTTCGAGGACAGAAGTGAGTGTTTGCATGATGAGTTTGAGTTGTAGTCTTAAGCTCGTGTCTCTATTATTAGCAATATTATTTTTAGAGCCCTTGTTCAAGTGGCTTAACTATTTGTTGTAAGTGCATGCTCAAGTTTCCTAATTCTATATGTAGGAAAGATCTTCTTAGCTTAGATAGTTGAATTGTATGAGTAGAACATTGTGAATGTTTGAAGGACAGTACAGAGTTGTATCAATCCAGGTTGTTAGAATTGATTGTACTTGAGAGAGAGAGCTCTTGAGGAATAGAGATCTAGAGAGAGATCTTGTGCATCTGAGAGAGGTGTGGAAGAAAGAAGTTTCTTCAATTGTATTCCTTTTGTAAAGAGTTTTAATACAAGTTTTCAGGGTGTTTTCTTGTATCTCTTGTTCTGAGCTATTTATCATTCTAGTTACTTATCTATCTGATTTAATTCCGCGTTTATTGCTTTCACAAGTGTAATCATTGTTGGTTGATCCCCAACAAATTACCCATTTCAAAGATATATATTTGCAGGTGATCATTTTAGAAATGAAGGATGTTTGTGATCTGTGATCAGAGTTCTTCAGAGGTTGATCAACTAATTACAAGATATTCAAGGATGTAAGTTTTAATCATTGTATTTACATTTTATTTATAATGAAATGGTTTAAATTAACTCGAAAATGTAGCCAATTGGTGAACTCCATTAATAATCTCTAGTCTCTATTTATTTTAGTTTTCCAGTAGTATATCATTTTATATTATTATTGATATCTGAAATTAAATCATGGAAAACTGATTAAGAGACTAATTGAAGAAATAAAAATATGAATTAAATATTTTATCTGAATAATAAAGTTATATGATTTTACATTTTGATTAAAAGTCAATTTTATTTTAATAAATTTTTGAAATTAACATATTATTAAAATCTATTTTTAAATAAAAATATAGATTAGCAGGGGCTAATTATTGTTTACAGATCAATTTGGTATCAGAGAAGGTGATCAACATGATTTAATAGTGTGGTTTACCTATGGTTAACAATTTACTATTTGACAATTATTGTAGTTGGTTCAGTTGTGTGTTGAATACAGGAACATGTAAACTATGGGCAAGTTGTCAAAATAGAAAAACATTGATGATATTGAGTTATATAATTGACAGATCAAAGAAGATAACTCTCTCTTGAGATCCAAATTCTACTCCATGGAAGAGGAGATTGAAAAGTTAAAATATGTTTTTTAGACCAAGGATGAGCTCTTGACAAAGTTTTAGAATGGTGAACGAATGAAGGAATTGCCTTTTACATTAGATGTAAAAACAATGACAGATGAATACACTGTAAGTCATCATGCAATACTTCCTCTCATTCAGTTTTTGATATATATTTTGGTGTTTTTGAAAAACACACCAAGGGTATTGGGTCTAAACTATTAGATAAAATGAGATTTGAAGGAAGAGGCCTTGGTAAAAATGAACAAGGCATAAATAACCCCATATAGGTAGAGAACATGCCTCATTTTGTAGGTTTGGGGTATAGTAGTGAGCAAATGGAAATTTGAAAGAGTTCCAAATCTATAGAAGGAAGACAAGTTTCTAGCTACCAAGTGTATAAACCACTAGTTTTTGAGAATAAACCATCACATGTGGATGAAAGGTGTAAGAGAACTGGAAAAAGTGGTATTTAGATTCCACCTCTTCTCTCTTACATAACACATAAAATTAAAAATTTGATAAATTCTAAAACTTATAATGCACTCTTTCAGTTTGAACAATATGGTTATGATATACATAAAATATGGTATGCTTTTCCTTGTAATTTTTATGGGTTAAGTAATCATTATGTTGCTTATTGTTGGAAGAGAAAATCTCTGTTGAAGAAGTTGTTTCCTTTTGTGAAAAATAAGGTAGGTGCTAATAATCAATCTTGTCATCCAGAGGAGAGAAATGGTAAACATGTTTTCTCATTCAAGGACAATAGTAATTTTTGTACTCATTATCACAAGAGTGGACATAGAGTTGAGAAATGTTAGAAACTATAACCATCACACTATCCTAAACCTGTAAATATTCCAAAGTATATTTTAATTATAAAAATAAAGATTTATTATCACAAGATTTTTGGCGTAAATATTCATGCAATTTTTGTGGATTAAATAATCATTGTGTTGCTTTATGTTGGAAAAGAAAACCAACTAGTAGGACATCTTTGCTTTTTAAGGAGAAACAAATGGGTAATAATTATTGTACTCATTGTAATATGAGTGGTCACCAAAATGATACATGTTGGGTATTGCATCCACAACTATGTCCTAAGTATTGCGGGAAGACATCCATGAAGAATGATGCATCTATAAGCAAAAAAGTTATTTTAAACCCATCAATTTCAGAAATAAAATAAGAAGAATACCCCTTATCTACTGATTATCCACAAATGACTCCATTCATTTTTGATTTGGATGGTAATGATCATTTATTTTTTAGTGGTAATTTTGCATAGCTATGGTATTAATTATCATGCATATGGTCAAAGCAGTTTTGGTATTCTAAGGAATATATTTTGACTTTAAACAATTTTGGAGCTACTAGCTATGAGAAAATATGAGTGACAAGTTTATCATACTTGGATTATTTTCTCATATTTATGGTTTTTCTAAGCTCTATATTTTTATCCTGAATAAATTTATGAGTTCTTAATGCATTGGTAAAGGGAATTAACTCATGTTTAAACTTGGAGATATTCTCAAATGATTTTAGGGTTTGGAATTTGGTTTATTAGAGTAACTGGTAGAGAAAAGCCAAGGGATAGGTTTATCATACTTGGATTAATTTATCACTTTTGGGTTTTAGATAAAATTCATATATAAACCTTGAAAATAATATATGCAAATTATATGGGGCATGATCAATATGTCTATTTTGGAAAAAATTGCATTTTAGTATATATGTTGTCTTTTAAATTGTGCAAATAGAGGCTTATAAGACCCTTTTTCGAGCACCGTTTGTAATTGTAATAATTTTACAAATATTTTGTAGCCATGCATGATATTTACATATTTTATAAGTCCCTCACTCATTTTGGGCATTTAATTGTAGCTGTCAAATATGGTTACAATTAACATGCATATTTATTACACTAACAAATTGGTTTGCAGTTGCACTTGGTGATCATTTTGCAATGATTGATAGATTTACCTTTTTGGAGATGTGACATTTGTATAGACAATTTACTTCTATCTACAATTTGGTATTGGATAGAAATTTCTTTCACTGGCATTTCAAGGATTTAGTTTGATTTTTAAATTATTACCATAATATTTTTTAGTGATGTTCTGCAGAGTGAATGTTTATAGATTCAGTGGGTGACTTGACCTTTTGGGGACCAAAAAGGTCTTATTAGAGAGGTTTGATTTAAAATATTTTTTTATAGTTTAAAAAATATTTATTCCCAATATAAATCTTCTATTTTCAAAATATTAATAATATTCTATTATTAATAGTTTTTTATTAACGATGAGATATATTTTAAATAAAATCCAAATTTAATTTAAATATCCTATTTAATATGGTTTTAATCTACCATGGATATTTTATTTTTAAAACCAAGTCCCAAAAATACATTATCCTCACCTTTACTTCCATGTGGATGGGTTTTAAAAAAAAAGACCATGGGATATATTTTTAAAAAAACATGGGATATTGTTTTAAAAAAATAATAAAACCACTTTATTCCATGCTTACTTTTTTCCCACGTGGATACCCACTTTAGTGTGGTTGGCGGTTGGTGGGAAGTGGTGTTATTTGGGAGATATGTGTTTTAAACTAATGTCCAAAATTAACTTTATCTCCCACCTTTTACCTTTCCCCATGTGGAATGTTCTTTGGATGGGAGCATGGAAAGTTGTTATGGAATTTGTTTTGCATGGAGATGTTTTGTTAAACAATTACATGCATGCTAAAATCCTTTGTCCACCTTTTATTCCCATGTGGATCACCCACTTACATTTAAAAGGGTTATACAGTTGGTGGAATATGTTATGGAGATGTTTTAATATCTTTATCCTCATATTTTAAAGTTTGGCATTCAACTTCTACCATGCATGATTTATCATTATTATCCATCATTTACTCCACTTGATTTTTGCATGGTTGGCAGTTTGTTGGGAAGATAATGGTAACATGGACCATATTATTTATGGGCAAGTGTTTTGTTAAATTAAGTATGGTGTTATAACCACCCACCAAATTTGACATTTTATTCAGTAAATTTGTATGTATTTTATTATGGGAGTTTAAGCGTACTTCATGGTAGAGTTGAGATTGTTAGCCAACATTGGCTATAAATAATCTATATTATTTTATATTGCAGATGATGATTCTAAGACAAAGAATAGAGGAAATATAGATTGTTTTTTTTGTACAGGGACATAATTTTAGAATACCCTGGTTGAGGCCATTTTGCCTGTTGTAAAATCTTTTTTAATCTATGTAAATTACATAGAGAGATTTATGAAAACCAGAAGGTAGTTTATAAATCTTTTGAGAGTGTGTTGCTTCCTTGAAGAGAAATAAATTTTTTATTTCGAAGATATATATTAAGCAGATGTTCATTTTAGAAATGAAGGATGTTTGTGATCTATGATCAGAGTTCTTCAAAGGTTGATCAACCAGTTAGAAGTTATTCAGAGATATAAATTTTAATCATTTTATTTATATCTTATTTATAATAGAACGGTTCAAATGAACCCATGGATGTAGCCAATTGGTGAACCCCGTTTACAATCTCTGGTCTCTTTTTATTTTATTTTTCTAATAGTATATCATTTTAAATTATTATTGATATTTGGAATTAAATCATGGAAAACTGATTAAGAGACTATTTGAAAAAATAAAAATATGAATGAAATGTTTTATCTGAACAATAAAGTTATATGAGTTTACAAAACAGTCATATTCAAAATTGTTTAGACCATTTTATATTTTGATTAAAATTCAATTTTATTTTAATAAATTTTAAAAATTGACATATTATTAAAATCTATTTTTAAAGAATAATATTGATTAGCAAGGGATAATTAATGTTTATAGATTAGTTTGGTGTTAGAGCAGTTGATCAATGAGATTTAACAGTGTGGTTTACTTGTGGTTAACAATTTGCTATTTGACAATTATTACAGTTGGTTCAATTGTGTATTGAATACATGAATAGGTGAACTATGGGCAAGTTGTCAAAATAGGAAAAGCTCAATGAGATTGAGTCATATAATCAATAGATCTAAAAAGAGAACTCTCTTTTGAGATCAAAATTCTACACCATGGAAGAGGAGATTAAAAAGTTGAAATATGTTCTGTAGACTAAGGGTGAGCTTTTAGCAAAGTTTTAGAATGGTGAACGAATGAAGGAATTGCCTTCTACATCAGATGTAGAAATAATAACAAATGAATATACTGTAATTAAGTCATTAGGCATTACTTCCCCTCATTTAGTTTTAGATATATCTTTTAATGTTTTTGAAAAACACACTAAGGGTATTGGGTCTAAACTATTAGATAAATTAGGATTTGAAGGAAGAGGCCTTGGTAAAAATGGACAAGGCATAACTAACACCATATAAGTAGAGAACACTCCTCATTTTGTAGGTTTGGGGTATACTAGTGAGCAAATGGAAATTGAAGAGAGTCCTAAATCTATAGAAGGAAGACAAGTTTCCAACTACCAAGTATATAAACCACTAGTTTTTTAGAATAAACCATCATAGGTAGATGAGAGGTGTAAGAGAACTGAAAAAAGAGGTATTGAGATTCCACTTCCTCTTTCTTACACAACACATAACACTAAGAGTTTGGTAAATTCTAAATTTTTTAATGCACTCTTTCGGTTTGAACAATATGGCCATGATATACAGAAAATGTGGTATGTTTTTTCTTATATTTTTTGTGGGTTAAATAATCATTTTGTTGCTTATGGTTGGAAGAGAAAATATCTGATTAAAAAATTATTGCCTTTTGTGAAAAATAAGACAGGTGCTAATGATCAATCTCATCATTCAGAGATGAGAAATGGTAAACATGTTTCCTCATCCAAGAAGAAGGACTAGAGGAATTTTTGCACTCATTGTCACAAGAGTGGACATAGAGTTGAGAAATGTTAGAAAATGCAACCATCACACTATCTTAAACCTATTAAATATTTTAACGTATATTTTAATTATGAAAATAAAGATTTATTATCACAATATTTTTGGTCTAAATATACATGCAGGTTTTGTGTATTAGATAATCACTGTGTTGCCTTATATTGGAAAAAAAACCAACTAGTAGGATATCTTTGTTTTCTAAGGAGAAACAAATGGGTAATAATTATTATACACATTTTGATTTGAGTGGTCATCAAAATGATAAATGTTGGGTATTGCATCCACAACTATGTATTAAGTATTACAGGAAGACATCCATGATGAATGATGCAATCATAAGCAAAAATGAAGTTGTTTTAAACCCACCAGTTTCAGAAATAAAACAAGAGAAAGACCACTTATTTACTGATTATCCACAAATGACTTCATTTATTTTTTATTTGGATGGTAATGATCATTTATTTTTTAGTGGTAATTCTGCATAGCTATGGTATTAATTAGCATGCATATGGTCAAAATAGTTTTGATATTCCAAGGAATATATTTTGACTTTGAACAATTTTGGAGCTACTAGCTGTGAGGAAATCCAAGTGACAAGTTTATCATACTTGAATTATTTTCTCATATTTATAGTTTTGCTAAGCTCTATATTTTTCTCCTAAATGAGTTTTTGAGTTCTTGATGCATTGGTAAAAGGAATTAACTCATGTTTAAACTTGGGGATATTCTCAAATGATTTTAAGGTTTGGAATTTGGTTTATTAGAGTAACCTATAGAGAAAAGCCAAGGCACGAGTTTATCATACTTGGATTATTTTATTACTTTTAAGTTTTGAAAAAAATTCATCTTTATATCTTAAAAACAATATATGCAGATTATATGGGGCATGATCAGTGTGTCTATTTTGAGAAAATTTACATTTCAGTATATATGTTGTCTTTTACATTGTGCAAATAAGGCTTATAAGACCCTTTTTCAGGGACTGTTTGTAATTATAATAATTTTACAAATTTTTTGTAGCCATGCATGATATTTGCATATTTTATAAGTTTTTCACTCATTTAGGGCATTTAATTATAACTGTAAATATGGTTATAATTAGCGTGTATATTTACTATACTAATAAACTAGTTTGTAGTTGCACTTGATGATCATTTCACAATGATTCACAGATTCACCATTATGGAGATGTGACATTTGTATATGCAGTTTACTTCTATCTACAATTTGGTATTGGATAGATATTTTTTCACTATCATTTCAAAGATTCATTTTGATTTTTGAATTGTTACCATGATATTTTGTAGTGATGTTTTGTAAAGTGAACGTTTACATATTCAGTGGGTGACTTGACCTTTTGGGAAAGTTTGATCCGGAAGATTTTTTTATGATTCAAAAAATATTTATTCCCATTGTAGTTTCTTTATTTTCAAAATATTAATAATATCCTATTATTAATGGTTTTTAATTAACCATGAGATATATTTTAAATTAAATCCAAATTTAATTTAAATATCTTATTTAATATGGTTTTCAATCTACTATAGATATTTTATTTTTAAAACCAAGTTTCAAAAATATATTATCCCCACCTTTACTTCCACGTGGATGGGTTTTAAAAAAAAGACTCTAGGGTATGTTAAATATATATATATATTTTAAAAAAAAACAATAAAACCACTTTATTCCATGCTTACCTTTTTCCCACGTGGATACCCACTTTAGTGTGGTTGGCAGTTGGTGGGAAGTGGTGTTTTGGGGAGATATGTGTTTTAAATGAAAGTCCAAAATTAACTTTATTTCCCACCTTTTACCTTTCCCCATGTGGAATGTTCTTTGGATGGGGGAGTGTAAAGTTGTTATGTAATTTATTTTGCATGGAGATGTTTTATTAAATAATTACATGCATGCTAAACTCCTTTGTCCACCTTTTATTCCCATGTGGATCACCCACTTACATTTAAAACGGTCATACGGTGGGTGGAATATGTTGTGGAGATGTTTTAATATCTTTATCCCTATATTTTAAAGTTTAACATTCAACTTTTACTATGCATGCTTTATTATTATTATCCACCATTTACTCTACCTGAATTTTGCATGGTTGGCGGTTTGGTGGGAAGATAATGGTAACGTGGACCATATTATTTATGGGTAAGTGTTTTGTTAAATTAATCATAGTGTTTGAACCACCCACCAATGTGGGATTTTATTCGGTTAATTTGCATGCAACTTATTATGGGAGTTTAAGCGTAATTCGAGGCAGAGTTGAGATTGTTAGCCAACATTAGATATAAATAATATTATTTTATTTTATATTGTAGATGATGATTCTTAGATAGAGAACAAAAAAAATATAGATTGTATTTTTTCTACAGGGATAAAATTTTGGAATATCCCAGTTGAGGCCATTTGCCTGTTGTAAAATCTTTTTTTAATTTGTGTAAATTATAGAGAGGGATTTGTAAAAACTAGAAGGTAATTTATAAACCTTTTGAGAGTGTTTTTTCTCCTTGAAGAGAGAGAAATTACCCATTTTAGAGATATATATTTACATGTGATCATTTTAGAAATGAAGGATGTTTATGATCTGTGATCTAAGTTCTTTAGAGGTTGATCAACCAATTACAATTTATTTAGAGATGTAAGTTTTAATCATTGTATTTACATCTTATTTATAATCAAATGGTTTGAATGAACTTGAAGATGTAGCCAATTAGAGAACCCTATAAACAATCTTTGGTGTTTATTTATTTTAGTTTTCCAGTAGTATATCATTTTAAATTATTATTGATATCTAGAATTAAATCATAGAAAATTGATTAAGAGATTATTTGAAGAAATAAAAATATGAATTAAATATTTTATCTGAACAATAAAGTTATATGAGTTTACAAAACACTCATATTTAGAACTGTTCAAACCTTTTTACATTCCAATTAAAAGTCAATTTTATTTTAATAAATTTTGGAAATCGACATTATTAAAATCCATTTTTAAATAACAATATTGATTAGCAAGGGATAATTACTATTTAAAAATTAGTTTAGTATCAGATCGGTTGATCAATAGGATTTAACAGTGTGGTTTACCTATGGTTAACAATTTGCTATTTGATAATTATTGCAGTTGGTTCAATTATGTGTTGAATATAGGAACAAGTGAACTATGGGCAAGTTGTCAAAATATGAAAAGATAAATAAGCTTGAGTCATATAATCAATATATCCAAGAAGATAACTCTCTCTTGAGATTAAAATTTTACTCCATGGAAGAGGAGATTGAAAAGTTGAAATATAATTTACAGACTAAGGATGAGCTCTTGGCAAAGTTGTAGAATGTGAATAAATGAAGGAATTTTCTTCCACATCAGATGTGTAAAAAATGATAGATGAATATAATGTAAGTAAGTCATCATGTATTACTTCCTCTCATTCAATTTTATAGATTTATTTTAGTGTTTTTGAAAAATACACTAAGGGTATTGGGTCTAAACTGTTAGATAAAATGGGATTTGAAGGAAGAGGCCTTGGTAAAAATGGACAAGGCATAACTAACATCATATAGGTAGAGGATATGCCTCATTTTACAGGTTTGGGGTATACTAGTGAGCAAATAGAAATTGGAGAGAGTTTCAAATCTGTAGAAGGAAGACAAGTTTCCAACTACCAAGTGTATAAACCACTATTTTTTAGAATAAACCATCACAGGTGGATGAGAGGTGTAAGATAACTAAAAAAAGAGGTATTGAGATTCCACCTCCTCTTTCTTACACAACATGTAGCACTAAAAACTTGATAACTTTTAAAACTTCTAATGCATTTTTTCAGTTTGAACAATATGGCTATGATATACAAAAAATGTGGTATGCTTTTCCTTGTACTTTTTATGGGTTAAGTAATCCTTTTTTTACTTATTGTTGGAAGATAAAATCTCTGTTGAAGAAGTTGTTTCCTTTTGTGAAAAATAAGGAAAGTGCTAATGATCAATCTCCTCATTCAGAGGTGAGAAATGGTAAACATGTTTCCTCATCCAAGAAGGACAAGATAATTTTTTTTACTCATTATCACAAGAGTGGACATAGAGTTGAGAAATGTTGGAAACTACAACCATCACACTATCCTAAACTTGGTAAATATTCCAATGCATATTTTAATTATGAAAATAGAGAATTATTATCATAGGATTTTTGGTCTAAATATTCATGCAATTTTTTTTGATTAGATAATCAATGTGTTACCTTATATTAGAAAAAAAAACCAACTAGTAGGATATCTTTGTTTTTTAAGGAGAAACAAATGGGTAATAATTATTGTACTCATTGTAATAGGAGTGGTCACCAAAATGATAAATGTTGGGTATTGCATCCAAAACTATGTCCTAACTATTTCAAGAAGACATCTATGAATAATGATGCATTCATAAGCAAAAAGGAACTTGTTTTAAACCCACCAATTTTAGAAACAAAACATGAAGAAGACCACTTCTCTACTGATTATCCACAAATAACTCCATTCATTTTTGATTAGGGTGGTAATGATCATTTATTTTCTATTGGTAATTTTTCATAACTATGGTATTAATTAGCATGCACATGGTCAAAGTAGTTTTGGTATTTTAAGGAATATATTTTGACTTTGAACAATTTTGGTGCTACCAATTGTGAGGAAATCTGAGTGATAGGTTTATTATACTTGGATTATTTTCTCATATTTGTGGTTTTGATAAGCTATATATTTGTATCCTAAATAAGTTATTGAGTTCCTAATGTATTGGTAAAATGAATTAACTCATGTTTAAACTTAGAGATATTCTCAAATGATTTTAAGGTTTGGAATTTGGTTTATTGGAGTAACTTGTAGATAAAAGCTAAGGGATATGTTTATCATACTTGGGTTATTTTTTCACTTTTGGTTCTTATAAAAACTTCATCTTTAAACTTTAACAGTAGTATATGAAAATTATATGGGACATGATCAGTATGTCTATTTTGAAAAAAAATGCATTTTAGTATATATGTTGTTTTTTACATTGTGCAAATAGAGGCTTATAAGAACTTTTTTGGGGCACCATTTGTAATTGTAATAATTTTACAAATTTTTTGTAGTTATGCATGATATTTGCATATTTTATAAGTCCCTCACTCAGTTTAGGCATTTAATTGTAATTGTCAAATATGGTTACAATTAACGTGTATATTTATTACACTAATAAACTGGTTTGCAATTGCACTTGATGATCATTTTGTAGTGATTGATAGATTCACTATTTTGGAGATGTTACATTTATACAAGCAATTTAATTCTATCTATAATTTAATATTAGATAGATATTTCTCTCACTAGCATTTTACGGATTCAGTTTGATTTTTGAATCATTACCATGATATTTTGGAGTGATGTTTTGCAAAGTGAACATTTGCAGATTCAGTGGGTGACTTTACCTTTTGGGGACCAAAAAAGTCTTATTGCGAGGTTTGATCTAGAGGATTTTTTTATGGTTCAGAAAATATTTATTCCTACCATAATTCCTCCATTTTCAAAATATTAAGAATATCCTATTATTAATAGTTTTTTATTAACCATGAAATATATTAAAAATTAAATCCAAATTTAATTTAAATATCCTATTCAATATGGTTTTAATATACCATAGATATTTTATTTTCAAAACCAAGCCCCAAAAATAAATTATCCCCACCTTTACTTCCACGTAGATGGGTTTAAAAAAAAAAGACCATGGGATATGTTTTAAAAATAACATGGGATATTATTTAAATAATAATAATAATAAAACCACTTTATTCCATGCTTACTTTTTTCCCACGTGGATACCCACTTTAGTGTGGTTGGCGGTTGGTGGGAAGTGGTGTTATTTGGGAGATATGTGTTTTAAACTAATGTCCAAAATTAACTTTATCTCCCACCTTTTACCTTTCCCCATGTGGAATGTTCTTTGGATGGGAGCATGGAAAGTTGTTATGGAATTTGTTTTGCATGGAGATGTTTTGTTAAACAATTACATGCATGCTAAAATCCTTTGTCCACCTTTTATTCCCATGTGGATCACCCACTTACATTTAAAAGGGTTATACAGTTGGTGGAATATGTTATGGAGATGTTTTAATATCTTTATCCCTATATTTCTACCATGCATGCTTTATCATTATTATCCACCATTTACTCCACTCGACTTTGGCATTGGTAGTTCGGTGGGAATATAATGGTAATGTGGACTATATTATTTATATGCAAGTGTTTTGTTAAATTAAGCATGGCATTCAAACCACCCACCAAATGTGGGATTTTATTCAGTTAATTTGCATGCAATTTATTATGGGAGTTTAGCGTACTTTAGGGCAAAGTTGAGATTGTTAGCCAACATTACCTATAAACAATATTATTTTATTTTATATTTTGGATGATAATTTTAAGACAAAGAACAGAGGAAATACATATTGTATTTTTTGTATAGGGGCATAATTTTGGAATAGCCTAGTTGAGGTCATTTTACCTATTGCAGAATATATTTTTAATCTGTGTAAATTATAGAGAGGGATTTGTGAAAATCAAAAGGTAGTTTATAAACTTTTTTTGAGAGTGTTTTTCCTCCTTTAAGAGAGAAATTTTCTATTTCAAAGATATATATTTGCAGGTGATCATTTTGAAAACAAAGGATGTCTGTGATTTGTGATCAAAGTTCTTTAGAGGTTGATCAACCAATTGCAAGTTATTCAAAGATGTAAGTTTTAATCATTTTATTTGCATCTTATTTATAATGGAATGGTTTGAATGAACGAAGGGACGTAGCCAATTGGTTAACCCCGTAAACAATCTCTGGTCTCTATTTATTTTAGTTTTTTGATAGTATATCATTTTAAATTATTATTGATATATAGAATTAAATCATGAAAAATTAATTAAGGGACTATTTGAATAAATAAAAACATGAATTAAATGTTTTATCTGAACAATAAATCTATATGAGTTTACAAAACACTCATATTCAGAATTGTTCAGACCATTTTACATTCCGATTAAAAGTCAATTTTATTATAATAAATTTTGGAAATTGACATATTATTAAAATATATTTTTAAAGAATACTATTGATTTGAAAACATACATACATACATACATACATACGTTTGATTTATTTTTATGTACCTGTGTATAAATGATGTATGAGTTGTTTTCTTTCTAACACACATTATGTTTTTAATATCATCATATGATATGAATTGTGATGTATGTTTTATTATTTTCTAGCAAATGCATGGTTAAAAAGAACAAAAACTAAGAAAAATTATATCTCAAATAAGTAGATGGAAAAATAAATTCACAAAAATATAAAAAAGAGAAAAATAAAATTAATGAAAAACACACCAAATGTATGTAAGGTGAAAACCTTAAAAGAAAACATAAGATATGTAAATCTTTACAAGTAAAAATTTATAAACCACATCAAATTTTAAGACAAATCTAATCATAAAATGCTAAAAATAATTGTAAAAAAAAAATATCCAATGTAAGAAAATATAAAAAATAATCAAATCAGGATTTGTAAGAAATGTCTGAAAATGTCATCTAATTGTAAGACAAGTAAAGTTACCTTGAATCAAATATTATGAAAAATGAAAATTATTATAAAGTGCATACAATTTAAGATAAGAAAATATTACAATAAAATAAGTACATATTAAAATTAACAAAAGACTTCATTGAGTGAAAACTCAAAATCAATGCTTGTACTAAATCAAGATGTAGGAAAACACAACCATATACAAATATAACTATGATGATAGAAAGGGTGTGGATATGAATAGTGATAGAATATGTAAGGAAGGTTGGGTTGTATTCCCAAATGTATTATAATGCAACTCACAAACTAAAAAGCCAAGAGTTGGTATAAATGGAAGTTAGAAGTCAAATATGAAGTAAATAGATAGAAAATGGGAATGTAAAGAAGATGGATGTGGTCAGTTAAAAGTGATATCCATCAAAGAGATATAAAAAAATATGAGATGGAGAAATAAGTATTCAAGTTACTAGTATACATACTTAGTGGAGACAAGACACTCTAATCAAGTGGATAAGGTTAAAAACTATCGACATCAAGTACTTAGAGAACCCCACTTGTAAAGTGTAAGTTTGGGAAAAAAAGTGAAGTGTATAGATCATCCCATGAAAGGATGTATGCATGAAAAACAAAAGGATATTACCTACCCACAACATGTTACCTAATTCTCAGGACCCCTTATAGAGTCATCAGTCTAACATGAAGATTATGTACTTATGTGAGAATATAGGTGGCACTAAAGGAATATAGAGATATGAAATGATGAAATGAGACCTCATATCCTACTCTACTAGCCTGACACATATGAATTGACTTAAACTCTACTATGAGGCCAATTATGGAGTTTGAGATTCGACTAAAATAGGATATGTGCCAAAAAAATAACATTTTTGGTGTGATTTGACTTTTAAGATATAATTTGCCTTTTAACATTTCATTTTATTATGATTTGGATTTTAACTATTTTGTATTTTTATGTTTTCCTTCTCCATATGGATTTGGAAAAACCAACAATAGGTGATAAATATGACTCACAAGAGATTTTACACCTAACTATTATAGAAGAAAACCTAAGGACCATGGTGCCTAAAGACTCTTGGGCTTGCACCATAGGGAAGACAAAAATATTGAAACTGACGTAAGTGTGCCTCATGTGAAAGAAGAGGGAAAGATGGAGATCTTGGAATATATTTCCATTTGAAAAAGTGATATAATGAGGATATGCTAGTAGTTAACCATAATAAGGGAGAGTTTTACTTTAGATGTGACTAGGCTAAAAGAGGGATATGTAAGTACATGGTAATGTAAGTCAAATCACGAAAAAAAAACCAAAAGAATGGGAAACACTATGAAAGATGGTAATCATGTCACTAGAGAAGACATACTAACCTACATAGGGTCTAACACAGGAATTGATAATAGCAATCATCCCAAAAGAGGGGGAATATAAAAAGATACCAAAGAATCATGAGGAGACTAAGGCTGACTGGAAAATGTGAAATATATGAAGAAAATGAAAATGCAAATATATAATAGATTATGATATAATAAAGATAAAAATAGGGAGCACCACATATGCTAAAAATAATAATATGAAATATAATCATGTAACATTGTGAATTAAATTATATAAGATAAATATCTACTCACAAGTGACATGAAATATCTTGGCATACATCCTCAATAATATCTATTAAATCTCATTACAATTGATATCTTTCCTAGACCATGGTATCTTCTACCCTTTTTTATAGTTATGTTAAGATTGCTCAGTGAACGATATCTAAAGAAAAATTAGGTGCACTAAGAGGAGGGCATTGGGCCTCTTGATAATATTAATCAATGTGGGGAATATGTGATGCTATGGGACACATATATTATGGCCTAAGGGGTGATTTTGGTTGTAAGGTAGACTACTCCTCCATATTAGGTGGACCATGTGAATGTTGCCAAGAATTCTCAGGTGGGGGCCTCATAAAGTCTTTGAAATGCTATTGGATGGCTTTGCATTTATCTATATGATGTGTGGAACACTGATGCCAAACATAGTACACCTCTCCTTATTTGGGGATATAATCAGGGATAATCTTTGGAGGTGCCATGTTAAGTGTATTATGAAAATTAGTTGCCTTGAGATGAAGTGCATCAAGATACTACCAAAGAGCTCAATAGTCAAATAATGTGTACTAGGCCCATGAAAATAACAAGAGCACCGAAGATTACAATACCATGGTGATCTATCCATGGTAGAATTTAGGCCTTTCAGTTTTTATTGTGTTAAGAATCATTGATAAGCTCTACACTAATGAGTTGAATGACCAAAGGCCTTATGAAAATCGCATAATATTTCTTCTTCTAGGGCAAGTGGGCATGGTGCCACATCCAATATGTGTGGAGGAATATATTTGGATTTGTCTATAATCTCATCAAAAAATCATCACTATCAGGGCATAGATTGGTTGAGTGAGGAATTTGATTTTGATTCTTTAGATATCTTTGATAAGCTTGACATTAGTGTTGTGATTGACCATAGATGTTATAAAATAATAGTACAGTGTTTATGTTTCTTTAGGAGACATCCTTCATGTGAGAAATTTATGGAGGAAGTGAACTCGATGGATTAGAATATATAGAAAATCAATAGGGTCTGGTCATAGCTTTGTCATTAATCATGCTCAAAATAGGCTAGAAAATAGTAGGAATTACAAGTGAAGTAGAAGGTAGAATTGGTTCCTTATTAGACTTGTCAACATTACTCAAAAAATGAATGAAGCCAGGCAAGTCATGGAGAGAGAGAGATAAATTTAATTATATAAATTAATTTAATGATAAAATAATATAAATGTTACTCGTGAGAGTGTTGAAGGGAGATGGTAATAGAGAATTTATGCATCCTTGGCTTGGGCATAACCAAACAAGTATGTGTCATCTAAGGTGTAACCATCATTGTAATTAAGAGTGGTGAGCTATATGTTAAGGGATTCAACCACTATGTAATTATAAGTTTGATGGGAATGAGGCTTCTTAGGAATGACCACCAAAGTGAGAAACTTGAAGGTTGGATTCTTGCGAGAATGAGGTTGCAAGGTGGAAGGAAACTAAGCAATGAAGCTAGAGGGAAGGTTTGATGTTTTAATTTTCAAACTAATATCATTAGGATTGTCATTGTTGAAATCAAGGAGGTTAGTTGGAATGTTACCCATAAGTTCAACATGACCACCATAAACTACGTTTGAGTTGATGGGATAATTAAATCATTAATACAAATAGAATGGTATGATAGGTAAAGGTTCAAGTGTTGTGATTTTATAGACACTAAATTTTTGGGATGGTATCACCTTGTATCTTGTAAATACCACACTTATAAGGAAACTTTATGCATTGGGACGTGGAAGAGGCTACAACCCTCATACAATGAGTCCAAGGGTGGCCAAGAAAAATGTTTTAATATAGATATAAATTTAATATCATGACCCTACCTCTAAATTTAATAGGTGGTGTTATGACATGAATCCAAACACAACCTAATGGAGGAATTTTTATTAGGTCATATCCTTAACACATGCTATGGGTAGACTTAAGGCTTCATAAAAAATATCCTAAGGTTTTAATGAATTCTAACAAAGTGACATAAGTGCAAGAACCTTCATCTATCAAGGCTCACTTGAATTTAATGTCACTAACTTGGATGCTAATAAAGAAAGGAAAGTCATCTGCATGAAGTAATATTTTGTCAGGAATCATAAATGTAATAGGAAAATTTAATGAAGATATGTATCCATAGTTTGATTGACATGGATAATTATATCTTCACATTACTACAATATTATTTCATAAAACTTGGGAAAGGTATATTCTTGCCCCATAGGTGGTGGTCAAGGAATGTTCATATTGAACAAAAGTTTCATAAGATGGTTTCAATGTCATGAGGAAGTCATCATGAGCTTAAGGAAAATGATTTGAGATGGGATCCTATAAATTTATTTTATGGGATCCCACTCATCAAAGGTAATGTGAGTTGGATAGGACTGTAGAATAGGTACCAAATTTTGAAGTAGATTAATTGTATAAAAAGTTGAACCTAATTGAGTCTGATTTGGAATTGAAGTATGTGGTCTCAGCTTGACTGATATAGTTGAGGAAGGCTAAGCTAGTTGTATTGGCCCAAAATATGTAGTTGGAAACACAAAAAAATTAGAGATAGACTATAGAGGCCTAGATGATATAGAATAATCAACATTGGATACAATAATAGACTAGACCTAGTTGGTCGGTATAGTTGAAATAAAACTAGTCAAAGAAATAGACTGTATCAGGTTGGCCAAGGTAGTTGGACCTAATTTAGAGATAAAATACTATATCAAGTTGGATAATGCAATATATAATGATGTGGTTGGATAAAAAAATATACTAGGTTGGTTGATATAGTTGTGAAAGAAAGGAATTGTATCAGGTTAGCCGATACAGTTGGGCTATCAAAAATCACATAAGGAATAATTTATTTAGATCTAATGGCTGAAAAATGATGTGGGGTATCATCCTACATTGTTATAAAAATTGGATAATGAATATGAGGTTTAATGGGATAAGGATCATTGTAGGAAATAACATGATTCATGTTGTTCATGTTAACCAACTTTTCATCATCATTAAAAGAATGAGGGTTAACCATGGCTTCAACCATATTAGTATCTAGTTGGGAAGGGGTTTGATTTTGAATGTTAGCTTGTTAATTTGGAGTATGGTTTGGAATAAATGGTAAGGTGAGCATTGGATTGGTGAAATTATTCATGTTTGACCTTGGATTCATGAGCCTTGGCTACCTTATCATAGGCTTGGTGACATTCTCTAATCATGGCATCATGATAAAAGATTGCATCAGGTTAGAATTCAAAATATAGGTGTTTAATTTGATTACAAGTCTCATTAGAATAACATCAATTGGAATGAAACCATTTTTTTTAGGATCATACCAATGAGGATTGGGATGAGAAGGGTCAAAATCTCTAGGTGAGGGTATGTGATGAAATTTTCTAATCTCAATGAGGGAAAGAGGTTGATGGATTTGAAAATTCTTATTTTATGAGGGAGGAGGATGCTAGACGGGAATTACCTTAATAGGTGGGGAGAGAGACTTAATTGTGGCTTCTTAGAAAACTAGCATTGATGGTTCTCTTATAATCATAAATATTAAAGACACCATCATATTTATTATTAATATTTTTATATTTCATAAGCATTCAAGTACCAAGCTTGGGTTGGAAAGATTTGAATTATCTTAAAAGGTAATCTTGAAATTTATCTTGATCAAGGATTTCCTCCAATGATTGTGGAGAAAGATCCCTAACATTGTATTATAACTTGGCATTTAGTGAAATACTTAAAATGTTGAAAAGGTTTTTCTTTTGTCATATTGTGCTCAGCTTTGTTGGCTAAAGCTTTCCAACATTTGATAAATGTTGGGCACTCTCATTTTCTACTTGTTTGCAATTGAAAAAGTGAGCTAAGATATTTTTAGGTAAATCACTTGATTGAAACCCTTAGACCAATACATTAACTATGTATTCCAAGCTAGAGATGGAGTTGGACATTAGTTGGTTGTACCATTCTAAATCATCACCATAAATTGTTTTTATGATTAGTTTTTTAGCTACAAATGGGTTGAGTTTAAGCCAATATTTATAAAGATTACTAAAGGCCTTCAAATGCTAGTCATGATTGGTGGATCCATTATATAAGATCATAGGAGTGATACCACCTATGTCAATTTCTAAAATTTAAGGTAATAAGGGTTCGTTTTGAAGGTGTTTGATAGATTTGCTACAAAGTAAGGGTTGTAGAATGAGATTACCAAGAGTGTCTCTAAGGGGAGAGGGGATAATTTTGATTTTGAATTCCACACTAAAGCTATTAAGGTCAATTTTTCATTTAAAAAAGTTGGTTTTGTATTTTCATCATTTGAGAATTATTGTTAGCTTGAATGTTAGCCATTTGACTCATTGCTTATAGGATAATTTTATTAGGATAAAGAGTATTTTGATAGGAAGTAGATGCTTGAGTAGATTGTTGGGATGCACTAGACATGGTGTTAAAATTGGTATTAATGTGAGTAATTTCGGTATGCCCATTGAAATAAAGACCCACCATGTTAATAACTATACAAAGCATGGTGGATGAGGAAGGAAATAGTGAAGTCACAAATTTATTTTTCCCAAGCCGTGTATAAAATTTGTGATTGGGGGAAGGAGGACATTCCATGTGATCATCATGATGTGATAGACAATCATAGGGTTCTTACCCATATGCTCAAGATCCTCTTGGAGAAATATTTTCATTTCATATATATACTTTATGCTACATTACTCTTCAACATCATGGTCTTGGCGTAGGTGACCTTGTCTATTGTTTTTAAGGTTGTTATATAGTTCATAGATTTTGCATCTAGTGGAATCCATATTAAAATTTCCTATAATTTGGTCTTGAGTCATGGCAAAGTTATAAGGCATGTAGATATTTTTGGAATATTTATTCGGTTTGGTTAGTTCCATAACATTATGATTGTTATTAAATCATTAAATATTCTGGTGAGTTTTCTCTTTGAATTGGTCTAAGATATATTCTATTGCCAAAGATAAAGGATCAACTGTATCTCTCTAGCGGATGTAGTTTATTTCACATGAATGATAAAAAAAACTATATCTCGATGGATGATGTAGCTTGACATAAAAAATAGTATAATTAATGTGTATTAGGTTGGTTGATGTAGTTGAAAATTTATTGACAGAGATAAATTATATTAGGCTAGTTAATGTGGTTGGAAAGACACATATAGTTGTATCAGACATGCCAATATAGTTGGAGATAGACTGATAAAGTTGAATGATATTGGCCTGGATAATGAGTTTGGAAGTCACAAAACATTGTATTGGGCTGGTCGATGTAGTTTTCACACAAACAATGGTATCAAGTTGGTAGATATAGTCTAAAAAATAAATAAGATGATAATAAATAATTCGTAACATATAAACACAGAGAGATATAACTAATCAAGGTATAGTTTCTTTGTAGGCTCTTAAATACACTGATATTAAATGTAAAAAGTAAACAAGGCCCAAATGTCACTAACTATGAAGGATTCTATTGTCTCATAACTACACAATCTTGTCTTTGAGGTACATTGATAATAACTTCCTGGGGTTAACCTCTAATTGGTGTACCAAAAAATCAAACAAATGAAAAGTTTTCTATAGATTGAAAAACAAAACCCTAGGAATTTTTAATATACCATAAGGTACATGGAAACTAAAGTATGTATATAGTGTTGTCTAATGGGTTGAGTATTGTGACAGTACCCCTCACATCATGACTCAAGTAAAACTGATGAATGCTTGTCCTAACATGACAACTCATTTGTGCTTTAAAACTACTAGAACATAATTATAGGAATATAAACAATAAAAATAGAAATAATGATTATTTAGAATGAAATCAAAATATAGAACATGCAATGAAAGAAAAAACACTCAGATCTATATCAGGTTGGATAATAGAGTTTAAAAGATAAAATGGTAATAAACACTTAGAATTATATCGGTTTAAATGATGTAGTTTTGAAGATAGACCAATAAAAAAACTATATTAGGTTGGCCGATGCATTTAACAAAGATAAAATTGTATCGAGTTAGATGATATAGTTGGTAGAAGACACAAAATTATATCTGGTTGGCTAATATAGTTGTGGACAAATAGGAAATTGTATCAGGTTGCCTGATATAATTTCCTTAAACTAAGAGAATTGTATTGGGTTGGCTGATGTAGTCAAATTGAAAGATATATGATGGTTTTGAAGATGTCATAAGTTTATTAAAGGATAAGCATGAAAATGATCTAAATGAAGGTGGGATAATATTCACATTGGGTTCACTAGAATGTATGCATTGGATGGGATGACCTGCAACTATCCTCTTTCTCTAAATGGACTATGAATCAAATAAGATAAACCAATAGAGAATACGTATACTTGGATGATGAGCTAAGGACCTATGATATCCATAGACCAAACATAAGGTAATATGTAACTCAAATGTCAAAAGTAAAGGGTTCCAAATCCTAATCCTAGAACATAAGGATATAGTTATAAGGTAAATGATTGTAAAGGTGCAAGCAAAATAAATGATGAGTAAGTGATTGTAAAGAAGGTAAGGTGCAATGGTCAGCCAAATGGGGGTCTATGTAACTTAAAGTGATAAATTGAAATCCTAAGAAACCCTATATCTATACTAGTTTATTTGGTATAAGGAAGAACCTAAACAAGAATACACACATATATCCACAAAGAAATAAAAAATGCCTAATATATTAAGTAAAGGAAGAGTGTAAGGATATAAATACTTACCTTTGGATGGACTCGTTGATGATTCAATCTCCCCCTTTGGATCAAGTGGCCCTTTACTCAAGATTTTGTGGGTTGAAGGCCATAAAATGGTTGGATGAATACCTATACATCCTTAGTTATGAACTCCAAAAGACCTCTTCTATTGAGATTTGATGACACCATAAGACAAGACCTCCAAAATAAGGTTCTAAGCCACTAAGTCTTCGAAATACTCCTTAAGGAAGAAATTTGAGTGCAAGTATAGTGTATGGATGTGATATATTTTTATAGGAATGAAATATGACCCCTATATATATGACTCCAATACCAAAAACTAACCTTGAACTCTAATCCAAAGGTATCATATAGACTGATATAGTTGTAAGGTATTGATTGAAATAATATGGTATTGGCTAGGTCGATATAGTACAAATGATAAAATACAAACTCAAAACTGTATGGTGATATATGGTATATTATAGGGAAGAAAAAATATGAAATAAACTATATCATTCAGGTTGATAAATTAATATATATAGAATCTATCAAATTTGGACAAAAAATAGACATAGAGATAAGACAAATAAAGACTCAAATGAGGTCAAACGAATAGTAGTGATGGTGTCATATAATAGTATACAAACATCTCTCGCAAAGTACCACATAACAATCCTATCCCATTCTTTGTGCATCCTTTAAGGTGCACTTAGGCATATTGATGTGTCTATAAGCCCCTACAAGAGAATGCATTATTAAAGTGATAAAATGAAAAATATTAGGTGTATACAACATGTCTCCAGTTTTTAATTTAAGTGGAATCACCTCATTTTGGGATTAACTTGATAACACCATGGTTGATACCTGGACCAAGATAGCTTACTTGTATGGCCTCTTTATATACATTTAGACATTATAATCCAATCCATCCCTTGCTTACCTTATAAAAATCAACTAGAAGCCCATCAAAACTCAAGGCCTTGTCATATTTTAAGGATTCAATAACTAAAAAAGTTTCATCAAGTGAGAACTCACTATATATAGAGGCAGCCTCAACAAAAAATATATTTTAGATAATTTTAGGGAACATGTTTTTAGTTTTTTCAATTTTATTGTTTGACCCATCCAAAGTGAATAGAGAAGACTAAAATGAGAAGAAACCATATTTAATCTCATTAATAAATTCAAATATTACACCCAAAATATCAATAGCTTTGATATTTTATCTAATATATTTTTCCTTAAGAATTATAAATAAGTATTTAGTCCCTTTATTGCGTAGCTTAAGTTAAGTCATTCTTTCTCTAAATTGAGCATCATTAGTAGTGTATTATTGGACCATTCTATGAGAGTGCTTAAACTAAGTCAAGTTAGCAATAAAATTATCATTAGTAGGGTCATTTTGAAGATTACCTTCAACATTTATAAGATGCTCTTGAGTATCTCTAGGATATGTCATCCTTATTTTAGCTCTAACTTGAATAAAAGTTATAAAAAAGAAATTACTAAAAACAATGCACTAGTTTTAAGTATCAATGTTGGATGAGGAGGTAGACATAACTTTGACTAAATTCCAAGAGGTTCCAAGTCTTTATAAGAATGCATTATCCATAAGGTGAGACACATTAATCTTATACAATACTTTTCACTCCTACACCTTATGTTATTGAAGAGTCCTCAATTCAAAATTAATTTCAATGGGATAATTGTTTGACATAGTAAACGGTAAGACTTTCACTTGATTTTCACCATCCATGTGTTGTATTGTAAAGTAGTCTTTATTAACATAAAACCTATCAACTATAAAATAAATTATATTTCTACCAACATGATTATTGTACCTTTTATACCATATGCCTTTAATATTGACTTTATTCTTGCATAAGGGATAATAAAATTTATGAATAAGCTTCATTTTAGACTAGACGAAAAAATCAGTACCCTTCCAACTCAAGGGGATACCACCATACTTGTCCTTGATTTTATCAATAATACTAAATTCATTGCAAATTACCATTGGAATGTCATCCAAATTGGAAGCAATACAATTCCACAACTCGATTATGTCCTTTTATTCATTTGGAGCATACACCAAGCAAATCCAAAACTACTGCTCATTGTATTTAATCTCGATCCAAAAAAAAATTTGATATTGTGAAAAACCATGATCATTGAGATGATCAATCCATTTATCATTAATTAAAATAGATGATCCTCCTTTCCATATTGTATGGGTTGTATAAAATTGTATAACATTAGGACACACATATTTTAGATAAAATCAAGACCAACACTGGTTTATTTAACTTATTGTAAAAGAAGAAAATTAAGTTTGTCCTTATAACTCCTAAATTGTCTGACGATGGGTCTCCTATCCTGATATTCCAAGCCTCTAACAATCCAAATGAGTATATTCATAACCAAGACAATTAATTAAGCTATGATATGGATTTATAATCTCCCCCTTTTAAGTAAAACCTATTAAAACATGAAGGGATTTTACAATTCTTATTTTCATTCTTAGATTCCTCACCATTTAATGGTAGAGTAGTTTTTTCTTGAGACTCTTGGTGCCAAGTTTGGTCCTATTAGGGATGGGAGGACCCTTTTCACCCATTGAAGTTACAAACTCTTCCTCAGTAAGGTTTGTAATTTTTCCAATAACCTCATATTATACTAAAGGCACAAACACATCTTGATATTATAATTTTTTCTTACTCTATATTTTTGAAGAATCAACCACACAAAAACACTCTGCATTGATACTATTTTTGGTCCAAAATCCTACTCAGAATGCACTCATGAGACTGAGTATTCTAGATAGAAAGGTGGGAATAATATAGGAATTTCATCCTCCATTTTAGGATTAATACTTGATGAATATAGGGCACACTTATAGGTATGTGGCTCCATGATATAGCCTACATGGAATAACTTCCAAGAGATGCAGTGCTACTACAAGAAGCTCAATACTGATTATTTAAACTTGTAATTTAGTGTTATAGATTTAATGCTATAGTTAATATGCTTCATTTTGAAATTTATAAAATAAGGAGAAGGTAGTTCAATTCAAAAACAAACATAAAATTCAAGGGAAGGGAGAACAAAAAAGAGGATTCCTAGCCAAATGAATGTCAAAGCTTCAAGAACTGAAGTATTCCAAGTCACAATTATACCATTATGTTTAGGATCAACGATTGAAAAATATTATAGAGGAAATAATGGGAAATATTTTAGGGATAAAAATGAATACATAAATCAATAATCATTCAATAAATATAAGCACATAAAAGATCTGTAGATATTGCACACAGAGATTTCACATCACTTTATAGCTATAAGCACATAAAGAAAAGAACGTTCTAAAGAAAATTAAAATAATTCTAAAGTGAATTTAACTATATATTTCACAATCTAATTATTATATTTAGTTCTGTAATCAAATAATAAAATCAATCTTCTTGTACAGGCATAAACTCAACTAGAAATGATGAACAAAATTCAATGAGCAGAAGACAGAGTCTAGGTAAGTAAAATCCTATTATAATTTTGATAGAGTTTATTTACAAAAATGCTGACCTCTTCAAAATGAGAGAAACATCCCTTATATAGGTATATTTTTCCCATGAATCTTGCTCGACCCACTACTGGGGTAGTTACAAAATTCAATGGTGATGCAATTGGGACTCTGACATATCTTCCTACTAGAGCATGATCTGTAATTAGAATCCATGCATATTTAAAGAAAATATTTGTCTTTATTCCCTTATGTCTCTTCTAAATCTTTATAATGTGCACTCCAAGTAATGACTAATTCCATACTGAGTGCTTTACATTCAATTATGGAGATTAATTATGAATAGATTCAAATGTTGGTGGAAAAATGTCATTGGGATATTTTGGGATGGTCATCCTACCATGATTTGCATAGACTTTGTATTTAATCTTAGGGGTGAATTAAATGAAACTATAGATTCATCTTGACTCTAGAATATCCCAAATCAATTTACCTTGAATTGTGTTGCTTCTAGACTCATTAGTTGGTGAGAAACCATTCACAATTTGATTCCATGATTCATCTTAGATGCACAACACCTCATTAGATTATGCTGGTTTTGATGACCAAACGTGCCATAAAATTTATGATTATACCATGTTTTAATGTGCAACCAACAAATCCTTTGCCTATTGGGTCATGATATGTGGTTACACCATGCTCTTCCACTACTTGGCCTAGGATTGAAATGAGTGTTGATTATTTACATCATGGTGAAGTGAGATTTCACCATGTGGTGTCATCTCACTTAGCCAAAGCTATGATACATTGATGGGTTAAATGAGTTTCCCCATGGCTATGAAGTTGTTGGATTTTTCCATGTGGCATCATATTGTTCATCTGACTGTCTGGGGATTATTGATGTCATTGCTACCTTGTGTGTATGTGTGTGTGTATGTATTCAGGATAGTAGATCACTAAGATTGTGACATGTGGTAACATCCCACTGATCCACTTACACGGAGGCTTGCTAACATGGAGACCCACTAATCAAATTCATGAAAATGAACTAAGTCCTTGAAAAGCATTTTAAATGTGCCTAAGATTGCTGGAAGATTGACACATGGCACCAGGTGAAACTTAATAAATTTGGTTAAATGTTGAAAGTCTCTTGAATAGGTTGGAGATGTTGGGAGAATTCCACATGGCATTGGGATAAAATTAAGCACTTGTGGACATAAAATAAAAACCCACAATCAACATTATCGATTTAAAAAGTAATGGTTAAGTATATTTGAATCAAAATGGCTAAGTTTTTTGAAATGAAACTCAATAAAAGAAAACCACTTCAAATCAACTTTCATCTATTTTAAATAAATTAACTAAGTGAAAGGATGAACAAAATAAAACTCTTAGTCAATCTATAATAAAAGAAAATCAAAATGGATCAAATTTATTAGGAAAATGAGCAATAAAACTCTAAAATAGTTAGATATTTTGCATAACCCTGAGGTGAAATGGTCTAAAAATAAACCTTAATTGTGTTTTAAAACACAAAAAAAATATAAAACAAGACTTAATAAATTTATGCAAATTCAAATATTTAAAATTGAAGTATCCTTAAATGTGATTTCCAAATCAAGTGCAATGAAGAAGATTTGATTCAATATTAATGAAGCTTTGAAAGACAAAAACTTACATCCAAGAACCCACTGAACCAAAGGTGAGATTAAAATAAGAGGGTCCCTATTTGAATAATGGAGAATGGGGTATGTTGGTGGAGGTAACAACAATGGTGATTTACTACTACGAGATACTCCTAAATATCTGGAGAATTCAATTTTTTGGGTTTATGCATCCAAACACAAGTGTTAGATGTAAGCAAAACTTGAGACAAAATAAAATAAGTGGGTACCAAAGTTTTCTTAAACATATGACATATTATGTTAATTCATTACCAAAGACCATCAGTGTGTGTTTTAAGTGATTAATTCATTTACACTTCTGCATTTGTGCATAGTCATTCAAATTAGCTCAAACCATTTATAATTTATAAAGGAATAAGATTTGACAATTTGGCTTGGGGGTGAATGGAATGGGCATTGCTCTACTACCAGCCAGGCATCTATAGCCTCGATAGAGATATCTCTGGTCACCCTCAAGACCTTGTTCCACTGCCAACTAGGTCAAAAATCTTGTGGTGAATATTTTTGAATCACCCTTTTGAGGATATTAAGATTTCACATGTTATTTTAATTTAATTTTATTTTTATTCCCTTTTGAGAGGGAATTTTATTTTCATTCCATTAAGGGTTGGGGACCAAGCCATGGGTTCTTTGGAAAATTCAGAAAATCCTTGGTCAATTTGAGATAAATTAGAAATGATAGTGGGTATGCTTGCTTTAGATTTATAGTAAGTGCATTTTATGACTTTAAATAGAGAAATAAAAATTTATAAATTAATGTGTCCCATTAAAAATTATAGGTAACAAAAATTCTAAAAAAGTAAAAATAGTTATAACAGTTCACACAAGATGTTTAAGCAACATTTACACTTAGACTTTAGGATGCCACCAATGTCATATTCAACCCAAAAAGACCCTTCATTTCATTAATCATTGATAAAGTAAGGGAATCCTAAAAAAAAACAAATTCATTTAGTTCAAAAGGCACGATGAGGCTGAACCTAATGATGAATAAAATAAAACATGAGAAACATGCATAAATCAAAACTAACAACAAGGGATAAAGAGAAAAAAACAAAAAATAAAAGAAAAGGGAAGCAAAAATAAGTTAATTATAGGGATATTCAAGCAAGAACATGCCTAAAAATTAGTTAGATACCTAAAAATAGGATTTTGGGAGAGCTAAAAGGAACTAGACACCAACCTTGGTTATCTTTAGAAAAGAATAAATCATCCCTCAAAGATTCAGGCAATTTTATTTTCAAAATTTGTCAAGCAAATTTAGTGTGCATAATTCAACCATGTGCATATATTTACTTAAAAAACAATAATGGGAATGATGTAGTGAGATTAACTTGGGTGTGCACCTCAAATTTTGATGAGGAGAAAAGTTAAACAATGATACATACCAAAATGATTTTAACTCAGAGCCAAGAACAAAGGAAAAACATAACTAAAAATAAACTACCCTAAGCTAATCTAGAAAATGAGAGGATAGAACTAAAAAAGGAAAAATATAAAGTGAGAAACTAAACTACTATGTACACTATACATTACCAAACTAATTGGGGAAGCTTCATTATGAGGAAGCGACAAAAGGGATAGTCGAGAAGTAATGCTTCAAGAATGATCCATTTATCGATAATAGAAGATCATTTTATTTGAGATCTGATAGGACCAAAGTTCCCCAAAGCTCTGACACAACTTGTCAGATTTAACAGCACACATGATTACCAATGTATAAGCAACTTAAACATGCGGAAATAACCAGAAGAACAAATAACTATCAATGAGAAATAACACAGAAAATGAGAGGCAACACACAATTGTATTCAACTCATTACAAAGGAAATTACAATAAAGAGATCACACTATTCTTCCACCTCTATGAGGCTTCCTCCTCAAGGGCTCCCAGTAATCTTCCCTCCAGAGTAATCTTCTCTCAATAGGTCACAACACACAGCTAACACAAGCTGTTGTTCACCTCATTGTACTTCCAGTACAATTGAGTACGAACCGGTACTCCAAGTATATCTCACCATGATCTTGCTCCTTGATTTATTGCTGTCACCTTGGATCTTGCTCCCCCGCCGATCTCCTTTTGACCCTCGCATACACACACCCCTGCAGACCAACCTGATCTTACTTATCACATTTAGATCTCCACCATGATCCTGCAACACCCTTCATATCAAACCTGATCTTACATACATGAAGAATCCTACTTGATTCTACCATGGGAAGAACTCTCCAAGTTCTACAACTTTACAATACAGCCCATGAGTCTATTATATAGATCTCATGCATACAATAATTAGAAAAGTAGCTCAAAGACTCGAACTAGTCTTTAACATGCAAACAACCCGTTCACTTAACTGACTGTTCATCAACAGCAGTTTTGGAACCGCACAGGCGATCGACGTCGGTCCCTGTCTGATTGGAGCTGACCGACGTCGGTCGACTGCTATCGAGGTCGGTTTCCTTCTGCACTGTCCACTGACCGACGTCAGTGATCCTGCCGACGCTGACGACTACATACTCAGCATCCTCCATGTTTGCAACAAAGTGAAGCTTTTAGCTCCACACCCTAACAAGATCCTTAAGATGAAAATCATTATGTCCTAATAGTTCAGATGTTTGGTATGGTCCAATCCAAACTAGATCAAACTTGGAATGTTGACCCTTCTTCTCATGGGCTTTCTCCCATAGTAGCACTAAATCTAAAGGACTTCACCTTGGCTTTCTTATCAAACCAGTGCTTGACAATGCTCTTACCAATTGAACCTTCAAATTCAAAATCCATAACCATTTGAAATTTTGATCTAGAATTGATCAACCCAAAATGAAATCTCTTATAGGCAAATGTACCCCATTTTGTTGTGAATGTAGTTTTGGTTTAATCTTCTGAATTATCTAGGATCTGATTGTATCTTGAGAATCCATCTAAGAAGGACATCATATAAGACCCATTAACCATTTGAATAAATTAATCAAGGGAAGGCAATGGATAATTATCCTTATCTAAATCTCTATTCATATTTTTGAAGTCGATGCATAGTCTAATTTTACAATTTTTCTTTCTGGCGGGTATCAAGTTTTCCACCCAAGTAGAATGGCAAATGATGAAGATTATCCTAGCTAAGAGCAATTTGTGAACTTACTTTTGTATTAAAAGTTACATGATTGGGTTCATATGTATTTTTTATATATTGGAATGGTCTTTGGTCTAGCTTAATTGGAATGGTGTGAGTAATTACCTTTGGGTCAAAGACTTTGAGGTCTCCATAGGCCCAAACAATTACATATTTATTTCTTAGCAAAAATTTTGAAGCTATTCAAATTCTGCATCTATCTAATTAGGACCTATGCTGATAGTTTTCGGTCTCTCCAAAGAACCAAGGTTAATGGTTTGACACTTGTGATTTACAAATCTCAATTTCTCAATTTGAGGCACTGGGCCAAAGGCATAAAATGCCTTTTCTACAGAGATCATCCCATTTGGGATTCTATTCCCTTGGATATTGAGAATTCTATCTTTGTCCAGTTCTCCCTTAGGATTGTCCCTATCCATTTCATCAATTATTTGGGCTTTGAATACCCTAAAATTATTGATGAATTTCATGATATGTTGGTCATCTTAAAATATCCATAAATTTTATACATTATTAGGGATAGAGGGATAATAAACTAATTCAATGGAAAAATCTGCAATTCGGTATCAAGGGGAGTTAAACTCATAGTTGAGGATGTTAATGAATCTATAACCTTACTTTCTTCCCTAGGGATAGGGATGAAATTTAATGCATCAAATTTTTTTGATTATATCCCATGCTCTATGCTTATACTTCCTAAGGTATGACAATTTGTAATGAAATTTACTCCTCACCTGATTGAAAACTAGTTTAGTGTCACTGAATACTTTTAGTTATTTTACCTTATGTTTTAATGCAAATTACAACCCTAGGATAAATGCATAAAAATCTACTAAGTTGTTAGTGCATGATAATTTAAACCTATAAGCAACTAAATTTTTCTTTCCTTGTGGATTGATAAGCGAGATTCTAGCTTTTGAGCCTTGTTTGAAGTGAACATCATCAACATATAACAAACATAAATCAGACAATTTAGGATCATTGTGAGCCTTCTTGCCTATAAAAAGTTCATCTCCAAAGTGTAGACTCTTAAATATAAATCCACTAAGTTTACCCTATCATTGATCGTGTTGTACTCAATTATCATATGTTTCATCCTGGGTTCCCTATCAACTCTAATCTAATTGGCTACACATCTCTAAGGAAACCACATGTGAGAGAAATCAATGGCCATGTACCCATTCAAGGATTTTCACCAATCTTAGTTGAGTAACATTCCATATGTTTTAGGGATGTCTACAACTTGGATGTCTCTAAATTATTGGATTCTAGGTTATGATTTTAATTGCATGTGTATATTTAGTAGTTCACCAACTATCTTGACCTCAGATTTGTCTAGTTAGACTACGACCTTGTTTGAATTAATGGGGACCAATCCTAATTTGTCAAAAATTCCTACAAGCATTATGTTTGTAGAAGCCCCTGAGTCTACTACTCAATTATGCAGTTGGTTTCAAAATAACTTGACAGTCAAGAGAAAGGGAGGGACCTCAGTCTTGTTTTTATGTATCAACACATTGGTGTGAGTATTATTTTGCTTTGCTTGGTTTGGTTGAACTATCTTTTCAGTGAGTTAATTTAGTAGGAGATCACACTACTCGATAATTTAAGCAAGCACATAAAGAGTGATATTTGATTTAATTTGAGCAAGGTATAGTTGCTCCTTTGAAACTACTGTAAAGAATGTATTTCACTAGTGTTATCTTATTTCTCCTTATATTATTGGCTAGGGAATTCTAAGTTTTATAATACCATAGTGGTGTTTGGGGGCCTACCAACACTAGTTGACTCAGGTTGGTTCAGGACCACATCTTATTCCTCCATCTCTCTTTGAAATATGTCAAAGGTGATGAAAAATTCAATGTAGTTAGTCTAGTTCACCATGTTGGGCTATGTTATAATTTGGGAGAGCTATCTTGCAAATGTTGATTTCTAGCAGTTTATTTGGGGAAGACTCTAGATGATTTTTTGGGTGATTGTAGTTTTTGTTCTGTCTATGATAGTATAATTTCCTATTTGAACTCTCAACACTAGAGCTACCCATTTGCCTTTGTAGACTAAGGAAGTCATTACTCAATATTTGCACCATCTGTTGGATAACATTTAACTCATTCTTAGTTGATTCTTGAGGTATGATTTGAGAATTATTAGTAGCTACTAACATCATCTAAATTTATAAGGGGAACTACTTCATTGTTCACCAGGCTAAGAAAACCCAGGTGCTAGTTTGGTGCAACATATCTCAAAGGAAGCTGATTAGTTATTGGTAATGGTTGGGACACATGTACTTTATGATTCACATTTGGAAGAAGGCTTAATGATGACATATTAGGTAATACATTGGGGATGGGAAACATCACATGGCCTTGTGTATTGAGCTACCTATCAACCTTGATAGCCTCAACATATTTTAGGGGTAAGGATATTACCGTAGGGTCTCATCTCAATAACATCATACAAGACTGCTATGAGATTCATTAGATCATATGAATGAATAATGCAATATAACACAATGATAGAGAATATGATGAGAGATGGTAAAATTTCACCATCTTTCTATTGTATTTTTAAAATTTTTTTTTTATCATGGAAATAACAAATTTTAAAGTGAAGGGTCACAAAGTGCTGGAAAAATATGTATAGTTGAGAATTACAAGACACCAACATAATTAGTAATTTATGAAAAGTAAAAACATATTAATTTGATAATAATTATCATTCACCACACTAATTTTTTGCTATATATATCTTTCCTTTGGTATTTCTTAAATATTAAACATTTACCAAGACATATACTCTTTATTAGAATTTGATAGTTATTCATGTTATCACTCAGAAATGCACCCTTGCAAGAATGTGTGCTTGTTCTCACTCCTGTTGACACAATGAAAACTCTCTAAGGTGTGGGTGACCTTATATTGGAGATAATACCTAGATGAAGGTCTAGTTACATTTGGTACACTCACCTACTTCTCTCTAAACTCTCTAATTTAGTGATTTCTTGACTATGGAAAGGGTAAAAGGAATAATACTCAAGCTGAAATTGAACATGAAAATTGAAAATTTAGGGTGATGCACCAATGTTAAGGTCAATTATGCTTATAATTGACACACTTTTGAAGTTAAATGACTTGCACACAATCACTTCATATTTATACGATGACTCTTGCATTAGTATTTCATACAAAGGTCTTGAGAAACATTCACACTGACATGAAAGGAATGAACATAGGTTGAATTCACTTCTAAATTAGGTAAAAATCAGACTTAGACACTTGATATGACCTGAAATAATTATCATTTTATGCATAAAGGTGAAATATTCAGACATAAACATAATAAAATAAGTCATTCACTAAGTTACATCAATAAATATTAAGCACACACTTCATGAATAACCTAAAAATAGAGGAAAAAATAACTTCTTATTGATTCAAAGGTGATGTAGTACAAATTTTAGTAGAGTTTATATATGGATAAAAACATAATCTGATAATATTCTCTCAAAAATGGACATACATATAGAAAAAGAAGGAATGAGAGAGGAGACAAAGTAGCCCTAAACTAGTGGTGAGTTATTATCCTAGCCATCCTTCACTCTTCCTTCAACTCAAACATAAAAATCCAAAATCATATGTACTATATCTAGATTTTAAACTTCATATTCTTTGAAAATGGTGTAGGAGAGAGAGAGAAGCTTGTTTGAATGTTTTGAAAAAGTGAAAGGTTCTCATGCATGACGTATTTTGAATGGAATTGGTCTCCTTGCATGCTTTGATGGTCTTAAATCTTGAAGAGATATTGATCATATTAAATTAAATCATTTTGATCTTAACTTAAATCATTTTTAACAAATCATTCAATCTCCTGGAGACTCTTCATCTATCTAGTGAGTGACTTCAATTATCTTCCTTGTATCTTGCATGCATGTTTCTCTCTATCAACATCCTCAAATAGCTCCAAGATGGAATAAAAGAGAGAGAGAGATTTAATGTTGTTTGTTGAAGGATTATACTCCATGAAAATAGGCCTTCAAGGCTTAATCAAATGTTTAACTATACTCCTCCATTTTTTCATGTTGCTTCTCCATCTTTCTAGGGCTGATTGAAGGCTTTTTCTTGTTTGCTTTGACTTTTTATAAAATTAGCTCCAAAGTGGCATAGAAGGAGAGAGAAGGTGTTATTAAATGTTATTGGAGACTCATTCCAACATTGAGTTATTTTATAACACAAACACTTAACCTCTTATTGATCTCCAGATGGCAAAGAGCACATGTGTTTGACTAGGCAAGGTTGTTGATGATTTCAATGTATTGATTGAGCTTGTGGATTGTATTCTTACTATAAGGTGGAGTATAAGTGGGAGAGATTGATTTTTTATTTTTTTTAACTCTTTATTAAATATCCTTTCTAAAATTTCATTTTATTATGAACAATCAAAACTCTCCATACTGGTTCTTCTTGGATATGTATATCTTCTCAAACTTGACAAGTTTGTCAAATGCACAATGAGAACCTAGAACTTGATGAATTTGTATAATTTTAAAATATAAGGAGTGTAAATAGTATTGTAACATAATTAAAATGGTGTTATATATATTCAAATAAATTTTTAGCTCCAAACTCCACATACAACTTCAAAAAATGCTCTCTTGTGCTCTTTAGGCCTTAAGAAACCCTGATTTAGATTTAGGGGTCTAAAATGAGTTATAGGCTTCACCAGAAACTCATAACATAATAATTTTATATTTATAAATGGGTTATACTTTTAAAATTTTTAAAATCTCAAAAAATCTTCACCAAACTCTCAAACAAAAACTCACAAAAAAGTGCCTATATGTTACCCGTCGAATCATCTGAAATGTTTTTGAATGATTTGAGTATATTTTGAATTGGTTTTAATTGTATAATTATTTATTAAGACCTATAAATTAAGTATAAACCATCTCAAATTATTTTATTCCCTTGGAAAGATCTAAAACACTCATGTCTAACTCTATTTATGAGCAAATTAGTTAAAAACCCTTTCTTCATGGTGCAGACCTATATTTTGCCATTTTATATCTCCTAAGATATATTAAAAATATGAAATAAATTTAAAACATTAAATTACATAAAAAAATACATCCATGTAAAATTTAAATATATTTTATTTAGTAAAACTCAAAATATGCACTATTTAGTACTTCCTAGCTTACACAATCTCATTTCTGAATACCTGTAGGTCTGAGTTTTAGAATTTTATTGAGTTTTATGATGATTAAATACATAATTATTTTTAAATTATGACCTTAAATATCCAATATAATCATTAAAACCATTGTATATCTTCAACCATAAATCTCTTACAAAATGCCTTTTGTGACTGTCGCTCTTGCATGCTTGAAACCTTGCAACCTGTACCTTTACCTTTATCCATTATTTTTATTCAAATTTTGATTGATTAAGGTTTATCAAGGTTATTTATGTACCATAAGTCTCACTTTTTTTAAATTTTCAACAAATAACTCAAAAATTCAATCACATCTCATAAAATCAAGCTTTTGGGGTTTTAGAACACCTTTCCTTCTTAACAATTGTTCATAAAGTTAAGCCACTATAAAATATAACCAATGCATGAAATATGGTCCCATATATTCCCATAATACAATTATAACCAGCTCTTTTTTTCCTTTGTATATCTAACATTTGAAAATTGCCCTTACTAGCTTGCAACTAGCTTGCTAGAGGAATAAAAGAAAAATATGCCAAATTTTGAGCTATTCCTAAATATGGTTTTGGATTTATGAAATTTGTATAAATTAATGAGTCTTAACTCTATGAATTTAGCCTTCCTGAAAACCTACACATAAGCAACCTTGACCATTGGTGGGAAAATTTGTCAACAATTTACTTGTGTTATGTTTGAGAAAGGCTTTATATATATATATATATATATATATATATAATTCTTGTAAAATCCTTAAAAAGTACCTTGGGAATCTATGTGGGGTTTGTATATTAATATCAAGATCAATGAGGTGAAGCAACAAGGAGAAAATTGCATACTAATATGAATCAACCCCTCAATTTGACTTCTCCATAGATAACTTGAAAATAACCTAAGGTGACTACATTGGAAATTGCCCAAATGCTTGAGTTTGTGAATCATTATCACCACATGAAAAATCATTCAAGTAATATGTAGGGTTGTGCCAAATTTTGAAAGGATGATCACGTGAATGACTAGTCATTTGACTTGAATATGTTTGGATATGATCATGACAAGCACTCCCTATATTATTTTTCTATCATTTGATGGAAGGTATGGTCCCCAAACCTCACATTGATACAAGAGGGTACATGTGATCAATGTGTGAAAAATATGATCTTTGTTTTAGTGTCCTAAAATTGAAGATAAAAACATTGCTTTTCAAGGGAGGAGATAACTTCATATCCCTTATTTAATCTAGATTATACAACTAGAGTCAAGTTAAAGTGTGGTACCAAAACAAAGAGAGCCCCAGATTTACATGTTAAGAAACAACCTCAACTCTCTCACATTTATTATTAGTATGAAGTACTTAAGTTGCCTTTTCTTTAGAGATGTTAAAATCCACAAATTTATTTCACCCAACTTAACTTGAAGCTCATGAGTATCACAAAAGGAAATTAAGATATCAAGTTGTCTCTAAAAACCTCTTATTGAGTTAGACATAAAAATAATTTAATTTACAAATAGGAGAATGAAAAATAGAGACTTTAAAGAGTAAGCGACCATACGTGGAATTCAATGTATTTGGAATGATTTCATCTAAGTTGTGAACGTAGATTTCAAAAAGTGTAAGAGAGAGTTGGAAATCCTATTTGATACCTATGGTATTGTTGATATCCTCCGTCTCACCATTTGTTTCTAGTTTGCCATCAATGGTCTCATAAAGTGTCTTCACAAGTGAAGTTAACAAGGGTGGACGACCCATAGCCTTAACCTTGTCAACAAGAAAGTGTTGAGTCACTATGTCAAATGACTTGAGATATTCCACAAAACATCAATGTACTCCATGCTTATTGTCTTGGCTTCCTCAATGATAGAGGTGAAAATGAAGATATGATCGATAGTATGGTGATTCCTCTTGAAACCTACTTGTCCTTTGGCCCTCAACCTCTTTGTATTTTCCCAACTAGAGATATGAATGTCTAGAGTTATGTAAAAGATCATTTCCAAGTTGTGTCCAACCATGATAATGTGCAATTACTAGGATTGTTTTTGTCTCTAGTCTTGTAGATGGGAAAGATGATATGGAAGGTACATGACAGAGGAAAGACATAAGTCACCATATATTTAAATAGGTATGCAACATGGCTTGCTAAGACTTTTGGTTGGTGTTCATTTTCAAGGTTATCCACATCACGAGTTGTGTTAGATTATATCTTAAATATGGCACAAAGGATTAGGCCTGATTAAAGAAGAAATCAAAATGAACATGTTTCAGGTTGACTCAAATGCTTGGTTGGTTTGGAGCATCGTATATGCTAAAGGCATAATAAAATCAAGTACGAATATTAGATATTGCACGTACTAAATTATTTGAAAGGCATACTCTGAAAAAAGTTTGGGAGTGGACCAAAGTTGGTTGAAGATGGTTTTTTGCTTGTTTAGGAGATAGTTCCTTGTTTTCATCCCAAGAATGCTCCTACATAATCTTTGCATTTGATTTGAATTAGAGGGTTGATGCATCATAATATTTTTGGTTAGGCTATAAATATTATTTACAGTTTGAGTCATGTCATTGCTAGGGGCATGGAGATTGTAGATGGAACAAGGGAAGTATTTAGTGTGAAAGATGAAATGTTCTGGGTAAAGTGGACAGAGTGCTCAATCATATCATGGGTATCATAAATTGAGAGGAGTCTCATTTTAAGGAAGTTCATGTATATCTCATTGAACTAGTGGTCAAAATGGATGATGGTAAATTGTAAAGGTCGATTAGGACAAGGATTGGTAGGAAAAAATGAAGTGTGACCTAAAAAGATAAAACAACATCATCAGTGAGGGGAGAAGGTGTAAAGGATATGTGAAGGCATTGTTATTTATTTTTTATTTTTTGAAATAAGGACCTATTAGAAGTTGATGTCATTGACTCTAGGTTTAAATTTCGTGACAAATTTTTCATACTTTTTTCAATTTGAGAGAGCATCCAATTGTTCTCATCCTTATATCCCCTAATATCATTTGTAATTAACATATATTTTTTTGGTTTATATGGGAATCTATTATAATCTTTCATTGTTTCCACCCAGTCATCTATCGACTCTCTCCATAACTCGGTTTTTGATTCAAGTTAGCATCCTCTATAACTGACACTCTTCTCCGTAAAGTTCAGTCGAACCGAGAGAGACCCCTAGGGGTGCAAGTTTTGAACCGTCAACCTCTAATGGCAAACACTCAACAGATTATTGATTGTACTATTAGCCATGCCCATCTGTAATTCACATAATAAATAATATGTGAGAAGATCGAGAAAAGAGAACCTACCAAGTTTTCAAGAAGAGGGTGATGGAGATATAATGACACTACACCGTAGAATGCACAACTTATAGTGACATCTGAATTAAGTATAATGAAAACTTAAAAATTGACAACCTAATTATCATATTTGAAGAGACAAAGTTAGACAAAACAATAATTTTTTTGATCAAAATTCATAATAAAAAATCTTATATGAAAAAAGAAATAAATATTTCGTAAGATTAATAAGAAAACCTTTATGCCAAACAATTTTATATTCAAATATTTTATGTTTTCAGAGTCCATAAAATAACAAATAATCTTTTTTGAAAAAAATTGTGTCTGGGTTTGAAGATCGACATATTTTGCATCTTTGCGATCCTTCATAGAAAAAGAAATAATTTTTCTTTTCTAATGAAAAATCACAATAACGAATTGAAAATACGTCGATCTTCAAAACTCAAAAAAAAAATTGTTAATTTTATATTCATTCATCATCCCTATATTATAATAAGATAAAAGATAATATATATATTATAAACAAAATCACCAAACATTTTCCCATTTTCCTCCTCTCTTTTTTTATTTTTATTTTTTATTTTTTATTATTAATTAATAAAAAAATATGTATGGGTTTTCCATTTACCGTCTATTAGCTATTCTAGCCATGTCCTTGGATCGAACACGTATCACTTCTGAAAGAATAATTCTGAATCAGTGAGTGAGTGGGAGAATACGTTAACGTTACCGCATCTTGCTCTGCCGACATATCGATGGCACTTATCCCTTCTAACTTACATTAAATCTCAAATAGACACGTCAATGTAACGGCTGTCCACAATGATACGCGTCAGTTATGTCAAAGCATAGGCAGCATAATCATCGCCATACTTATTTTAAGCCCAAGTGGTTTTCAAAATCTAATCAACCCTGCTCTCGATTTACAGTATTCAACTTGGAAAAAAAATAATCGAGTCACCCACACATCTATTTGGTTTATGACATTGTTCAGCAGAAATGGCCTCTGAGAACAGAACTGTGGATGCTTCCATCACCAAGGTACGTTTAATTAAGTCCTGTGTAAACCCTAAACCCTAAGTTTTGGGTGTGTGTTGTTTTTTATGCTTTTGAATAATATGCAGGAGTGGGGTTAAAAATTATTGTCAATGGGATTTGCAGGGCATTGAGGAGAGAATGGAGTATCTGGGTGTTGAGGATAAAGCGACCAAGAAAAAGGGTGATGGTGGTGGTGCTCCTGTGGAAAAGAAGGAATCAGATTTACAAGAGAAGGCAGAAGACAAGAACAATGATAAAGAGGAGAAGGAGAAGGCAAAAGAGGTTAAGGAAGTTGCAGTTTCAAGTGTAGATCACAGGTCATATGGTGGAGATGAAGGGAAAACAGAAGATGTTCCAACTACAGTTGTACATGAGATTCATCCCAAACAGCAGACCTCATCTGGGGGGATCTTTTACACTGTGGGCACCAAGGTTTTGAGCACTGCAAACACTATCAAGAATGCCATTATTGGTAAATCCAACAAATAGCAACTGACTTGTCTGGTGGAGTTGGTGCATATTTGAATAAGCTGGACAAAAAAAAGGTGTCTATATGTTTTTTTTTGGGGTTTTAATGGATACAATGCAAATGCACAGCTATCTATATGTTTGTTTTTTTTTTTTTTTTTTTTTTTTAATGGATGAAATGCAAATGCACAGATTTTTCTTTTTTTTGGGGTTAATTAGAGGCAATCAATTGGAAGAAGTTTCTACTAGCCTACTTATGTCCGGAGATTTATTCTTATTCCTTAATGTTTATATTGTTATATCTAATTTTAACTTATATGATAGTGTCTTTTAGAAGATACTTCTTTAAAAAAAAATATAATAAAAAAAATTATTATATTGTATTTTTTGAAATAATTATATTATTAAATTAAAAATAAATAAAAAATCATATTAGTTGGGTATGATTTACTAGTAATTGAATACGATCCATTACAAGTGTATCGTCATAAATGATTCAACCAACTTACTCCAAATAAATAATTATATTAGCAAGAAAAAAAAAAAAAAAAAAAAAAAAAAAATTAATATAAAATTATATCACCAAAACATAATTCTTAAAAATTACATTAGTCAAATATATTTGAAAAATTGTGCTCCCAAATTTTACATATATATTTTTTCTTTTCCAAATGTCACATAATTTTTTTTTGCCCTTTTTAAATATACGATCTCTCGACTCTTAAATTAAAGAACATTTAATGGCACTTAGCATAACATTTTATATTTCTTTTAAAAATCTGTTTTCAAATTATTTTTTATTTATAATTTGACTCTATATTTAAAATTTATTAATATAAAATTATATCAATTAAACATAATTTATGAAATATATATTTAAAAGATTAATTATTACATCTTTTAATTTATGAAATGTATATTTGAAGAAATAATTATTACATCTTTTAAGAATTATATTTATTTAATTAAATATATAAAAATAATTATACTAACCAAAACATATTAATATTAAATTATGTTAATAAATCATAATCTTAAAAAATTAATTAGATTACATTAATCAAATATATTTTTAAAAATGAAAAAATCTATGTTTATGAAATATATATTTAAAAGATTAATTATTACATCTTTTAATTTAGTAAATGCATCTTATATTTAAAAGATGTAATATTATGAAAAAATAATTATTACATCTTGTAAGATTTATATTTGTTTATTTATTTAAAAATAAATAATTATACTAACCAAAAAAAATATTAATATTAAATTATGTTAATAAATCATAATTTTAAAAAATTAATTAGATTACATTTTTTTAAAATTACATTAATTAAATATATTTTTAAAAATGAAAAAATATATGTTCTTTCTTTTGCTTTCCCAAAATCTTATATTTTTTTTTTGGTCCCGTAGCTTTTATTTTTCTTTTTAAATGCACTTCCTTTCACACACTATTATTATGAAAGGATCAAGTATTTATAATATCACATTATTATTAAAGGACCAAGATCATTTAGTGATATTTAACATAATATAATATTATATATTTATTTTGAAGATATTTGATCAGATGTAACATAATACTATATATTTATTTTCAAAATATTTGATCAATAGTTTTTTGCAAGACCATTCAGTGACATTTAGTATAATATTATATATTTATTCATATTTTATATTTATAAAAATTACAAATAGTATGTAACAATTTTTCTAAAGATTTCAAAGTTTCTACTTTTTTTTAATAAAAAGATCAATAATATTTAGTGACACTTAGCATAACATTATATCATTATTTAAAAAAAAAATTGTTCACATATTATATTTATTAAAATCATAAATGTTGTGTGCCAAAACCTTTAATTTATTATTTAAAAAAAAATAAAAATCAAATAATAATATATCTTTTCTATTTATTATAATATATTATAAATGTTGAAATCATTTATTAAGATAACACATTCGACCTAAACAACATTGAATTATTAACGTTTATTAAAAAATTATGTAAAGTGGATGGAACTAATTAACATCATTATATTAAAAATACTATTAAAAATAGAGAGAAAAAAGCTTTCCTTAAAACAATTTAATCAAACATTAAAAATTAAAAGATGGGAAACTTGTATTTAGACAATCTATTAATCTTTGAGCATAATATTTTATACATAATAAATACTATCATATTCAAAGTAGAAAGATTAAGGAAATATGTATTTAGATAATTTATTAATTTTTAAATATAATTTGTTTATGGAGAATATTATTGTGTATTTGGAATAATTATATATAAAAAATAATTTTTAGAGGAAGTAATAATAATAATTTATTAAGTTCGTACATCACATTAAACATGTATAAACAATTAAAAAAATATTTTATAAAATAAATATAATAAGGATCAATGTTACTAACATTTTGTTCGCTAAATATTCTATAAATGATAGCCATATGACTTCATAAATTTGAAGGCATTGGGGTATTTCATTTTTTATATTTACTACAATGTAATAAGTTCATTAGTTCTCTTCAATTAAGATAAAATTTATTTACCACTTTCTCAAACAAAACAAAAACTAGCTTGGGTATTATTTTAAAAGAAACTAATGCGGTTAATGCTTCACAATGACTAACACAATGAACAAGTATTAAGATTGGCACATTTTTTTTTACAAGGTCAAAAATCCATTTTCATTTCTCACCAAAGAAGAAACACCATCTTTAAAAACAACTAACAATTTTTATTTAAAATCGTTTTTTCATTTGTCAAAATTTGTAATGCATTAAATTTTTTTTTTTTTTTTTTAACACTAATACCAATAAACTTCATGAATTGAGAGGTTGACAAACCCAATCTTTGTGAATCTAGAAATGTTTCATAAAAAATAAGATGTTTGTTTAGATTATGATCAGTCATTTATCTACATGAAATATATGTAAGGACTTATGATCATCTTCAAAATATTAAGATATAGAAAAAATAAATATCTTTGATGTTATGAAAAATGAACAAATAGTTTCATATGCAGATAAAGATAAATTCAACTTTGCAACCCAATATTCCAATTTTTTGGTTGTGATAATTTAGTGTTGATTAGAATCATCAATTTTTGTTGCATGTCTTGATACCGATTTTGCCTTTTTTGTTTCACATACCCATTTTTCACGTGATAGTTTATGAACATTGATTTTATCTTGAGTTACAATGTAATTAAATTACTATACCATTTAAGTAGAATAATAATAATAGTTCACTATATTATTATTATTTTTTAACTAAAAGGGTAAAAATTTATTGAAAGCAAAGAAAACAGGGAAATTACAATTCTTTGTCCTGGCTCACTAGTTGAGCCAGTTTCTGAAAATGATTCAAAGGAAGCATCCTAGTATCAGAAATACTCCAAGACGGACCGTATTCCGAGGCCCATTTGGCCAGACAGTCTGCAACTTCGTTCCATTCGCGAGGAATGTACTGAAAAACCACCGATTCCAGGGATGTACAGAGTTGAAGAATTTGTTTAGTCACCGAGGCCAATTGCCACTCCACATTAGCAGAGATCCGGCCATTGAGAAGATGGACAATTACCTGTGAATCTGCCTCACATATGATCCTTTGCCAGCCCAATTGGCAACATTCTTGCACAACAGTAATAATCGCCTGTGCTTCCATAAGGTTATTTGTATGGAAGCTGATATAATGCGAAAAAATAAACCTGATCTCACCTGAACAGTCCCGAGCCACACCTCCTATGCCTGCTGCTCCAGGGTTCCCCCTAGAGGACCCATCCGTGTTTATCTTCATTACGCCATCAGTAGGGGGCGACCAATGCCCATACCGATTGGCAGGCTGTTGTTGGCGCCTGGGAGTACAAGTCCGACGCACTAGAGGAGCCCAAGATGGACTGTTAGCTGAAGGCGCGCCCAGGCGCGCTTGGATGACAGCCTCCCCTGGGTCCAACAGCCCAACGTCTTCACACCTGGCGCGCAGTGTTTCTTGGACAGACTTCAAAATTCGCTCCCACACAATCTTTGAGTCCAGTGAACTGTCTTGGAATAGTCTCCTGTTACGCTCCAACCAGATGTTCCAAAGAATGAAGGAAGGCCCAATTAGCCACGCCATCTGGAGAACAGGGGATTTGGCAGGCGAGTGTCCCAATCTATCCCAAAAATCAATCAGAGAGGTTGCATTCCAGCATGGGCATTCCCACAGGGTCCACCACAAGTGCCAAATTTTTCTGACAAAACAGCACTGGAAGAAGAGATGAGCAGTGTTCTCTTCGTCACCACGGCATAACAAGCACATGGACGGTCCTTGGAAGCCTCGCTTGCAGAGGTTCTCCCAAGTGAGAACTCTATTATAAGTCAGAACCTAGAGGAAAAAATTGCATTTAGGCCATGAGAACGAATTCTAGACACGTTTCCACCATAAGCACTGCATATTACCGAAAGCTTGCTTCGTCAAAGCATGATAGCCAGAAGAGACAGAGTACTGTCCAGAAGGGGCTGCTCCCCAAGCCAGGACATCACTACCCTGTAGTGAACTACACCTTCTATCAGCCAGAATACGGGACAGCTCTGACCTCTCTTCCCTTGATCCCCTCGACGGCCAATCTGAAGAATTTTTCCACCTGTAACCAACTGCCGTACCCAGGTTGAAAGCCTCTTTGTAATGCGCAACCGTGCTCCAACCAGCTTCAATGAAAGACTCACATAGGCCCTATAAGTGCAGGTGAGAGGAGATGAGAGGACGCTGTCCATCCCACGAGTCACTCCAAAAGAGAGCTTTAGTACCATTGTTGCAAATCCAGAAAAGACTTTGTTTCACAAGATGAGCTCCGCGCTTGAGGGTATCCCATACCATGGAGCCTCTGCCTTCTATAGGCATTCTAGCAATATCTAATGGATCAATCCCGGGAAAGTATTTGTGGGAGAGGATCTTGGCCCACAAGTGAGAATAACTAGAGCACCACCTCCAGTAAAGTTTGGCAGCCAGAGCTTGGCTAGACCAGATAGCTGAGCGCAAGCCAAGGCCACCCTCCCTCTTCGGACGGCACACAATATACCATTTAATTAGACTCCAACGAGTACCTTGCAAGTTACCATTCCAGAGGAATTTTCGTGAGAGAGCATCAAATTCTTTGAGGAAATACACCGGAGTGGCCTGCACCATACTCCTGTATATGGGAAGGGCCTGGATCACGGACTGCAGGAGAATCACCCTTCTAGCTGTAGACAGCCACCTATGGGTCCAGTGGTTCACTTTCTGACTTAATCTATCCAGCACATTTTGCCAAAAAAGGCGTGGTTGTCTTCCCAACACAATAGGAACTCCTAAGTAAGTGAGGGGGAGTCTCTGAATTTGAAACCTCAGGATATCCGCAATCCTCCTCTGAATGGCTTCAGGAGTATGAAAGAAAAGGAGAGAGGACTTGTGTTCATTAATTTTCTATCCAGAGGCAGCAAGATAAGTATCAAGGATAAGCCGAAAAGCCTCAGCTTCCCGAATTCGGGCTCTCCCAATAAGAGTGGTGTCATCAACAAACTGGAGATGCGTCAACACAGTCAAACCATTCCCCCATCTCCATCCATGAAGCTGGTTTTGGGAAACACGAGCTTTGATGAGCCGGCCAAGTCCCTCGGCCAAGATAATAAACAGGTACGGAGAGAGCGGGTCCCCTTGGCGCAGACCTCTAGAAGCTCCGAACAACTCAGTAGGTTCTCCATTGATCAAAGCCGAGAAGGAGGTAGTGGAAACACAACTCATGGTCCATCTAACCCAATCCTGGCAAAATCCAAAGGCAAGGAGAACTTTGCGCAAAAAACCCCAGTTCACCCTGTCATACGCCTTTGCCATGTCCAGCTTTATGAACATGGCACGCTCCTGAGAAATGTTCAAGGAGTGGATAGCCTCTGCAGCCATAACAATCCCATCTAAAATCTGCCTGCCAGCAACGAAGCCCCCTTGCTCTTCAGAAATCACTGCAGGAAGACAGGCCTTAAGTCTCTCCGCTAAGAGCTTGGTAATAATTTTATACACCACATTACAAAGTGCAATGGGTCTAAAAAGGTCTAGCCGATCAGCCTGCTCTTGCTTTGGAATAAGAACCAAGAAGGTAGCATTCAAAGCCCTGAGCATCTCCTTGCTGGAATAAGATTCCTGAATCACAGCTAACAAATCCTGCTTGATGATGTCCCAAAATTCTTGGAAAAATTCAGCTGGAAAACCGTCCGGGCCTGGGGCTTTGCCTTTAGTTCACTATATTATTTAAAAAGAGTAAATTATTTGAATAAGTGATGAGCCACTTCAAGGGGGAAATCCCCACAACTTTGAACAATAAGATTTTTTTTTAACAATGGGATGACCAATTACTCACCACTACTTCATATATATACTCTTCTTATGCTATGGATACTACCTAGGCTGACCCTAATATGAAGCTATAGAAACAATCATGTATGATTTAATTAAAGATTATGCTATCCACAAGTCGGCCACACGTAACCCAATACACACTATAGGCTAAGGGAATAACATGCATCCATTTCAAATAAGTGTTGTTCTCAACCTTTACCATCATTGGATGATTTTGTATGAAACATGTGTCCTCCCATGTCACATCCTCTCTCAACAAGATATTTCACTTGATAAGATATTAGATGATCACACTCATCTACGATGTCTTGAAGCAAGTCTAGATAATCTCCTTTAGTTCCAAGTTGATTGTTCCTTCATTAAGCTCATAATATTTTATTTGTGTGTGAATATTTTGGGCAAAACAAGAAATATGAAATAATGTGTGTATTTTTTTTTTACTTTTCGATAAATTATTTTGGTGTTGCATGTGCTCCTTGACTACTGAAACCCTTGGTTGGACCTTATATGATGAGGTTACTGATGGTGGCTAGTAACCATAAAATGCCCTGAATGGGGACATCTTGGAAGAAGTATTTATTTTATATGGCACTTTTTTCAACATATCCCCAAAAATAACTAAGTGCCCATCTACAATGTCATGTTGATTTGGTGATGTAGTTAATGTTGATTGTTTTGCCTCTAATGAAAATAATTATGCTGCAACCCTATTTGTGTCCTTTTTAAGCATCTTTTTCTTATGATGAAAACTTAACATCTATGGACACTTTGCATGTAACCCTCTTATTTCAAATTTATAACCCTCTCATTGAAATTGCATGAACAAATTTTGAAATTTCATCTCAATCGCTCTCAAGGTAGTTGAGCCATTGGAATCCCAAAACAATGTCTTCCTTGCCCATAGGAATGGAAAACATATGGAAATCTATCATGCAGTATCCCATGGTGAGTTTAATACTATGACATTTACATGAACAACTAACTGCACTCCCATATGCAACCAAGACTTGAAACTATAGAGTTAGATTTGAGTAACTAACTTATGCTTGATTAAGTTGTGAGTATTGCCTGAGTCAATCAATACTATCACCTTCTATTCTTTCAGGAGACCCACTAACTTGAGGTTTTATGGGGTGATAAAGTGCATGGAAATATATGGTTGGAGATCTCTTGACTCATCCTCTAGCTTATCAAAAAACACTAATGCTTTTTATTCACCCTCTTCTTTTGTATTGGCACCCTCAATGTAGAAAAAATTATTTTCGACACATTTATAGCCCTTACTATATTTTTCATCAGAGTATAAAAATAACCCTTTTTCTCTTTTCTCTTCAATTTGTTGTGGTGTTAATAATTTTGGTTGAGGAAAATTTTATGGCATTGACATGATTATCTCTTATATTACCGTGTCCCTCTAGGATAAATCCAAAAAAATACTTAATGATTTTTAAAAAAATTGACAAAAATGTATATGCACTACATCTTTGTATATATAAGCTAAAGCACATATGTTTGGTTAATATCAATGACCAAAAATCAATCTATTTCGAGGGGATATTGGAAGTGTATGTGACCTCTTTATGCCAAGAAGTAAGACACACTATTCTGATTTGATGACCTTGTTATCCCACGAATGCATATCTACTAGTAGCCAAGAACATTTCTTCTGCCCTATGTTTTATGATACTATAATAAGATACATTAAGTGGATTAAACATGTGAAACTCATGGTGAACATGATCCTTGAGTCCACTTATAAACAAGTCATTTAGGTTCTCATTTTTAATCATCTCCACTTGCAAAGACTAGTCTTGGAATTGATGAATATAATAATTGACCGACCCTATTTGTCATTACTTTTCTAATTGGTTGAAGTAGATCTCTATCACATTACTAAAATAGTGCATCTAAAACTCTTTTATAAAAAATTACTAGGTGACATCAAGAGCATTCTTCTTCTTTTGATCACATAGCCATTGATACCAAAGGAATTGTTTATGTTCCAGATATAAATATGACATGTTAACCTTCTGCCCACCTGGGATTTGAAGTAGGATAAATGCATTGAATTTGAGGGCCAAAATGGTGTCTCGAGTGAACATTTTTTTATTTTAAAATGAAAAAATTAAACTTTTAGGGATTATTTAATATCCCTATACTCAAATTTCAAAGATGATATAAAAAATTGAATTGTACCATTTTGAGTGCAATTTATAAAACATTTTTTTAAAGTGGTGATGTATAAGTAAGCCAAACATCTGAAATTTTAAGAGGTACTATTGCTTATAAAAACATAGTAGATAGTTAACTATGCACCCCCCATAACTACCTCAAATAAAATTAAGAAATGGTTTATTTTTTTAATGTATATAGAATTAGGTCGTGTTTTTGAACTATTTTAAAAAAGATTAATGAATATATATATTCTAATAACTTTACAAGTAAATATAACTTGAAAATGATAAATATAAGATAGTCGACCATGGGTCCCCCAATTACCTAAAAAAAATGATTTTTTAATGTATATAGAATTAGGCCTAGTTTTTCAACCTATATGTTTTTTCAAATTTGGATGAATGAAATGAATGATACATAAATAAAGATAGACATGTATGGTTATGGCATATAATGGACTATAAAGACATGCTTACAAATAAATAAAGATAAAAATCTTAAATTAATCAATATACTATAAATGGAAATATAGTTAGAAAGAGGAGAGTATTCTTGACATCATAGTCATATTTCATGAAATATTTTGATGAAATCCATAGTGTTTATCATGGTCGAAGTTTATTTTTTTAATTGCCAGTATAAAAAATAAATTTGACTTTGTGCATGGGTTTAGGCCTTAGGTTTGGGAATCCAAGGCATTTCCAAACCTAGAGGAATTATTTTAAAATTTAACAGAGGGAAAATGCATATGTGCTATTGCACGTATGTGCTATATATTGGAATTGACTTAGTGTGTACATATATGGGCATGGTTCATCCAATTTTTCCTAGATTTTTAAAGTGGGTCATTTGTTGTGCATTAATATTGATGAAATTTATTATTTTTATTGTGTTTGTAGTTTGATTTAGATATAATTTTATTGAAAAATACCCTAATTAAGTGCATGATTGGGAAGAAAGTTGATTTGATGGGGATTAGACATGAATGGCATTGATTTGTCCTTATCTCATTTTTATCGATCTTTAATAAATTGGATTTGACCAATTTTGTATAATTATGTATTTTGTTTTTGTTTTAACTAAGCCAATTCATGTTGCATCTTCTCATTTTCTCCTTTGAATGAGGAGTCTATCTCTCTCCATCATGATTAAGCCTTCAATTTAGAAAACATTTCCAATGATTTTGAAATCATAGAAAAATATATTACCATTAACGAAAGCTCTTATTAATAATAATAATCTAGATATAAAACATTCCACCTTTTGTTTCTCATTGAGGGGTTCCTCAAATTTTGTTATGACTGATCTAAACCATTGATCATAATATTTTAATGATTATTCCTCTTTTTGTAATAGCCCCATCACCTTGATAATACTCTTTGTAGGTAAATCTAAAAAATAAAAGTCTCCTTTAAAGGTTTTCTTGAATTGGTGCCATTATTTCACATGTCTAGGGTTTTCTTTCATATACCACTTGAGTGTGTCATCTCTTCATGTACCTAAAAAATAAAATAGTTTGCTTTGATCATCCACCCTTTTTTGGATCTTGTAATATGAATTTAGCACAACAAGTGCTCTTTCATGTATTTTGTATTTTTCCCAAATAGATGTAAGCTCATACTATTATGGACCATTTTATGCATTGGTGTTTCTGAAACATTACTTGTTGTACTGTTGATACAACTACTTCTACTAGTTGTGCTCTCTCTATAGTAGATGCTAAGTACTAATTTATTATTTTACATTTCTATGGTTGCCTTTTTTTATCCTATTTCACCAATTGTATAATTTTTCCCTTGTCTCTTTTCAAATTTTATTGGACATAATTTCTTCCCAACGTTTCTTCTTCGATCCCTCACTAATTCTCTTCTCTTGTTATCTCTTCACTAAACGATTTAAAACTATCCACTACCTTTTATCTTCCAAATAGGTTCTATAACCTGATATGATGCAACACAAGGGATGGAATTTGGTGCAAGGAATTCATTTCCTCATGGTGTCTCTTCTAGTTAGGGTTTTTTTTAATTAAAAAATCTCTTCCTATCTCCTTTTCTCTATTTTCAACATCATTATATTATAATTATATATGTAATTGTTCTTTGAATACATTAGTTTCATTAAATAATATTTTGTTGCTTTATTACTTCCTTATCCTTTCATCCTTCCATATCCTTGATGATATCTTTTATTCTGATTTCTACTTCTTATGTCTTATCTCTACTTTTTGCAGTATCTATACTTTCTACTCTTCTATTCCACCTTATACAATTTATTTTTCAATATCATCAACATATACACATTCTATCCTTCATTCCACTTTTGTATCTTACTCTATGGTCATTTATCCTTCTATTTATTTATATTTTACTTCTACTTCTATACTTATTTATCTTTCTATTTCTATTTCTTGCCTCTTCTCCATGCCTTGTCCACTATCAGTGGAATTTTTTTCCTTACTCCTAACCCCACACTCCAAAGGCTGAGGTAAGCTTCTTATATTCAAATAGTGTAGCCAACTATTTAAATACTTCTTTCATTTTTTCCAACACCTTCATTGGTGTGGTATTTAGTATTTCTTTGAAGCTACTTTATTCTCTTATCTCCTATGTGTCTTATTATCTTGAAGCTATTAGTGCTAATTGTATAGTCTTTGTTTTATCTGATTGTGATTATATATCTTGGCTACTTATTTTTTCAAGATCACTTTGATCTTCAATGAGAGGATCAATACTAGTATTAGTTGATGCTTCTCCTATGTTTTCCCACAACATTCTTTCCTCTTTTCTTTTCTTTGTATCTCTTCCCTTTATTATATATTAGCTTTATCTTCCTCCATTATCTTCCTCTCATCTTCTCTTGCCATTTATACTAACTATATTTGTTTATCTTCTTAACCTCTTTATTATAAATTATATACACTAATCTTTTTCTATTTTTTTGCATCATTTTTTTGCCTCTGTATTATTAATATTTAATCCACTCAACTATTTAGACCAAATATATTCATGAGTCACATTTATTTAGGATACCCCTCTTTATGCACACCATCCCTTAGGTGTCTCGACCTCTAAAGGAACTACTTACCATTTTTGGTCAACATGTTATACACAAAAAACTTATTGAAATGAACTGACTATTTTTTAATGAATCTTCTTCTATATCCATCTATAAATTCAATTTTGATGGTGTCAAATATTGTCCACCATGTATTTACCATATAATTAAAAAGGAATCTAAAGCAGTCTCAAACTAATATTCAATGTCTCATATCAATGATTAGACAATTTCCTCAAATGTTTGCAACTTATCTATCATCAACTTGATTGGTTTATTTATCCACAACCTACTATTTTTAGTTTCTTTGTCTTGTCAAAATACTCAAAGGACAAAAAAATGTGAAAATATAATAAAAAATTATTCATCTTTTGAAAGTCATATTTTATCAATGATAAAACTTCACCAATTATTCTTGCTTCTATATGGAATTTTTTATAGTAAATTATCCCACAAATATTCTCTCTTTGTTAGTGCAGGTTGCAAAAAATAGTGGATACATTCGCTTTGACATTAGATAACCAAAGTTAGTGTTGCGACACCAAATGTTGACATAACATCTAATACTAAGTAAAAATTTATAGGTTGATGAAATTGATGTTGGGAGGATATAAACCGGAAGCACACAATTTGATTACTAAACCAAGCAACTTAATATGCGGAAATTAACCAGATTCACCAAGTAACTAGAATTCAGAATAACACATGATATGAGAGACAATACACAACTTGTATTAACACTTTATACAGAAAAGAATACAATAAAGAAGATGCCACTTCTTCTCCACCACCTTACAGAGGTTTCCCACACCTCAAGTGAATAGTAATTCTTCTCCCCAAAGCTCTCCCTCTCACAGGTCCCAACACCCAACTCAAATACAGAGTTGGTGTTCACCTCCCGTGCTCCACGCACACCACAAGTGCTCCACGCACTCCACAAGCACTCCACGTGCTCCACAAGTACTCAAGGTACTTCAAGTAGATCTCCCATGAATCTGCAACAACCTGCAATTCAACAGACCATACTTATGGAAGGAACTCCCTTGCCTTCCTCTTGCTCTGTCCGAGTACACACCTGTACTCCAAGTAGATCCTGCCTGATACTGCTCCCTGTTGTGTTGCTGTCTATATGACCTTGCACACCTGCAAATCAAACAATGGTTCTATTCACCTGTGAACCTCGACCTTACACACACATACACCTGCAGATCAATGATCTTACTTACCATGTAGATCTCCTATATAGGCCATGCAACTGTGACCAAGATCCTACACTCTTGAAGAACCCAGCTGGCTCTCCAATCCAGCACCAACACACCTGGTACTGTGGCACTAGGAGGAACGCACCATTGCTCTACCTCACACACAGAAGGAGCTTATAATTATGCTCTCTTACTCCCTAGCACACTTTTCCAATACAACCATGAGTCTATTATATAGATCTCATCCAAACAATGATTAGACATCTAATTACCATAATTAGATCCGCAGCTATGAGTCTAAAATTAGCACTCATCATGAAAACACTTGGTTCGTTAGCTCACTGCCCGTAATTAGCTCGCAGTCGAACCACACAGGCGACCGACGTCGGTCCCTGTCCGCCTGGGGTCGCCGACGCCGGCCGATATATGACCGACGTCGGTTGCCTTCCTGTCTTACCCTGCAGACACCGGTTGGCCAGACCAACGCCAAACACATCTGACACTTCGGCAACTCATTCTGCAACCTCCTCCATGTCTGCATCAGTGAAGCTTTTAGCTCCACAATCCTAACAATTGAGGTTAAATCTGATGTTACTCAAGGCTAAGAAGCGGTGGGAGCCAAACATATTATGAAATTAAAGCAATTTAATATTAAAATTTGAATGGGCCTATAATTTATGCATATAACCCATAAAATATAACACAAATATTTCCTAAGATATCTCTTTATTCACATAACAACACTACATTACAATGTCACATATATTGTTTTTATCTATGTGACATACTTTGAATCATAAAGTAAGATGTGTGCACACTTTCTTAAAAAAAATCCTTAATATGTTTATCATGCCATACCTTATGTATATCATTCTCCATGCCTTGGCTCCATTGAGTGATGATGTGCCTCTCATCAAGCTTCATCTATTCCTCCAAATGAGCATCCAATGACTCCTTATCATTAAGTTGTCCAACATGTGCAAAGTGTAAGGAAGGCACCCAAAATTACATTGGCAGAACCATTTCCTTTCCAGACACAAAATGAAATGGTGTAGACTTTTTCAATCATTTTTAAGTGGTCATGTATGCCCATAAAACTATAAAAACTCAATCATCTGAGTTATTACACCATATGTCACAAATATTTTTCAGTGTTTGAAAAAGGATCTTATTAAAAGCTTCGACGGTTCCATTTTCCTGGGGGTGGTATGGTGTGGTATTATAGTGTGCCACCATGAATTATACCAAAAAATGTGCATTATATCATTCAAAAAATGTGTCCCCCAATCTTTAGTCAGGCTCAAATGGCACCCATACCTACTATTGATATTTTCCCAAAGGAAGAGCATCATCATGGCTACAATACATTTTTTCATTGGCATCAATTCCACCCATCATTAAATAGTTTATAGTAGTTATAATATAACGTGTATCAATGTTATGTGTGGCTAGGGAGATGGGTCTAACCAAATAAATTTCCCATTTATCAAATGGTTCTTATGCAGTGATAGAAACCATGGCAACTTGTCATGATAATTAGGCTTATCAATTATTTGATACACATCACTTCTCTATGAATATTCATTTACATCCTTAAAAAAATTTAGCCACCAAAGGCCAAAAATAAAATCTTACACATGGTGGCTTCACTTAAAAAGTGGCCACCTGTGACTCCTTTATTCCATTCATGTAGAAATTCCAAGTGCTCATGCTCCAAAACACACTTACACAAAACCTCATTGTGCCCCATATTATATAATTTCACACTAATAAGCTGATAGGGAATGACATAGATTGTTAGTTTCTTATTTTCCTTTAACATCATTCACTAGGGGCAATTCTTGATGTGAGGAATGATGTAATTTTAGATAAGTCTTCAAGAACATGTGATAATTTATGTAATTGGGCATTTAACATGCCATTCTCTACATTTTGCATGTCCTCCCTTGAATTAATTCAAGATAAATGATTTGGGGCCAAAATTTTGTTTGTCAGGATTCACTACAACTGAGAATCTAAACTATTAAATTAACATGATCCACCTACAAGTTATTCCATGTTAAACATGCTTGTTCATTAGACACTTGAGTGTTTTATAGTCTATGACAAACATGAATGGTGTGACAAGAAAATATGAGTGATCTTTTTGGATTAAGTAGACCACTATGAACACTTTGCACTTACTCATCATATAGTTTTGTGTAGCCAGGGTAAGTTTATAGCTAGCAAAGTAAAGAGGATGATCAACCCTATCATCCCCTGGTTGTGATAAAATGGTATTGACGGCTATTCACAATGCATCAACATGGACATGAAATGGACTATTCCATCCTGGAATTTGTAGGATATACACATTTGTGTTTATATCATTTAGGATGTTAAATTCCTCTTATTATTTTTCATTCCTAATGAGTGGACCATTATTGCAAAGCAGTTCTTCCAATGGTGCTATAATTCTTACATAGTTCTTGATGAACTCATGCTAGTAGCCTGTATGTCCTAGAAAAGCACACACAACCCTTTGTGTGGTTGGTACTTCCAACTACAAAATAAATTCTATCTTGGCCAAATATACAAACATTCCTTCTTTGTAGATGACAATACCAATTGGAGTTATAAGATGTGTCACAAAGATTCAATTATTCAAAATTGAGGGAGATTTACAAATGTCGACAAAACTCAAACACTAGGCACAAGTTTGTGTGGTGGTCCTTTACCAACCCACAAACTACCCAATCATCAAGATATACTTAGAGGAAGAGATGAATGAATTCATTGAATGTGGCCACAATGACACATGACAACATAGATGGAACTTTCTTCAGCCCAAAATGCATTACATTATATGTAAAGGATCCCCCATTCTATCACAAACATCATCTTTGGCTTGTCATCTTCCTCAATCTAAATTTGATGGTATTTAGAGAACCCATCAATGAAATTATATAGTTCACAACCCACCACTCCTTCTAATATTTCTTTAATGAATGGATTTGGAAATGAGTCAGTGATACACACAATGTTGAGTAACCTAAAGTCAACACATATATAAATGTTCCCATCATTTTTAAGGCTTTTTTCCATGGGGCTTACCACTCAAATTATTCAACTAGATAAATGTCTCCAACAACCAATGTGTTTTATATTTCCTCCATTTTTGTGCATAGATTAGGGTTCACCCTATATGGTCTTTTATTCACAAGGCTTGTACCATCAATAAACTTGATTTTAATTTCCCCCAAAGAGGGGTGCACCCTGTTTATTCCTTTATAACTATGTGGAAAGAAATCCTAGTACTCATGTAATAACTTGATGATTCAAGCCAATTATTCATCCAACCAATAATGATCCAAAATGGTAATCTTCAGTTCTTGTTCCATTCCAATATTTGATTTTATTATTTTAATGAGATTGTGATAATACTTGTGCCACTCCCCTTACACGTCCACTACTGTTTACATTCCATATAAAATCTTTGATTTCAAGTGGTATGTTGCATGCTTGGGTGGTATTTCATCAACCTTACAGCCCATCTTTTCTTTACATCACATGTAACACTCATTTTGATTAAGCCAATCCTCATCATATTATTTACTAGAATAGTTTTTCACAATGCATTATTCAAACATTTCAGGTAATGTGAGTCCCTTCTCACTATGCATCTTTTGTACATGATCTTCCTTTATAGCATCATCTTCCTACATGATCTTCCTTTATAGCATCATCTTCCTACATGATCTTCCTTTATGACATTTTAGGTTGGGCTTGTGAGTTGCCCACTAACATGCAGTTGTACCTATCTGGGTATTCTATACAAAACTTAGGCATTATTTATTAGCATTTTCAGGTCCTTCATATCATGGTAAAGCAACAAGTTTTCCTTTACTAAGTAAAAAACCCTCTTTATTCTTTGTGTGGCATGAGGATCCTATATCTTGTTGCTTTACGCTGATCTAATTTTTCCTTTGGTGGTCTTGAGGTTTTATTGCACCATTGATGCTCTTGAGGTTTTATTGCACCATTGATGGTCTTGAATTTGAATTTATGATGCCATACTTTCTACATGTTAATTCACATAATTCCTACACCAATCAATTTTAGGAGACACTAGTTGTATCATAAATAGAGTTTGCATCCTCCCAACTCAAAACACCTTTGCTATGAGAACTCAAATGTTTGGTGCCTTACACAATGATTTTGTAGATCTAGTTTAATTCCTCATCCATATCTCAATTTTAAAATATGATGGTCTATGGTTATTATCAATAGGAAAAACTACACATTGCTCCCCATTTTAAAAGATCATGTAGCATTTTTTGAAGTGCATGTTTGCATTATTCACATATCATGTTATATTAAGTAGTGCTGGATAATTTATAGCATCAATTAACTTAATGAATTCAAAATTTTCAATAAACTTCACTCACGTTATGTGGACACAAACATTATTTAGGATTCCCAAAGGCTACGTGCGAGTTTTATTTTCCAAGAACAAAATATGAAGGGAAGGCCTCAATGCAGGGCTTCCCATATCGTGTCAAACTTATTACTTGAGAATGATTATCTTGGATTCATTATAAATGATAATTTCACACAGAGACCAATCATCAATTTTTGTGTCAATTATCAGCTCTTAGTCATAGCTAGTGTTTTATGTATTTTTAACTTCTAACTCTCAACTCTCATACCAGACATGGATATATAAATTTAATTGTTCTCATTGTTTGCTACTAAAACGATTTATTTATCATGGGGATAATTCCTTCTGAGTGAAAAAGGGTTATGATATCATAAATGTCATTCTCTTCCTCTACTTCTTGGGTATTCTATTGGAGGGATTCCCTTGGTTTGGCCTCCAAATTGTGAGTATATTGGAGCTCATCCTAAATGTTGTAGATTATAGTAATGGTTTGCTAAAATATTTCCTTCTAATGCAACACATTAGGGTAGTTGGTGGAAGGCTCTAAATGATGCACCTTATCTTTCATCCAAGATTCATACCATGGTCAAACCTTTTTAGTCGGCACCACAGGTGCTTGAGGTCGGGTAGTGGTGTCATTGTTTGGTCCTTATGTTTTTTATCCTCCCTCCTTTGGCATCCATTGTTCCGTGAGGTGTATGATGCAAATCATCCCTACCCCCATCTCTGACTTATCCTTCCACGTTAGCTTCATATAAATGTCTAGACATTCTTCTAATTGGTGCTCACCACAACAATACCCACAAATGGGAAACTTTGGGAAGTCTAACTAATAACAGGATAGGGAGTCCCACTTATAACATGTGCATAGAGAAAATTATCTATAATATCTTCCACAGTAAAGGAACTAACCAACATATTTACCTTGGCCCTAGTTTCAAGGGTTAGCTATTCTTTATCATGCTTCCATTTACTCACTTTGTGGATCTCATTGATAACTCAATAGTATTTGGTGTTTTAGATGGAGATCTCACATATTTTAAATACAATGATACCAATTTATGTCTCATGTTGCATTAAGGGAAAATTTCACACATCATGACATTTTTGGAAAATCTCATAGGATGCAAGGAGCTTCTGGACATTGCACTTAAGACAATTATTATTATTGTGCCCCTTGACTTGTAAATCAATTGATCCATAAACTAGGTGGATATTTCACTTTAAGTTTCACCAAGATAGACCCTTTCAAGTCAAGGTGTTCCTCTAAATATTTTTGCCATAGAAAGACACCTAAAATGTTGTTTTAATATGTATTCCATCTCTTATGACTTTGATATACAACATACTATATCCACACTTTAAACGTGCTACTACTCCATACATGAATGTAATTAACATGATTCCATAGAGTTGAAAGACCAAATGTGAAGTGGGTTTAAACTTTAAGGTTGAATCTTTAGCTCTCTTAAATGTTTGTGTATTAGCCTAGTTATAAGGAATGTAAACATGCAAGTAAAGGAAACAAACACATAAACCACAAAGAGAGATAACATAAGACATACCCTGAAGAAAATCAATCTGAGAATACTCTAGCAAGTGTGAAGACATGTTTCCTCATCTCCATATGTTCTATAGTTTACAAGATTTTCACCTTCTTAGGCTTACAAAGAAAATAACCTCAGACACTCATAATGACCTCTGTAATATTTAGTGGAAGGCTTGCCTTTCAAGGAAGGAATATTACTAAACTCAAACTTTTTCAATTGTGTCATCTTAAAAATAATCACCTACAACTAAAAAAAAATGAGAAAAACAAGAACAAAGGCTTCAAATTTCATATATGAAATGTGAATCCAACTCATATACATCTCACTATGTTTGTTTCTATTTTATGATCTATTTGTGATCCTTCTCCTATGTTATTCTTATATAATCTGACCTTATAATACTTGCATTTGACCTTTTTTAGCCTTAGAAACTACTAATAACTCAACTGATTCTCCAAAGTGAATCCAAATGTCAAAAAAATGCTTCATATTCTTGGCTCTAAATTTCACCAGTCCTATCTCTGGAGTTGAATAGTCAGACTCCCGAGATCGCCTAAGAAGAAAGTTTGCCAAATTCAAAAGGATATAACTTTTGCATTTGACCTAAAAATGACATGAAGTTTTTTGGAACTTGTCCAATTTTTTGAGGGGAATATAAATATGTAATTAAAATTTACTTTTGAAACTAAATATATTTTGTTTTAACTCATACAACAAAAACTAGCAATTTATAGGTCTTAACATTTCACAAATTACTCATATTTGACAGTTGGTTGTTTAACTAAGTTGGATGATAAACATGATCAAAATTATGATCACATGACCAAAATTTAAGGCTTTTGGGTCCCATAAAAGATATAAAAATAAGATGAATATTTACCTCCTATCTTCCCAAATGAGAAACCAACTTATCATCCTCTTAGACAATAAGCATTTCAAGTTCCAATCTGATCATCTTTTGGACAATACAATGCTTAGGTTCCAATTTGATCAGATTTTGGAAACTACCCATTTTAGGGTCTAATATATATTCAAATATCCAATATGAATATTTTTAGTCCCACAATTTCATAAACTCAAGTGGTGAGGACTTCTAACCCAATCTTTCAAATGCCATTTGGATTTTCTTGTTCTCCCCTACTTGATGTTCTTTCCTTCATCTACAACAAAAACTTTGTCCCACTCCTCTTGGTCAATAGGAGTACGTATATACAATCAAAGGTATAAATATCTTCTTTGTTCCGCATGAAAGGATCAAAGAAAAAATATTTTTGAAATTAAAAAAGAAAAGGAGACATATCCAAGTAAAAACATTCTTTCTAAAGCCTCATAGTTACCTTTGGAGTCTTTTCTTCACTTAAGTACAATCATACCCTATTGTCACAAGAAAAATATGCTCAAATACATGTTGATCATGTCTTGATCTACACTTTACAACTTTATTAACCATTCTTTCTTTGGAAGAGTAATTTATGCCAAGCTGAATGCTTAGGGTTTTTTCATGTCCCTTAGATGGATGGTCCATCAAATACTTTTGGTAAATACCATCATATCACAAAATCTCAAAATGTATTACATCAATAACAACAGTAGTGGAAATTTAAACCACCTTTCTTCTAATGAATTAAGACAATTTGTCCAGTAGCACTTGTTATCCTGATAATGGGAAACATATGCACAATGGTCATCACAACAACCACCAAAATAGAATATAAACAAAACCAATATTTGAAGAAATATGTTAACAAACCTTTTATGACAAAAAATATAACTTGTTGTGATACCGATATGATCCATAAACTAGGTGGATATTCCACTTTAAGTTTTATCAACATGGACCCTTTCAAGTCAAGGTGTTCTTCTCAAAATTTTTGCCATAGAAAAACACCTAAAATGATTTTTTAATATGTATTATAACTCTTATGACTGTCATATACAACATACAATATAATATATTCACACTCTAAACATGCTAATACTCCATAGATGACTACAACTAACATGCTTGCACAGAGTTATAATACCAAATGTGAAGGGGTTTAACTTTTAGGCTTGAATCTTGACCTCTCTTAAATGTTTGTGTATTAGCCTAGTTGTAAGGAATGTAAACATGCCAGTAAAATAAATAAACACATCAACCACAAAGAGAGATAACATAAGACATACCTTGGAGAAACTCAATATGAGAAAACTCTAGCAAGAGTGAATCCATGCTTCCTCATCTCCATTATGTTCTATAGTTTACAATTTTTTCATGTTCTTGGGCTTACAATTAAATTAACCTCATACACTCATAATGACCTCTACAATATTCAGTGGAAGGCTTGCCTTTAAATGAAGGAGTGCTACTGAACTCAACCTTTTTCATCTATGTAGTCTTACAAACAATCACCTATGACTAAGAAAAAATAAGAAAAATAAGAAAAAAGGCTCAAAATTGCACATATGCAATGTGAATCAAACACCTATACATCTCACTGTGCTTGTTGTTATTTTTTGACATGTTTATGATCCTTCTCCTTTGTTTTCCTTCTATAATCTTCCTTTTAAGATCTGTATTTAACTGTTCTCAACCTTAGAAACTACCAATATCTCAATTAATTCACCAAAGTGAATCCAAAATTCAAAAAATTCTCCATATTCTTGGCTCTGAAGTTCACCAGTCTTGGCTTTAGAGTTTAATAGTCAGGATCCCAAGATCGCCTAGGAAAAAAGTTTGTCAACTTCAAACAGTTATAAATTTTGCATATGACCTCAAAACGACATGCCATGTTTTTAACTTGTCTATTTTTTTGATGGGAATCCAAATATTTAATTAAAAATTAATTTTTAAACCAAATATATTCTGTTTTAACCCATACCATAGAAACTAGCAATTTCTAGGTCTTAACATTTTCATAGATTACTCATATTTGACAGTTGGATGTCTTACCAACTGAGTTAAATGATAAACATGATCAAATTTCTGATCATCAATGCACTATAATCCACTATGTGTTTCATGTGTGTTATTATAAATGATATTTTACAATTTTGAGGCCATTAAAGCAATTGTTGCCTCCATAAATGGGTTAATGACTGTGTCCACACTCCTAATGACCTTGGTTATTTATTCTACTTCTAACACCTTGCATGAATTTAAGAATGTAATAATTTAGAATGCACACTTGAAGGGCATCAATAGTCCTCCAAAGAACCATTGTGCATGTTATTATGGATTTATTTTAAATGAGAGATTTGATATTAAAGTTTTAAATCTTGCATCGTAAGAATGGATGCTCTTAGTTAACTCCTATTTGATTTCTCTTAGAGCATAAATGATCTACTATTAACATTTTAGAATATCAAATTATTTCAAGAATCTTACATTGAAATAGTCTTAATTTACAATAGCTTTATTTGGGCCATACTTATAATAGTAAGTATGCACATAATCCAACAATGTGGTAGAAAACTAGTTTGCCTTCCTTTGTAGAATAGTAACACATTTTTCACTCCAGATGAGCTCACACTTATGCACATGCTCTATGGAATTTTATAATCCTTTATAGTCTAGTAAGCTCAAGGAAATTTCATATATGGCTTATTAGGGAAATTTTTATGCTACTAGTATAAATGACACACTAGATGTTACTTGGGAGTTAGAGCTATGGCTATCTATCATTTTCCCTCCTCCTATAATAGTCACATTTCATCCTTGTGTAGGAAATACTTTGATAGTCCCAATGCTAGGTTGCACCATGGTTGGAATTGTGATTTGGGTTGATTTTATAGCTCCAGTGGTCATCATTCCTCTTGTAGTGCTATTACTTGACTGCATGGATGGATTACCACCCCTACCAGTGGTATTCCCAAATAATTAGGGTCTTCATCTACACTAATTTTTTTAAAAAGGTCCCTAAATGTTTTTAAGGAACTATCTATTGCAAAAAACTATTTTCTACTTGTATCGTAGATTATGCTATCTGAGATAATTCACTCTATTTCCATCACTACCTTATGTTTGTGACAGGAATACATGAGCTTGAATTTTTTGGTATACCATAGGAAGGCACCTCTTTGTCTTTTTTGTTCTACATATTATATGGGTCCAAAGAGAATTTAGTTTCCTTTCTCAAAAAAATTTGTGCTCGAAAATGTGTACTTTTTCCTCATTGAAGCACACCTCCTTAACGCAAGAGTCATCTTCATGCCATCCCCATACTGCATGGGTCCTCATGGCGTCCTCCTAACTTAACTCCTCCCTCCTCCTAGGGTCCACATAGGCCATCAATTTATATTTTTATTCATTATACTCGTATCTTCTAAGTTCATGAGCACCCAGGATCTCCATACTGAAGGTTTTTGGCTTCCTCTCCATCACACAATATTCATGCAAACCTTATCCTCCCTTAATTTTATATCATCTTATCAACCTACATGGAATGAAATGTCTTGACATAAGTAGGTTTTCAATTCTATAGTCTACCATTAAATTTTTTAAACCAAGTGAAATATTTCTATGTATTATCCTCTTGGTTCACATAAAAAAATATGTTTTGCTTCCTTACAACATGAATATGTAGACACTACAAATTATAACATGTAACTATTTAGTGTACCCATCCACCATAAATAAATGGATTTGGTCAACACATAATTAGTGTGATTTATCTATTTAGTGTGATCTTTAGTCCACAAGTACTTTCTACTTTTGCCCATAACATAAGTGGACAAACATGCATGCAAATGTCCTAGGAGCTTATTGAAGAACAATTGTTAAAATCCATCATGAAAGTGTTATTCTACCCATGTCTTGGGGCATTTTCTTATAATAATTAGATGTTTCTTTGTAAACTCACACTCTATATATTCAAACCACTTATCAATACTTTCTAAGGAATGTTGATGGATCATCGTTGTTCACCATCTCTTATAACTAGTTCAGCTGGGTCCTAACAACATAACAAAAAATTTAGGTGTTTTTTTGCACATCATAGGCTCTACACCATGTGTGTACCTAAAAATTAATACTCACCACATTGTCATATCACAAAAAAAATACTTTCACTCTTAGTCGAGGTACATGGAGAGTACCGAGTCACAGTTGGGTTGCTTACACGAAAGTGTCATATGTTATCTCTACTTGTATAATAAGTGAAAGGATACACTTAAATTATAACATACATAAAAAATTTATTAGTCTAACACAAATTTTAAACAAGTTAAAATCAACAAAAATGAGTTGTAATTAATAGAATAATTATCATCCTTATTCAAAACTAGGCTAACACAAACACCATTGTTACTGATAAACCATGGATACAATGATTGCAAAAGAAAAAACTTAATCTTATTTCATAAAGGCTTAATGATGACATGTACATCAAATATATCTTCAAAATATAACTCAGATGTTCAACACTAATTCATAATAAATATCATTAATAATCCACATCATAATGATTCAACAAACTAACATCATAACAGATATAATTACATATCTCTCTCTCTCTCTCTCTCAAACAATGAGGCAAAGTGGGCTTTTATAGGATTCAAGCACAACCTTGAAGTAACAATTCATTAATATGTGATCCAGGGGATTCAAAATAATATCCTATAAATAAATTTGTCTAATATATTTACATTCAATGGATTTGACCTAATAATTCCCTATATCTATGCCATGTTGAGTTACGTTCACTTGAAAGTTGTTTTCTTAATAGCCTTCTTAGTGGACTCAATTTTCTAGTCTAGCTTGTAGCTCCTTATTTTATTGGTCTACACAACCTCTTTCCTGATATTGACACTCATTTTTCCATTTTGACCAATATGACACCATTAATGCATTCCATGACTTGGTAAATATTATATTGAGTGTTCATGAGTCTTTAGGTATATTTATTCAACCTCATCCTCGTACATTGCTTACACTTTTATGTGATCTACTGGACTTCACCCAAAGATTCAGATATTATTTTATGTGACACCTTACAAATGTTCACATCATTTATTCCATTTAATCTTATTATACAATAACACATGTTGCTATATGGAACAAAAATCGGGGGCCAACATAACTACCTTCTTAACTTGCATAGAAAATATGGTATGGAAAACCATGTCTCATAATTCCTTAAAGGACTACATACTTTCCCTTATCATCCAAAAACTTAATTCCCTTATTATAAAAATAAAATTTGGCATGTTATGCTCCAAATAAATCTATAACTACTATGATATCATAGGATTTCAACTTATTCACTTAGATATCCATATGAATCTTGGCTACCTCCAAGTGTAACTTAACATTTTCACATTTTTTCTAGCCTTATGGATTACGTGATCCAAGCTCGACACTATGTTCTTATTTCATAAGGATTGAATTTTAAAATTACATTTACTCAAATCCTTAGAAGAGATAAAACTATTAGTGGCACCTAAACCAACTAAAATAGAAACTAGGTGGTTTCAAAACATATCAGGAAGCTCTATCAAAGAGTTTTTATGATATGCCTCATGATTATCAACAACTACATAGACCTTATATTGAGTATTTCTTCCTTTAGGATTCCCATAATTTATTAGACACTAGGTTAGATAGTGGCCTATAATGCCAACATCCATCAATTAACCCTTTTTTACCAAGAATTCTAGCCCTCAAGTTCATATTTTTAGAATCTTGTGCTTACTATTTAAAATATTTCCCTTGAGGTGGAACCTTTACTCTCTAGGGACTATTTTTTCTATGAGGGCACTAAATTTTATTAAAACATAAAGCATTTTTGATCCTTGAGACTACATTTTGAAACTCATTTTTTAAAAATATCTTGTTATGCAACCTTTGTTTCCATTCAACCTTACTCTTTTTCTTCTCTTCTGCTACACTAGAACCTTAAACTAATTATTCCAAATTATTTGGAATAACCAAATTGGTAGGAAAAATATGAGACTTTTTCATACCCAAAATGAACTTGTTGACCCTATCATCTTCTTCTTTCATGTAGTGAACATGGTGCAATATGGCCATACACTTATCCTTATACTCAACCTTGGAAGAAGTGGCATGTTGCAAGGAGTGGAATTCAACCATATTTTGGTCTCTTTATTGAAATTGAAAATATTATTTATATAATATATTCATAAAATTCTCCCAAGTGATATATTCCATGTCATATTTCACATTCTAATTAAGGTGATCCCACCATAGAGAAGCCTTTCCATCTAGTTGGTACATCCATATCATGTATTTAGAGTTATAAATAAAGTCTAACAAGTCAAAATAATTGTACATGCCTATCAATTAGGCCTCAATTATTGTTGATATACACTAATAAACATGATTGCTAATCCATAATTTGGGTGTCCTAACTAGAACTAATATGATGCAAAGAAGGATATATTGGCTTAGTTAAATACTACACAGATTTATCTTAAATTATCTTCATTATATATATTTACATGATAAAATATGGGTGATATGATTATATATCATAATTATGATGGATGAGATGATATTCTACACCATTTACATCATTATATACCTTTCAAAATCCAAAGGTTACATCTGTTAACTCATCATTACTTTTGGTAACCATTCATTTACAATTATTTAACTTCTTAACTACTAATTAGAGGATATTTACATATATATCATGGTATATATGTATTTTACTTATGTAAACTATTCTATATTCTTCACTAGTATTATTTGATATGTTTATGGTATCATTATTTCTTATATGGCATCATTCCCTTATTTTGCAACATCATTTTCTTGTTCTGCATAATACTATATTGCTCATATAATCTTGCCAATATTTATTCCATGAATTAAATATTTTTCTCATCCTTGAGGATAAATATTTTTCTTCCTTTCCATTTTTGGTAAAGTATTCTTCCTTCCTAAAGTCATTAGTTTTATTTGCAATATACCTCATTCTTTATGTGGCATTATTTGTTTTTTCTTCTTTCCATGACATCATTCCCTTGTTCCATGGTGTAATGTCCTTATTTTCCATTTGTGTTATGGTATATTTGGTTTGTGACATGTTTTCATATATCTTATTGAAGTACCTTTTTCAATGTTGGATGCTTTAATTGGATTCATTAGGGGCATTTATTTTTGCTCCATGATTTTTAAAGAACTGTGTAACTTTGGGACATGTACACACATCATGTGTGCCACATTCATGACAAAAAGACACACTCTCTTTGTTTTGGTTCATTATAGTTTCATGCCAAGTGTTTTGGCTCATTTGGTTTATAGTCTTTGTTTAGCATGACAATTTTTTGAACACCCCAAATCTCATCATGCTTATTTTCATCTTGTTCATTTGCTATGGTCCATTTATCTTCAACAACTCTTCCTAGTGGCCAGTGTGCTAATAATCTATTACTTTCCATCCTTATCTCTTATTTTCTAGAGTCCATTATCCCATTAAAATCTATAAACCATTCCAACACTAATAGTACTGGGTATGATTACCGATTTTGATATGTTTCCATAACTTTAAATTATTCTATTTTAATGATATCCAAAAATATATCTTCTACTCCTTTTAAGATCCCTATGGGTTCCCATGGTGTGTCATCTACCATTAATATATCATAATATATCACATGTATGGTTGGATTTCTTAAGTCCTCCCACATAGCTCATGGTATTATATTTACATTTGCACAAAGATCCAACAATCTGTGGCATATTTCCTTTCTATCAACATTCATATCTAATAATATTTTTTGATTTTATCCATCTTATTTCACTTATAAGTTCATTTTTATAATTTTCATTTGTCACTTTTTCCATTCTACAAGTTTTATCTTGTGCCTTTTGTTCCTTCTTTTACCTTTCTAATTTCTCTTGGTTTTATTTCTTTTTCCTTTCTTATTTTTTCTCTTATTTTTCTTCCCTCTGCTCAACGACATCCTCAAACAATGACACAATTAACTTTTCTCTTTTAAAACTTAATTGCCTCATTCATTATTCTATTTCCAATCTTTGTTTTTCTAATTTATCTTCCATGTGATTTTTCTTTGCTTGTTACATTTGTTCAGCCTGTAGTCTTTTTACTTTGGTGAGTGTCATGGTAACTTCTTGTTGTGGTTTTCTAATGCTATGGTTGTGGCATTCTTATATGTTTTATTATTTTAATCTCTTGTTTTGTTTTTTTCCATTCCTTTTTATAATATCCACATTGAGTTTTTTTATTCTTCTTCATACTTTTGGGCTATATGTCCCTTTTTCCAATAACTATAAAATGTTATCGACCCTCTCCCTTGGCCATATTCTCTATATTTTTGGTATCTTTCATGATACCTACCTCTATTGTATTTATGGCCTCCATATTCACCATGATACCTACCTATATTGTAGTTATTATATTTATTTCTTGATTTTGTAGTAGTATCCCTTCATGGTACAATATTGCTATGTTTTACTATATGTTTTTTTTACCCATTTTTGTGGTATGTAGTATACAATTTATGGCATATTTGACTTATTATATAGTATGGGATATGTAACATATGGTATATTTTATTACTTCCAAGACATATAATAAATATTTGAATGTGTTTGTTATATGTTCTACAGTATTTTGAATCATTATTTGTTCCACGGTTTATTCTATTCAATTGTATGGCGATTGTGTTCTGCAACTTCTTCTTGTTCTTTTTTTTCAAATGGCATGGGGGATGACTATTGGCTCAAGGGGTTCATATCATTAGAAAATCACTTTCGATTAGAGGCATTTTATTTCACATCTCATCTCTTCCTCTTTCTTCCTCACATTTTTCCCTTTTAATTTTTTTCTTTTGTTTTCTCTCTACTTTTCCTAATCTTTTTTTATCTAATCTATTGTTAATTTTCTTAATCCTAATTTATTCTATTTACCCCCTCCCCCCTAGCCACCACATTTTATCTTTTAACAATTTCACTCCTTGGACCCCCCTTCTTATCTTCTACCATCCTTTAGGTGCCTAAACCCCTTTAGAAGAGGACAACACTAATTTTTAATTTAATCTTCTTCCTGAAAAACATATGCATATCTCTTATTATTTATCATATATCTATTAATATTATTTTACTTTCTCTAGATATCAATTTATTCAAGACCTGGGATTATACACCAAATATTGACATAAACTAAGTAACATGATTGCTATTTTATAGTTCACGTGTCCAAACTAGAACTAATATGACATAAAGAAGGATATATTTACTTAAGTTAAATACTACACATAGATTTATCTGAAATTATCTTCATTATATATATATTTACATGATAAAATATGATGTGATGTGATTATATTTCATGATGGTGATGAATGATACATTATTCCACACCATTTACATTATTATATATCTTTTAAAAGCTAAAGGTTATATATTTTCACTCATCATTACTTTTGGTATTCATTCATTTACACTTATTTAACTTATTAACTATTAATTATATAATATTTACCTATATATATCATAGTATATAATAGTTTACATTATATATATATATATAATGTAAACTATTATATATCCTTCATTATTATCATTTTTATATGTTTATGGATTTCATGACATCATTCTTTATTCTGTGCCATCATTCCTTGTTCTGAAACATCATTCCTTTATTTCACATTATACTATACTACTCATATAATCCTACCAATAGTTAAATAAACACTAACCTTCCTATCATACTTGGGTAATTTCATTTTAATCATTTTCTTTATCAAATGGTCAATTTTATACCTTCTAGACTGAGCATTAGGAGATGGTGTCAGGTAATCTAGAACAACAAACATGCTCTGATACCAATTGTTAGGACCCAAAAGCACCATTGATTACCAAGCAACTAAACATGCAAAAATAACCAGAAGCAATAAGTAACTAGAAATAGAAACAACACATAATATGAGAGACAATACCCAATTGTATTAATACTCTTCCAGAAGGAAATACAACAAAGAATATGCCACAGTCTTCTTCCTTACATCTCTAGAGCTCACACACATCTAGAGCATAAATAGTAAATCTCTTCAAGAGCTCACTCTCTCTCTTACGGTCCCAACACACAACTCAAACACAGAGTTGGTGTTCACCTCCAACCAGTCAGTATCCACTACTGCCAGTACACCGAGTAGACAAACATACTCAACCAAGTACACAACGCACTCCAAGTAGATCTCCCATTAACTTGCAACAACCTGCAACTCAAATGATCTTACTTTGGAAGGATCTACCTTGCCTTCCTCTTTGCTCTCTAACTGAGTACACACCGTACTCCAAGTAGATCCCACTTGATCTTGCTCCCTGTTGTGTTGCTGTCACCTTGATTCTGCTGCCACCTGTAGATCAACTTGATTTTGCACACCTGCAAACCTAGACCTCGCATACACATACACCTGCAGATCAATGATCTTAATTACCATGTAAATCTCCAAACATGGCCTTGCACACCTACTGACCAAGATTCTACATACATGAAGAATCCTTTTGATTCTCCAAACCAACACCCACACTTGGCACTGTGGCACTAGGAGGAACACGCCTTGCTCTCTTCACACACAGAAGGAGCTAATATTTTCTCTCTTACTCTCTAGCACCAATTACAATACAACCCATGAGTTTATTATATAGATCTCATGCAAACAATAATTAGACATCCAATTAAAATAATTAGATCTACAGCTTGAAGTCTATAATTGGCCTTTGACATGCAAACAACCGGTTCGTTAACTAACTGTTCTTGCAGTCGACAGTTCTGAAACCACATAGGCGACCGACATCGGTCCCTATCTGCCTAGAGGTGACCGATGCCAGTTGATCCATGACAGACGTCAGTTGCTCTTCTCACTGTATATGACCGACGTCAGTTGATCAGACTGATGTTAGTTTCTTTGCAACTCAAAAATCTCCTCCATGTCTACATCAGTGAATCTTTTAGCTCCACAACCTAATAATCTCCCACTTAGAGATAAATAGCTGCACTGTACCTATACCTATACACCATCTAATTTGTTTTTTGGCTTGTATCCCTCTTCAAGCTCAACCCTGAAGACCAACCACCACACAACCTATGGTGCACCTCCTGTCATCCAAGTAACCTACCACATCCGAACCTACAAACCCATGTAGTGAAGTCCTGACCTTGCATAACATGTATACCTGCTGCTGGTCCCTCTCAAATACTTGAGAACCCACTTCTCCGAATTGGCTCCTAACTCTCTGATAGCTCCCACTGCTGGGGAAAACTCAGGTCTATATCAGACCTCATGTGATTTCAAATACTGAACTGTCCAGCCCTTGGTGTGCTCCAGTTCTACATCTTGTGTATTGAACCTCACCAACACCTGATTCACATCAGCTCTCACTGGAGACAAAATCAACCTGTGATCTTCCATGTCTCTCATGCCAAAGAATTTTGCTGCTCCAAATTCCTCATGACATGCCATTGAACTAACCTTACCCTTAGCTCAGCAAAACCCTATATGTACAAACCTACTAGCTAGCATACCATCCACATACAGTAACATGATAATGTTGCAATCACTATCCAACTTGGTAAGATAAACACAATGGTTACACTGACATTGACTAAAGCCATGCTTTGTCATCCACCTGTCAAAACCTGTACCACTGTCCTGCAGCTTCCTTAAGACCATATGACCTGGCCTTTCGTCTCATGTATCCATTCTCTCTATTCTTTAACTAAGGTATCCATTCATCTCTTAGTGCTTTCATACCGGCTAGCAACCCTACCAAATCTCCCATTTGGTTCTGCATCCTGTTCATGCCATGCTCCCACTGTTTCCTGGATCCTTCCTGCTCTGCAGTGAGCAATGAGTATAAAGAAGAGGAACAACAAATTTGAGGCTTGCTTACACTTTTAGTCCTCCCCATGGGCATTTGAGACTCCTTGACAGCTTGCTGTCCACCCAAAATCTGTTACAGTGACCGACCTCAGTCACCACATAATCTACATCCGACTGATGTCGATTCCCATGCGACTGTCCTTTCTGTCGATGCCAGTTTTCTGACCAACATTGGTCTTACCTAGTCGCTGACATCAGTTTCATAACTGACATCGGTAGCCACCCTGCCCGACAACACCAGCTCTGGTCTGTACATGACCGACATCGGCACCTGTCTGTTTGACACTGGTTCCCCTTGACCGACACTGATAATTGTGTTCGCCTGTGAGTGATGACTTTTTATCTGTGAGATCTCCATGGATCAAAACCCTATCCAAACCACCCTGCTCAGAGATGTCCAGCCTTCTCCACTAATCTCTATTCATCATCTCCTCCAAAAACACCAAGGCTTTCCAGTTCTTAAGTCTATCAAACACATCTGACTTCCTCTTAAGAACATGCATCTCCTTCTTGCTCATGTGACCAAGCCTAAAAAGCCATGTCTTCACAACATAAGAAGAATCAGTAATACAAGCAAGTAGATAAAGAGTACCTACTTTCTTACCACACGCTAATTTAAGTGCATCCACTGTGAGAGTTTCTGTGCATCTCTCATCACCCAACTTTCCTGAAGCAATTAGCCTTATCTTCAGAATCGAGACCTGCATGACCTCCTTTAACACCCATGTGTTGGCCGCCTGCAATTTCAGCTTCACTTCCCCTTTGCCAATTCTTTGGCAAGGCACACCAGCCCCTAAATAAATATTTCCAAAGTCTCCAAAGACCTTAACATGGAAAAATACTCTATTTCAAGCTGCATGGAAAGAGGCAACAGAATCTATAAAACAAGATTCTACTTTATCCAAGAAACATCCCAGAGTATCTTGTGCAACAACACCTGCAACATCTGCTTCTTCAGTTCCTTCATGCTGATCTTCTACCAACCAACAATATTTCTTTACCTGCTCTTTCTTTCCATAACACCGTAATTGGCCATTCGTGCTTTTCAATTCCTCCATTCTTAGTGTACTTTCTTCTGCCATTGCTATACTCCCACTCAATCAGAAACCCCTGAGAGTGACTTGTAACCAAACACAAACCTACTCCCTGCAACCTTGGCTCTGATACCAACTGTCAGGTAATCTAGAACAACAAACATGCTCTGATACCAACTATTAGGACCCAAAAGCACCATTGATTACCAAGCAACTAAACATGCAAAAATAACCAGAAGCAATAAGTAACTAGAAACAGAAACAATACAAAATATGAGAGATAATACCCAATTGTATTAATACTCTTCCAGAAGGAAATACAACAAAGAAGATGCCATAGTCTTCTTCCTTACATCTCTAGAGCTCACACACATCTAGAGCATAAACAGTAAATCTCTTCAAGAGTTCACTCTCTCTCTTACGGTCCCAACACACAACTCAAACACAGAGTTGGTGTTCACCTCTAACCAGTCAGTATCCACTATTGCCAGTACACCGAGTATACAAACATACTCAACCAAGTACACAACACACTCCAAGTAGATCTCCCATGAACTTGCAACAACTTGCAACTCAAATGATCTTACTTTGGAAGGATCTACCTTGCCTTCCTCTTTGCTCTCTAACTGAGTACACACCGTACTCCAAGTAGATCCCACCTGATCTTACTCCCTGTTGTGTTGCTGTCACCTTGATTCTACTGTCACCTACTGATCAACCTGGTTCTGCAAACTTGCAAACCTAGACCTCGCACACACATACACCTACAGATCAATGATCTTACTTACCGCGTAGATCTCCAAACGTGGCCTTACACACCTGCTGACCAAGATCCTACATACATGAAGAATCCTTCTGATTCTCCAAACCAACACCCACACTTGGAACTGTGGCACTAGGAGGAACACACCTTGCTCTCTTCACACATAGAAGGAACTAATATTTTCTCTCTTAATCTCTTGCACCAATTACAATACAGCCCATGAGTCTATTATATAGATCTCATGCAAACAATAATTAGACATCTAATTACAATAATTAGATCTGTAGCTTAAAGTTTATAATTGGCCTTTGACATATAAACAATAGGTTCGTTAACTAACTGTTCATGCAACTGACAGTTCTGGAACTGCACAGGCGACTGACGTCGGTCCCTGTCTGCCTAGAGGTGACCGACACCAGCCGATCCATGACCGACATCAGTTGCTCTTCTCACTGTATATGACCGACGTCGGTTGATCAGACCGACGTCAGTTTCTCTGCAACTCAGCAACCTCTCAACAACCTCCTCCATGTCTACATCAGTGAAGCTTTTAGCTCCACAACCTAACAGATGGGCTATAGGATAGATGCCTAAGACTTGGAACATAATGTGGATTTTTATTTTACCTTAACAAAAATTTCAACCTGATATGGTTTCATTCATGTTCCCTTTCCTTTAACATATCCTTAATTAACTAATCTTAGGTGTCCATGCGATTCCAAAGTGCATTTAATTATGCATGTAATTCATCATAAATTTGATAGTTGGGTTGGGGTTTCATCTCTTCATGCCTGACTACTCTCATCTCCTCCCCGATCAAGGGTGGTCCTTCTTACACATGTTAACATATATCATGAATAAAATGGCATCTATATGTTGGTAATAAATAAATTATAATAATTTATATCATGGATCCATAAGATCCGTAACATTTGAACCTTTTTCTCTAATGCTAATGTAGCAGATGATAGGAAATGGACAACACCATGAAATGTAGATACATATTGTAACTATTAGATAGATTTTATGTCGCTATGTTTTCTTCATTTATTTCATGGAATTACCCATTAGGTAGTGGTATAAACTTGTAAAATTAGAGAAATAACCCATAAATAGGTGATTTTCCTCTACAATTGAGAGGGATAGCTCCCTCGTATAATATGGGGTTTTGGGTGGTTTTTAGTAATTATAAATAGAAAGTATAAAAATAAAAAAAAATATAAAATGATAAATATTAAAATGGAAGGATAAAATATAAGGTGGAGGGGAAGGCAAGAAACCCTCAACAAAATAAACAAAAAGGTCTACTTGGATAACTTTGATTTTATATAAAGAGGGGTTGAAATATTTTGTCTAGCATGAGAATGGAAATGTGAAAAACATATGTAAAGATGGAAAAAGGGTTTCCTATAAGAATAACATATTCTCAAAAATTAGGTTATATGTGCTTGGTACAAATACCATCCATAGGGGTTTTAGGACAAAGTTTATAAACACTAAGGGTTTGTACATAATCATGAAAAATGCACGATTTTAATAGTTTTCTTCATCTATGAAAATCAATCTATAATTCATAAACAAAGAATATTTAAAACTCACAAAGTAATATATTGATTTTATATTTTTTCTTGTATTTCTTTGACAAACTCTTGAAAATCACATGTTGTACACAAAGTTACAACCAACCCTCTCCTAGATCTAAGAGAAAATAACCTTTGTATAATGTAAAATAATGTCTTTTCTATACATTTTCCCATCTCAAGGAAGTTGAAAATCTAACCTTTGACCTAACTTTGCTTACAATTTCACTTGATTCAACTTGAGGTTTCCCACATTTCACTCTTCAATAAATATTTGTGTGTGTGTAAAATTTAGAATTGCGAAAAAAATGTAGAAGTGCACTTTTATATATTTTTTACCATTATGAATTTTACACTTTATAATATTGATTAATTCTAAAAGGAATTTATTTAACTTCAACCCATGAATCCACATATCTCTATATTTATTTTGACTTAACTTCAATTTTCCCACTTGGAAGGATTTACATACTCGGGGCATTAGTACATCATTTTATGCATTTATGACTTTGAATTTTATGATATTAATTAATTATAATGTAATACACAAGGTCACTTATGTTAAAAAATGAACTCATGAACATTTTTCCTTTGGATAAAATTTAGACATGTAAACTCCTTCTATCACATAATAAATTGACAAGTCTCATTCCATGACACTTCTGTATCTTTGACAAATGTTACATGAAAAAGTGACACAACCCACCACATAACATTTTAGGTAAAATATAGATCGAAAATTCAATTTCCAAGAACTTTGTGAATACATATTCATTTTCAAAACCACATTAAAATATAACCATCCTATGATATATAACAATTTCAAAATAACATCTAGCACATTGTGTTGGCCCATGAAGACTCATCCATGGGGAAAAAGAGTCATGTAACATAAATTAATATCATTGATTATGGTATCCCATTTTTTTGCCCATCTGGTTTGGGTATAACTTGAATTTCATCCACATAGCACACACTGCATGTTTTCACTCAAAACCATGTTTCACATTTGGAATTATTGAACCTTATAGTGGTCAATTGATAGGCTTATTTGGATCAATTTTATAATGAGAACATGGAATCATATGTATTTTGTTATATAAAGTTATAAATTGTGATACTTTGACCTGTGTTGAACACCATTTTCTTACAAAATCATAATTATGGGTGCTATCCTAGATTTTCAAAATGGAGAGATAATAATGGCTTTTATTGTGGGACTACATTCCCTGAAAGGAATGTGGGAAACCTTAAGAATTTGTGGTTGACCATTGTTTTATCCACTTGTGGATCTTTATGGATGATCTATCACAATGTTTTCATGTCTTGATTTATCCAACTAAAATCAAGTTTTCCTTTCCCAATCGTATGGGAAATGAACATGCACTACCAAGCCAGATCAACTTTGAATATTTTGCATACCTTCCTACTCACTTGTTTGATAAAGTATGAAGAGATAATTTATTATTAAAATTGAAATATATGGGCCAAATAATACTCACTTTGTGTTTGTTTACTAAAATATCTTTTCAACACCTCAAATGAGAGCTAAAATAAACTTTAGATATGGGAGATATGGCCAAAAAATTGCATATCCCCTGGTACCCTGTGCACATAATTTTTAATTTATTTTTATTAAATATTGAGAATTTTATTAGGGTATGCCTAGGGATTTGGGTTAGAATCTATGGATTGGGTTTGTGATAATTCTTATGATTTTGGGTGAGACTTGGAGGAAGACTTTACATCTACATGAATGCGAAAAAACTATGGAATTTGTAACACTTTAGGCTTAAGATCAAAATATTTCATTTCAATAATCTAGATTTAGTCAATTTATAAGACTTTGAGGCATTGAGTGAGAAGTTTTAAAATTTTGAGACACTTTGGATAATATGAGATAGAGTAGTCTATGGAAACAAGGGCAGTGATAAGAGTCATATCTTAGACATGCCAAAAAAAAAGGTAGTTTTTGAGGTCTATTTGATTACTATCAGAAGGGAACCAATTCATGAGGACAACCAAATGCATGATTCATGAAATAATTTTGAACAAAAAAGGCATGATAACCGAGCTAAAAGTAGTTGTTCTTAGTGGCAAGAGATATAATTTTCCACCAAAAATAACAAGAGAAAAACTCTCCAATCTGAGTTAGATAAATTCCAATAATGAAGGAAGCCCTCATGCTGTAGAGAAAACCTTTCATAACAAAAATGATGACAACTATCTTCACATATGATAACAATACATATATATGATTCTAAAATAACTATGCATGAATGAGAATTCTAACACTAGATTAAAAAAAATTGACAAACAAATTATGTATGGGTTCTACTTGATAAAGAGTATGCTTTGTAAAACTAGTCTTTAATGTCATAAAATATCTAAGTAAATGACCATAGTTGAAGGATTCAACTTAATTTGAACCCCTTTACCATTATTAATATCATACATATCCAAGTAATGTACAAGATTATTAGGCTCCTTGTAGACTTAATAAGGAAGGCATGAACATTGTGAACTAGGAATTTGACTAAAAAGAGGAGATTAGTATTGTGTTAGTGACAAAATGAACAAAGTAAATTGAAAAACAACACACTAAACTAACACCTTAATGCCTAGTTACTAGGGTGAGCTTAATTAAAAAACAAATGACAAACACAACTAAAAAGTAAGGAAAAACAAGAATCTTTCACCTTCCTTGGATGCTCCAAATGTTTTTGTAGTGGCTTGCTCGACTTGTGCTCATGAAGTCTGTTGCAATGGAGCTTGACTATCCTCCACCTCCTCTTGGCACCTTTGGATTTGGCTTGGAATCAATTTGGCATGGTAACACTAATTTAAATATCTTTTGCAATCATTTGTGCATTATAAATTTTCATTATCAAGACTCATAATTCATGTGGTAAGGCCTCCTATTTATAGATTTTTGCAAATGGGTAGAATCAACCTGAACCATCCATCTCAAGATTGAGATGTGTGGCTAAGGATTAATCTAATTATTCAATTAAAATTTATAAATAGTCTCATCAATATTTGGGATAAAGGAGTAATTAAGAGACATGGAGGGCATTAATGAAGCATGAATGGCATGAATCCTAATATTTATGGCATTTATGGCCTAGGAATGTCTTCCCAAGAAATGAGGTCACTTGATGATGCATATATTCAATATTCATTTCTAAAAACAATTATTCAACAAGTTTCCATGGAATTATTAATTAAGCTCTAACTTGGTTTAACTAGCTTTTAAGCATGATTAAGTAGTTTGTGCACAAATTACTCAAATTGATCAAAATGCCTTGTTATTGGTTCAAAATTTGACTAGATTAGAATTGAAAGTCAATGTTAGATGCATTAGATACGTTATCCCACTTAGGATGTTATCAATATCAAATAAAAAAGGCATGTGTCTTGTGTAAGAGATTTGATAATAAAAAACAATCCAGAGCACGTAGGTGCAAAATTGGCATTTTGACTCAAAATTATTTGATCAAAGTTAGCTTGCCCATAAATTGCATTTCCCCATTTAATGATAATCTAGCCAAAATCAACACTTTAATATATAAATTTCAACTCATTTAATGTATTTTAGTATTTTTAGGCCAAATTATGCACTTTAGGTGCAAATTGGTCAAAATCCTAGTTGGAGGTCATTGGTGGCCAAATTTAGATGACTACAATTTGCCCCTATTTGGGAAGATCCTGGAAGCTATAAACACAGTAATTTCTTCTCAAAGAATGAAAAGGTCTTGTATGCCTACAACTGCAATGCTGATAAACTAATTGTATGATGCCCCATTGAGGGAATGGTTGGCACAAGTAGGTCGACAAATGGTCCCTCGATAAGAAGTAAAATGAGGGGACCAAAGAAAGGAAAGATGATGGGGTGAAAACATAATGATTTTGAAAAATTAGTCAAAATCACTGAGAATGCAAGTGGGATGATGTACAATGGTTTGCCTAAAGGTGGTTATAATCATTGTACCTCGATAGTGGCAATGCGGTATGATAACACAATGATTTGCTCAAAGGTAGTTATAATCATTGAGAAGATGGAACTACCCTAGTTAGGATAGACAAACAAGATAATAGGATGCCCTTGTATGGGCAGAAAAAGTAAAGTGGTGAAAACATAATATTTTCCCAAAGATGGTTATAATCATTAGGAAATGTAGGTGGGATGGTGTGCAATGATTTGCCCATAGATGGTTATAATCATTGGACCTCAATTATGGCAAACATGATTAATTGACTGATTAATGATGGTAACTTAACACAAAGGGTAATGATGAATTGGAACAACCTATTAGTAGGGAGATGTTGATCCGAACTAATAAAGGTTGAAATTCTTTCATGGTTAATTATTCTATTTTGGATATAATTGGGATTAAATCAGGATGTTAGTGCCGAATAGATGTTGATGCCGCCATTGTTTAATAGACTTATTGAAGTTAAGGTTTTTGGTAACATGTGTCGATAGGCATCATGATATAACATCATGAGGACTTGGCCTAAATATGCATAAGGACTAATTCCCGATATCCAATACTCAAAATAGAAAATAATGTACCGATGATAGAAACCATGATGACAATGTAAACATATGAATATGGATGGATTCAAGTATAAGTGTGGGCAAGGAATCACCCAATAAACACACATAAATTGAATCAAGGCAATAGTTTTGAAAGCAAACAAACATGTATACAAATAAACAAAATAAGTAGAGACAAACAAACAAATAATGTAAAATAAACCATATGAATATTACCCCTAGAAAATAGGTGAAAACTTAACAAATGAACAAAATGGGGGAATAGAAGAAAAGAAATGGGGTGGCCGATTTGTCTCCATATGCACTAGGCAAGTGGACGCTACCTACATAGTTCCATGGATGTAATATCCAATAAAAAACTTTAGGCCAAATGTAGTTCTCCCATGGAATGGGAAGAATGTGATAACTAATGAAAAAAAAAATAGAATGGATGTGATAGAAGAATAGGAATGGTCTTACAAAATGGAAAGTGCATGATAGAAAAGGCCAAAAACGATGGGAAAACTAAGTGACAAGTGGTCTACTTGCAATTTAGTAAGGGTTCTCAGATTCTATAAGGCAAATAAATGGTTAATGTTTTTGGTTTTTTCTAATGATTTTAAAAATGTTTTTAATTTTTTTTGAATTATCTCAACTCGATAAAGAATGATGAGACACTAAATGGTTTAAGCTCACAAAATGGTGAGAGCATTCAAACTTAGGTTGCTCAAACAATAGTGAGAGTGTGGTGGAAAGGGTGACTGAGCCGACCTCAATAATTATCGAGCACTACCTACATAGTCCTAAACTAGGACCTCAAGTCATTGTAGTTTTGCCCTACAGTGGAGGAATTTGACTAGTGTAGTAGTCAATTCAAACAAAATAGGCACAATTGGTAAAAAGGCATAGTATGGCATAAGAAGTGGCAAGTTGGTATGTCAAGGCTCAATAAAAATGTTGCCCCTAGTTTACCCATAGACAGTTATAACTAAGACACAATGGCATGGATCAATGATACTAATTTGCCCAAAGGCAGTTATAATTAGTAGCAAAATTTGTGATAAGAAAGGAATAATAAACAAAGGATGTAACTGCCAAAAATTCTATCATAATTCTCTAAAATATGATCTCTATCAAAAGTACTTGAAGCAACTGATGAAATTGATCAGATTCCTCGATGCTAAAAATGTGTAATGAATGGAAAAAACCAAGGTCAAGCAGGCTAGGCTTTAGAACATGTTTGGTCGATAGAATGGAAATGTAAAGCGGATACAGCTAAGAGGATGGATAAGAATGATATTTTTAAAAAGAAGAATAGTAATAAAATGACACCACTAAAACTATCCTTATAGATAGTACACCTTAGCACTCAAGCATAGTACTGCTTGAGGTGAATAATATTCACCAGCTCAGGAAGTTCATCTTTGTCTAGTGTGGCAAGCCTATATGCTCCTGATCTATAATCTATAGTAATGATGAAAGGTCCTATCTAATTTGGTTTGAATTTGCCTTTATGCTTCTTCTCAGTCGTGGTATTCTTTAAGAATAAGATCACCAAATTTAAATGTTCTATATTTGACACATCGATTGTAGTGGCCTTTGACTCAATTCTGATATGCTTGAAGATTTTTTAGTGTAGCTGTGCATTTTTCATCAAGTAGGTCTAGCTCTTGCAGGTGAGCTACTCAATAGTCATGATCATCTAGGACATGCTTGAAAGATATGCATAGTGAAGGTAACTCGACCTCAATGGGAAGGATGAATTTTGTACCATAAACAAGTGAATATGGAGTGGATCTTGTGGGGGTATGATGATTGGTATGGTATGCCCAAAGGGAAAGGAATATATGTAGGTGCCAGTCATAACTAACATCATTGACAATATTTTTGAGAATATTGGCAATTGTTTTATTTGATGCTTTGGCCTGGCTATTACCTTGAGGGTAATATGCCATAGAAAAATCTTGTGTGATGTTATATACAATACATAGCTTGTCAACATCCTTATTTTTGAATGATCCTTGATTATTAGATATAATGTCAAAGGGGATACCATAACAACAAATGAGATGGTTGAAGATGAACTTGGAAATTTATTTTTTAGTCACGTAAGTGAGGGGTATAGCTTCAATCTACTTAGTGAAATATTTAGTGGTAGTAAGGATATATTTATGGCCTTCAGATGAAGTGGGGTTAATCTTCCCAATGAGGTTGAGTACCCATGTAGAAAATGGCCATGGTGTCAACATCAATTTCAGAGTTTGGGCTAGGGCATGAATCAAATTAGCATGTCATTGACATTTGTCACACTTCTTTACATATGTAGTTATATCTACATCCATCGTGGGCCAATAATAACTAGTACACAATAGATTTTTGGATAGGACTACCCTTTTAGATGAGCTCCACATAATCCTTTGTGAACTTCTCTTAATGTTAGTGTAGACTCTATCAAAGTTAAACAATGAAGTAGATTTCCATCAAAACTATGGTGGTAAAGGGTGGGTCCAAGTAGAGTATAATGAGTGGAATAATTAACAAAGGCTTTGGTTTATTCTTGAGATAGGTTAGGTGGTATAACTTGGTCATGAAGGTAGTTGTAAAGGTCTGAGTATCAAAAATGATTACAATGGTTGAAGGTTCATGAGCTGGTGCGAACAAATTCTCAACAAGGAACTTATATTCTATAGCTTTGTCTTTTTATCGAATCAGAGAGCTGATATTAGCCATGGCATCTATAGTTCTATTACTATCCCTTGGTATATGCTCAAATTGAATGTCAGCAATTTTTTTCTTGAGAGTGTCGACCATAGCTTTATATGGAACCAACATGTCATCTTTGGTATGAAAATGGTTTGTGACTTAAATGATGATTAACTAAGAATCACCATAAACTTAGAGGTGAGACATGTTCTAGTGTACTACCTATCGAATTCCTACGATAAGTGTTTCATAGTCAGCCATGTTTTGTGTACAAGGAAAACTAATTTTGAATGATTTAGGGATTAGATCCCTCTGTGGTGTAATAAATAAGAGGCCTGCCCCTGATCCATGTGCAGTAAATGAACCATCAAAATAAAAATCCTAGTGCTGCTCCTCAAGAGGTATGTCAATGATGGTCATTATAGATTTATCAAGAAAATAAAATGTGAGTGGCTTTGTGTCTATAAGGGGTGCTTCAACAAGTTGATCTGCAAGAACCTATCCTTTGATTGCCTTTTGATTGACATACTCTATGTCAAACGCACTAATAAGCATGATCCATTTAGCCATTCTATCTTGTAAATCTATTTTAGATATTAGATAATTGAGTGGATCTAATATTAAAATGACCATGGTCTTATTGTTCAACATGTAATGACGTAGTTTCTGAGCTATGAAGACCATAGCTAGATAAGCATTTTCAATAGGTGCATAGTTATGTTCATATGTGACCAAGGTATGAATTAAGTAGTATACTGCATGCTCTTTTCCATTATTATCATGTTGAGCCAAAAGTGCCCCTAAGGCATTGTCAGTATCTGATAGATACAACAAGAATGGCTTTCCTGGCATATGAGGTAATAAAATAGGTGGATTAACTAGATAGTCCTTGAGTTGTTGAAAATTTGTTTGATAGTGGTCATCCTAGTGAAATACAACTCCCTTATTTAGAGGATTTGTAAATGGATGACACTTGTCTACTAATTGAGAGATGAAACATCAGATTGATTGGATCTTACCCTACAAATTGTGAAGTTTCTTCAAATTGGTCGGTGGTGGCCTCTTGGTGATAGCATGGACTTTGGCTGGATCAAATTCAATGCCTCTACGAGACACAATGAAGCCAAGTGACTTTCCTGAGGTTACTCCAAACACATATTTCTTTGGATTGAGTTTGACTTTGTACTTCCATAATCTTTCAAATATCCTATGTAGCACTACTGGATGGTTAACCCTGGTTTTGGATTTTCCAAATATGTCATTGACATAGTCTTCAATAATATCATACATCATATCATGGAATATGATATTCATGGCCCTTTGATATGTATCTCCAAAATTATTAAGATCAAATGGCATTACCTGATAATAAAATATTCCCCATAGAGTGGTGAATGTTGTTTTATGTTAGTTTTCTAGTGCTATTCTGATATGGTTGTATCCTGAAAATCCATCCATGAGTGAAAGCATTTAATAACTTGTCATGGAGTCAATGATCATGTCAATATTAGGTAATGGAATTCATCATTAGGACAATCTTTGTTTATGTCTCAAAAATCAATATAGATTTTGATTCCTTTAGGATTTTTGCTAACAGGTACAACATTAGATATCCATTCTGAGTAGTCAATAGATCAGATACATCATACTTCTAAGAGTTTTTACAACTATTTATTTACTAAGACAAAAATGTGAGGATGCATCTTACATAGCTTTTGTTTCATCGATTTAGCATCAGGATTGACCACAAGGTGGTGCAGAACCAAGGCGGTGTCCAAACCTAGCATGTCAAAATATGTCCATGAAAATATATCTATAAATTATCTCAATAGAGTTGTAAAGACTTCATGTTCCTCCTTAGTGAGAGACATGCCTAATTTTATCCATTTTGGGTCTGATGGAGTCTTGATGTTTACATCTATTGTATCTTTGACTAGAAGGGTCGAACCATCTTCTAGGATAGTAGGTAAAGACTTGAACTGTTGGACTATATTAGGGTCCTCTGTTAGGACTTTCTCTTTAACATCTCCTAGGCATGATGAATCTGAGTCTCCCAATGAGAGATCTGGCCATGTGACAAAAATAGTAAAAAAAATATTAAATAATTTGATTAAATACTTGTTGCACAAAACTAAACTTGGATCCATAGGCAAGTTCATCATTAGTGGTCTCCTGGTCTAAATTCAAAGAAGAATGAACACCCCCATCTAATGGCACCTGAAATAGGTATTCACCACTAGAATGACCTTTATCTCTAATTTTTCCCTAGTCAAAAAGTGCCTCAAAGAGTTTTTCACTTTGGGACCTCAATGTTTTATTTATTTATTTATTTTTGGTCAAGGGTGTTCACCTGCTCTCCAAAATAGGCCTCAGGATCCAATATAATTGAGAATCCTAATTTATGATCTCTCAATAGAACATTGTCTCTAAGGCCTAAAAAGTCACAAAATACCTCGTCATTCTGAAACTCATTAATCAACAAATTGGATTCTTTTTGGTCCCAATCTATCAGTTGGGGATAATATAATGGAAATGGGTTGTGAGAAATGATTGGGGTAAGTGTATAAATGGCATTATTATCGAATAGGTTAGTCTCAACAAGGTCATCAAATGTGAGGCTATGATCAGACTCTGATTCACTATTGGCATCATCATCACTAGCCACCAGTGATGAAACTTGAATAAGATATGTGGGGTCACCCTCAGGTGGTTTAAATCTAAGTCCATAGGGTCTTTTGTACTTAGTCATAGAAATTGGTTCTGTGGTTCCTTGTTGATTCGGTCTGAGGCCTCTTCCTTCATAATCTTGATGCTCTATGATCCTATTAGGAATAGGATACTTTGCACTTTTATAACAATCAACTTAGTTATCATTGTACAACCATGATTCATCCCCTTCAAGAGGGTCTAGTTCTAGGCCAGATGTTGGTACAAACATGATAGGTCCCTTATCTTTGTTATTTTGTTGCCAATGCATGTGTGGGGTATTTTTAGGTCACCCAAAGGTATTTGGATTTTGAGGAAGATTGGTAATATGGAAGGTATCATGGGTCACATACTCTCCTTGACCATTATTGGAAATGGTGAAATGATTGGAAGCTTCAGGAGGCAACATGTGGGAAAGGGAATCCAAGGTATTATGATCTATGTAATTATCTTATGGAGGATCAATAAGTATGGCCTTTTTTTAATCCTGCTTGGAACTTGGATTTATGCTGTATTAGTAATTATAACTTTGAAACTTGACCTCAAGATGTTTGCAGTGTTCATATGGGTGTAAATATCCTAGAATATTCAGTTCCATCCCTGAGTGGGAGAACTTGATACATTGGTGCAACGTTGATGGGAATGCATGAATCTCATGTAACCAAGGCCTACCTAGAAGCATATTATATGATAACTCAAGATCAAGCACATGGCAAAGTGTATCATGGGTCAAAGGCCCAATGATAACTGGTAAGCTAATGGTGCCTTATGATTCTCTTTCCTAATTATCATAGGATTTGATAGTTATCATTTTTAGCTGGAGATCTACCATTATGTACCCAAGAATCTTGATGAGCTTTAGAGACACTATGTTGAGGCCTGATCCATTGTTTATAAAGACAAGCTTCACTTTATGCCACTTTATATAAACTTATATGTACAATGGATTATTATGGAGCAGTTCAAGGGAAGACATATCACTTTGGTTGAATGTGACTTGTTGGGCTAGAGCTAGGTGTCTAACCAAAGCTTAAAATTTATCAAGGGATATGTCACTGGCAATAATAGATTAGGTTAAAAACTCATTCAAAATGTTCTTGTGGATTGTTGACATTCAAAAAAAATCTAAAATATAAATTTGTGCTAGTGTCTCTTCAATTGTTCCACAATATCAAACTTCTTGTCTTGGTCAATAGTGAATGGTTTATTCTGAGGCTGAATGGTTAGTTGGATAACAGGCAAAGTGGTAGATGGTTGTGGACCTGGGATAGTAATCTTTGACCTCTGAGTTGTGATTTCATAATCAAGATTAGATGCTAGATCATAATTACTAATAAATGTTGGGAATGGTATGGGACCAGATAGGACAAGTCTCGATTATTGGTGCACTTGTATGTGGTCACGTGGCAAGGGCAAATTATCAGTATAAGGTCCAAAAGTGGAAGTCTCAATTTTTTGGTTTGCCTATGTGTGGTATTAGGTCAAAGAAGGATTGTACATATAATTTGGTTGAGTGGTATTATTTAGAAATGGTCTAGATTGATTAATACTCGATCTAGGATTAATGGAGATGGTATTAATGCTACCCCCTATAATATGACCTACAACCCTATTTTAGTCATGTGAAACTACATGGTAGGTTTGTTGGTTATGACCATTATAACCTTGGTTTTGTCTATTATTATGACATTATGGGTTCTACTATTTATTCTATTGATTTTGATGGTTTAGCCTTTAATTTTGATAATGTTGATTTTATTGTTACACAGGTCGGTGTTGTTATTGATTGTTATGCTACTACTATGTGTTATGTTGAAGAAAAGGGTTTTGATAAATCCTAAGAGTTTGATTGGAGGTGCAAGCACCATTATCCAATGTTATCTCCCCATTCTCTAACATATTCTCAATCAAATTCTTGATTTGCACACATCTTCATAGATTATGCCCATTGACCTGATGATATTCATAAAATTCTTCTTCGCGGTACTAATCAGGATAAGGAATGCCTTGTGGATAATGCTTTGGTATAGGCTAACTAATCAAATTAGCAATAGTAATTTATAAAATATAGACTCAATAGGCTCTCCTAGGTCACTAAAGACATAATGTGTAGGCATAGTTATCCTTGGAGGAGGGGTTTCTAATGGTAAAGGTTGCTGTATTTATTGTGTAGGTCTTGGTTATTGTGCTTGTGGTGTTGGTTGGAGAGGTTTTTGGGTAAGAGTAAGCTAAAAAGGTGGTATAGATGATGTTTTCACTATTTAGACATGATGTGACTCAATTACTCCATTACCCACAACATTCTTATTGTGGTTGAATTGCTTTGGTATATCTTGGTTATTACCCTGTGATGGTTATGATGCTTGCACTTGGATTGGATGTTGGTTTTGGCCACTTCCCTGATTGGTACCTTGATTCTGATTAGTTAAATTAAGCTTGATTATCCCTTTATTAATAAGATCTCACTCAATCAACAAGCCTTTATTGATAATCTCCTTGAAAGTATGTGTGTATTGTAGTTCTAGATGATAAGCTATCTCACTATGCATATTTTTAGTAAACATAGTGGCTAATTATTTATCTAATAAACTATGGGTAAATAAGCTTACAAGGACTCTCCATCATTATAGATAACTTGCAAAACTCTCACCGACTTTTTGTTTTGCTTGTGTCAAGTCAACCAATGAAACCTCATGTTTGAGATTATAGGAAAAGTGCTACACAAACTTATCGAAAAGATCATCGAAATTTGTTACTAAATTCTTGGGAAAATTTAAAAACCACTCTAAGGCTTGTCCAACAAAGCTCCTTGGAAACAACAACAAAAGGTATATATCACTATATTGACATGCAACAAAGAACTCAGTTAAATGGGCCTTAGGGTCACCTTTCCATTTGTATTTTTTGAATTTTGGTGGTTCATATCCTTAAGGAAATGGTATCTACATGTATTCCATGTTGAATGGATAAGAACATATGTCATCCAACTTAAAATTTTTAGTTTGTTTCCTAGCCTGAATGGTAGCAATTGCATCCTTCATCTGTTGTAATTCTTGGGATAGGAAACTGGAAAGAACATTAGTTTGAGGGAGAATATTGATTTGGGTAGATGGTTAGGAGGTCAAAAGTGGGACACTTTGACTAGGGTATGATGGATATATTTATTAGGGTACATTGGTTTGGTTGGTAAATGGACCAAGAATATGCATATGTGGATTAAGATGTACTTGAAATTACACATTTGTTTATGAAATATTTTGGTTTGGGTTGGCTATGAAGGTTTGACTTGGAGGATTTTGTGGTTGGGATGGAGGGATATAACTATATTATTCCTCTTTTTGTTGAAAAGGGACATGATATTGACTAATCGAACCTTGCTATTGAGTGGGAACTTGTGAACCAAGACCCTGTCTCTAAACTTGTGGCATATTTTGAACTAATTATTGTCTAGTAGGTACTTGAGAAACATGGGAGTCTCCTTATTTCACGAATCCTTATTGGGAAGTGACCACATGTTAAAGATTCAACATCTATCACTAACTAATATTTACAAGTTGTTGGCTAGTCATCATTTGGTTTTGGATTGGTACACTAGTCTGTGATGGAAGAGGTATGTTTATCACTACCTAACGAGGTGGAACATTAGTTTCCCCTTGTTGAGGTCGAAATACATTTGGCCTCTATCATGTTTTTACACTATATTGTGCCTATTATTGTGTAATAATACTCATCACTTGTTGAGGGGGAGTAGGATTTATCACATTCTATTTTGGAGGCATGACATTGGTTTCTATTTGACCACTTAATCCTATTGGTTGCATGATTGATGAAGTAGTTATTTGAGGTTGGGATGTATAAACTCTTACTCCTTGGAATGATGGTCCACTCATGGTATTAACTATAGGCACATATTGTTGACTAGTTGTTTGTGCATTAGCACCACTTTGATTTGGATTGGATGTTGCTTGCACATTATCCACTATATTTTACTCATTATTCTACATAGAAGTAGAAGACACTTCTTCAATAATGGGCATATGTAGCAAGTTATCTACCAAAGTGTGTTGTATGAATGGTTCTGAACTCTGATTATCTTGACTAGTTAACTCTATCAAAACTCTTTTTGAAGGAACTAAGTCAATAAGAGGTTTGCTCACCATGGTCATCTGATTGAAATTGCATGTTAGATTCAGGTAGGTTTGGTACATTGTTTACATTTGGTTAAAGTGGTATTCCATGAGGTTTTTTGCCTTTGTTAGGCATATTAGGATCCTAATATGTTTTTTGGACTAGAGCCAAAGGATTTCTAGAAGAAGCATGTTGATCATAAATTATGTTATGGGGCATTCTTACTAGGTTTGGTAAATTTTCATAGGGGAAGTCTGCCAGAAACTTGGCCCCTACCTCTATGGCTCAAAATAAAATCTCATATTTATTCTCCAACAAATGATGCTTAGATAAAAATGGATCATATGTGGAAGACATATTAGTAGAGCATGACTATTGTAAAACTGGTTCATCAGCTGTAGGTATTATAGCTAGTTATTTTGTAGTTTATTCTTGGTCTTATTCTGAATAAGGTGGTGTATTAACCACATTATTAGCCAATGGATCTTGGCTTTGTGCCCCTAATTGAGTATTATAAGATGGATATGGATCCATCTCATAAGCAATATTATCTGTGTAGGGTTTTGCACTATTTCTTCCTGTGTAACCACATTACTAATCCCTAGATTGTACATGAGTCCACTACGAGTGTAGGAATACATGTTGGGATCCATAGTAAATATTTTTAAAATAAAAGTTCAAAGAGTTATATAAACTCTAAAAAGATAATGTCTAAAATTTGATGTTCAAACTTGGCCTAGATGCATCAAAAGGATCAAAAGCTTTACGCAAAGATTTGTGATAACTCAAGCTAGCGTCAAGTGTCTAACGTTACACATCTTACACAAAAAATATTAAGTGAATGACCTAAAAATAAAAATGCCAAATGTTAAGGTTGAAGTGTTTTAAATTAGTCTAATCTTGGAAATTAAAAGTTTTTAGGTCTTTTAGTGAAACACGGTGTCAAAAGCTAGGCTAAAATAAGGCATGCACTAGGACTCTTGGCCAAACAGCATCAAAATCTAGACTTTGAAATAGATGAAAGTTTTAATCTAATGGATTTGAAACACTTATAACAAACACTAGGCATTTGATTCTTGGACATGGACTCAATCAAATAGATATAAGGTATGAAACAAAAAACACTTTAAAGATAGTTTATTTTTCTCACAAATAATGGTATAAAACTTGGTTATTTTGATAAATAAGCTAGACAAAGAGTGAATAACATAACTATGCTAGACAAAGGTTCACAAAGGTATACTCAGATTGGTTTAAAAATGTAGGAAAAAATTTGAACTCTATGCAAGAGGGCCTATGAAACAATATCTAAAATGTTTTGGGTAGCCTAATAGTGCTAGACTACCCAAAAGATGTAACAAAATGCTTGTTTCAAAAACTCTCTAAGGGAAAGATAATTTATCATAAATTTAATAGCATAACACTATCTTTATTGACTTAAAATGTTATGGTGCATAGACTCAAAGTGCAAGTGTTTAGCACAAAATGACTTAAGTCTATCAAGTGATGATAACGATCATGAGTCTTAAGTGGCCTTCAACCCAAATTGGGAATTGAACCTAAGTCCCCTCAAGTTTAGTGAAAATGGTGAACCAACTTAACACATCAAACCCATGAACTTATAAAGGTGAAATTTCAAATTTAGATTATAAATGAAGTACTTAAACAACTCTGGCAAAAGTCTAGACTCAATTGGGCAACATAACTGTGCCAAAGTGGATGATATGACTTCAAGTTTTGATGAATTTTGAACAAGGAAAATTGATGATTTCACATGGGAAACATAGCACTTTTTTGTTCAAAGGAAAATGAGGACCATGTGTTTTAGTTTGTATCATTTTTTTACACCAAGTTTTGACTCCAAACAAGACTTTAATCTAGCACAAAACCAACTAATTAATCACTCTTAGATCTTAAACTGACAAGGTTTCTTGGTATTGTTGGATTCCATCAATATACATCATTTGAGAGGATTTTAAGTGTTCATCCAAAAGTAAATGCACATTATATAGTAGGTTTTTTACACCCCCCTTATCTCAAATAATATTACTATGACATGGACCTTGAGGCACACCTTGTACCAACAATACTTTCGTAGCAAGTGAGGATTTGTCTAAGATCTATAAGTTTTTGAACATTTTAGGGGAATCAATTGCACAATGACTTTCACATCAAACAATGCAAAATAAAATAATAGATTTTACATCTGTATCATTTGGCTTGTTGCAAAAAGGTTTAGTCTTTTTTATAACCACTACATCCTACTGTTCACTTATTGTGTGCAACTCCAATATGGATCCAAATGAAGTCAATGCTGAGAGATGAAATCCTAGGTCAAAACTTCCCTAAAGAACTCATGAGAGGTAATGACGTCCCCTTCGCAAGCCAAATTTACATGAAATAAAGAAAGCATAAAATAGAAAGACTTTAGGATCGTTGTCAAGGTCACCCAATACTTTTGTGAGTTTTTAGGGAGTGATTTAGAAGACATTATTTCTATGCCTTAGATTAAGCAATTTGTAAATAAGGAAAACACTTTTGATTCCAAGGGTTCCTTAAAGCAAACAAATAGAAGAGCATACATGAAATATCCTTGTATTTTGTGAAAAAAAGTGCTAATTGAAATAATGAAAACAAAATTGACAAGTGTGTTCAATTTTAAGCCCAAATGAAAGATTTGGTGGTGTTCATTTGACCCCTTGGTCTTAAAATTGTAAACTTCGAAAACTAATGCTAAAAACTTACTTAAGCACCTAAATGTTATATTAAACACCAAAATAATATTCCTAGCTTATTTTAAAGCATGCAAAAGATGTTTTAAACATGTTTTATTAATTTTCCAAGTTGGTCCTACAATAAAAATGTTAACATGTCCTTTAGCCTTAAAGCTACTTTAAATTTGAAACAATGAACTTTGAAAAATGAAGTCTCAGGTTTGACACAATGTTGCAATACCGCTACTTGATAGAGCAATCCTATTACTTGCAGGATAAACCATCAACTTTAAGAGTTGTGGTATTGTGACTAATTGCTAATCGTTTAGTCACAATACCATGACTCTGAATGATAATCCCACCACTTACATGATAATCCCATAATTTTAAAAGTTATGGTATTATAAACCATAGGTGGTTTGGTCACAATATCATGACTTAGTTTGATGATACTGCTAGTAGCAGGATAATCTTGCCACTTTGTGAGTTTTAGTATTTTTGTTTAACTACTAACAGTTAGACAATACCATGACTCAGTTAAGCAACCCCACGAGTTACAAAACAATCTCATGACTTATAAAGTAACGATATTGTTAACCCTACAAAAAAACACAAAGTTAGTCTAGAAATAAAAATATCTAAGCATAATATCATGAGTTTGAATGATAATACCATGAGTTACATGACAACTTGTGACTGTGTCCAGTCAAACCTGCCACTTACAAAAAAATGTGTTTTACTTAATTTTTTCACTCTTTTAAGCCTCTCACTCTAAGATTTTGCATAAAAAAGGTTAGTGAGTTACTTGAGGGAGTATTATGATCAATTTTTTGAATCTATTTATGCCCCATTAGGCATGCCATTATGTGAATTAAGAATTTGACTAAGAAGAGGAGATAAGTATTGTGTTAGTGACAAAATGAACAAAGCAAATTGAAAAACAACACACTAAACTAAAACCTTCATGCCTAGTTACTAGGGTGAGATTAATTAAAAAAAAATGACAACCATAACTAAAAAGTAAGGAAAAATAAGAATCTTTCACCTTCCTTGGATGCTCCAAATGCTTTTGTAGTGGCTTGCTCAGCTTGTGCTCATGAAGTCTGTTGTAATGGAGCTTGACTATCCTCCACTTCCTCTTGGCTCCTTTGGATTTTGATTGGATTGGAATCAATTTGGAATGGTAACAATAATTAAAATATCTTTTTTAATCATTTGTGCATTATAACTTTGCATTATTAATATTTTAATTCATGTGGCAAGGCCTCCTATTTATAGATTTTTGCAAATGGGTAGAATCAACCCGAACCATCCATCTCAAGATTGAGATGTGTGGATAAGGATTAATACAATTATGAAATTAAAATTGATAAATATGATCATCAATATTTGGGATAAATGAGAAATTAAGAGGCATGGAGGGCATTAATTAGGCATGGGAGGCATGAATCTTGATATTTATGGCATTTATGGCCTAGGGATGTCTTCCCAAGAAATGAGGTCACCTGATGATGTAGATATTAAATATTAATTTCTAAAAATAAGTATTGAACAAGTTTCCATGGAATTATTAATTAAGCTCTGACATGGTTTAACTATCTCTTAATCATGATTAAACACTTTGTGCACAAATTACTCAAATTGATTAGAATGCCTTGTTATTGTTCCAAAATTTAACTGGATTGGAATTGGAAGTCAATGTTAGATGTGTTGGATACATTATCCCATTTAGGATGTTATCAAAATCAAATAACAAAGGCACACATTTTGTGCAAGATATTTAATAAGAAATATCAATCCAGAGCACCCAGATGCAAAATTGGCATTTTGACTCCAAATGATCTGATCAAAGTTAGCTAGCCCATAAATTGTATAACCCCATTTAATGATATTATAGCCAAAATCAGCACTTGAATATATCAAATTGTATTTTAATGTATTTTAATATATCATTTAATGTATTTTAATGTTTTTAGGCCAAATTATGCACTTTGGGTAGAAATTAGTCAAAACCCTAGTTGGAGGTCATTGGTGGCCAGATTTAGGTGTCTACAAGCATTAATCAATTTTCAAGTGAGATGGTCAAAAGGTTTGGTAACTAACCTTATACAACTGAACTTATTGAAAAATAACACACACAATAAAAAAGTAAAAGAACATGAAAGAAAAAGAAGTAAATCAAAATTAAAGAATGATGAATAATATTTATATAGAACAAAGAATAACAACATGACCATTGAAATGTTAGGAAAAAATAGAAACCCACCTTGAATAACTTGATGTTTAATCAAAATTTAAAATTAATTGGTATATTAACCTTAATTCAAATAAATTTTTGGATGGAATTTAACATAATGTTGTAAATCAACTTGTGACAAGTAGAATGAAGGTAAAATACTTAAATCAATAAAGTAAAATTGAATGGAAGAATACCAACTATGAAAAAACTGACAAACTTAGTTTTTTATTTTCTAAAATCTAATTATGTAAAAATAATAGACTATTGGAACTGATTGTTAGGAACTAATTATTCAAATCCACAAAAACTAAGACTCAAACTAGTAAAGGACAAGATCACCCAACTTGGGATAGGATCAACTACCATTATAGTCCTGAGTTGGTTGATATTATCCTCTTCTAAAATAGGAAACTCATGTCATGATCATTTGATACAACTTGAATTAAGTCTGTGTTCAAATATTTGACTTCCAGATATGTGTGGAAGACATGCAAATAACTTCTCCAAGATTAAAACCCTTATAGGGTTTTGCAATGATTGAAAACCTACAAATGAAAAAGGGGGACTTTAATATGTTGAATCAGCCACATTCACCCTATTATCAATGAAAAATGCCTATGTATCCAATACTCTAAAGGGGGAAATCAAGCCCACAAATTTTTCCAACTTGTTTTTTGTGTGCTTGTGCTCCTTTGTCTATATGAAAGTATATATAAATGGATTGAATACTTGATCAGGATTTACTTTGGATTGAATAAAACATGATTTGGACTTGGAAAATAAATATTTCAAATTATTATAATCAGAATTGTAAATAATATGGAAGCTTTGTTCAATGTACAATAGTGTAAATATACCCTTGCATTGAAATTGTCAAGTGGTAGGATAGGTGACTTGAGTGTGCCTTTATATAAATCTAAAAGGGGTAAACCTCATACTTCTAATCCTAAAAATATGGATAAAATATAAAAATAAGGTTTAAATTTACCAAATTATGGTGAAAAATGTTATAGAAAAAAGAAAACATCTCATAGGTGATAGGAACATTTTCCACTATTGTCCTCTACTAGAGATTTTTTTCCCTTAGGGAAACATGTGACTTTTGGGTCCAAGGATGTTTGTACAAATTATTATATGTGTTTTTAGAAATTATAACATTTATATCAGCATTATATTATAATTTAGAGAATAAATAGGTCCATATAGGTGTTTAAGATAGAGTAAGGTGGCATAAAAGGTTCAGATTAAGTGTTCAAGTCAATTAAATTGAAATAGGGTCAAAACCGACATAATCAAGTATTCATGATCAAATTTGAATGATTATATTTCATATTTTTAGTCTAAAAACTAAATTATTTGAGTAAATGAAACATATACTTGAGTGTTTACAACAAACTTTACCTTTGGGAGAAACTCCAAATCATGCAAGGTGTTCCATGGAAAATCTTGCAATGATGTAAAACTCGTCAATGCTCATATGTGAAACTAAAATTTGAAATGTGACTTGAATTTTAAAATAAAAAGGAAGGATTACATGTATATGTGTTAAACCAATGTTACTCTTGTGACTTTTCTTTGGAGATGATGTTTCCTTGAAGCATTGGGGAATTGGTGCTTCCCATGAAGCACTTAGAGAAGTTGGTTCCTTAGGTGAACCAATAGAGAATTTGAGGGTGATAAAGCCACAAATTAAATTATATGTATAAAATAAATAATAAATACTAAGGGATGCATAAACCTTAATTTACATTACTAGTATGTGTAACCCCAAGATGTGAAATAGGTTAAAATCCATAATAGATTCACAGGCTATAATGTTGGAGATTGTAGAATATCTAAGTTATGTACTATGCATTTAACTTAATCAATCATTAAATATTTTTTGAAAATTCAATTATGAATTTTTTCCTTAGTTACTAAATGAATTATCAAAAAATAATAGAGTACACCCATGCTCCTAACATGTCAGTAGATAGAAAATAATATCAAAAACATGGCATGAAATTTGTATCATGCCCCTATTGATAAATGTAGAATTTGTAACTATATGTAGATACAAATTTGTAAATTTTATTTAAATTTTTTGAATGATTATATGATTTTATACTTTTTTACTATAATGTGAGTGCATATGCATGGCATATGCCCCCATGATCTATGTCAATGATTGTATTTTAAATCATTCTGAACCTTTAAAATTATATTATGTACCAAAAATGATTTTTATCTTGAATATTTTTATCTCATGTATGAAAATCCTAATGAAAATACCCCCTTTTAGGGTGAAGGAATTGAGTCTTTAAATTCATTCATTTCAAAACAAAAATTAATTGCATCATGCTTAGTAAGATGTAATCATCGAATAATGTAGCATATGTGAAAAGTATGTCAACAACGTAAGATTTGTACCATTTGAATAATGTATGTAACATATGAGGCAAAGAATATAGAAATGTGTCATTTAATATCATTATAGTAGAATATATAATTAGTATCTTATGCATTAGTTAATGCATGATATGGATCATGACACTCATCAAACTTAATAAGCTCAACATGCACATAAACACAACACTCATACTGTCATACAAAAAGGCCAAGGGACACATTCAAGGGACATAATAACCTACTATAAAATTAATGGTTTCACATACAAAGGCAAAAGGACACTCATGAAATACATGAATAATTTCATAAGCAAGAGACATGTTCAAATGTCACATAAACAAAGGGTTAAGTGCCAATATCAATGGACATGTTCAAATGTTGCATGTGAAAAATAATCTCTCATAAATTAATGTTTAAGAAATTGCACATAAGGGCTAATGGATATAAATAATAGACAAGTAAATTTCAATATAATATGTACAAGTAATAATATTAATGAAACAAATAACTATAAATGTAGTCTACACCATGTATATGTAATGTGATCATATCCTAGTAAATAACATATCTATATACACAATTTTAAGGTAGAGATGCTAATAAGACATTTTAAGGAAGTATATAGTTCATGGGTATAGGATTAATGGAATTATAACACCCATAAATACTATAACCTATGGATAATATGCCCCTGGTTTAGCAAGGTTATTGGGTAGAGGCAAGTCCAACATCTTAGTCCCTATAAAGTTTGTATGTCTTACCTAACACTCATAGATACTAGTTATATACATGTGTGATAAAAAAAGAATATGATATATACTAATCATGATATAAATAACATATTGAAATGATTTAAACTAGATGTTTAATCATGTTCAGGGTCTGATTTTGGATTTTATAAAAAAAACTAGTGATAACCAAGTTTGAAAGTAGAAGCAAGGGAAGAGATTTGAACAATATGTAACATGTGTCAATGTAAAATATGCATGATAAACGATGGTATGGACATGTATGAGCAAGATGCCCCCAAGGTATGTGAATTTTAACTTTGAGAAGCTTGTAGGAGACTAAATAGGTATGCATATGAAATAGTTTATATCCTCATCCCATTAAATATAAATTTTTGGAATTATGTAGCGTGTTTGAATAATATAGAACAAGAAAATAGAGGGTTTTTATGAATAAGCAGTAAAATGCATACTATAACTAGGTAAACTATCTAAAAATTATCAACGTTAAGGATCTATGTGCCCATAATTTGGTTTTTTTATGAAAATTTTCATAGGACATGATCGACCAACTAAGGATAGTAATGGAAGTTTTTCCTATCCCTTAATGATCGATTCTATCATTGTCATAAAATGCACTTTTATTAGTGGATATCATGAAAATAAAGAGGTAAATGGAAGAATATATCTTCATTTTGAAATGTTCAAATATAGAAAGTGAAAAAGAATAACAAAGAGACCAAAAAGTCAACAAGAGCCAAGGTATTATAATAATTGATTAAATCAACCACATGTGTAAGTAGTAGGATAAAATGATGCAATAATTGAGAAGATAAGTATAATCAAATTTTGTTTTTTAAAAAAATTTAGTCAAAAATCACCCAATAAGTCATCCTCATTAGGATTGAAATCCTTAGATTTACGCAAGTGCATATTCCTATTCTCCTTAAATATTATGGTTATTAATACCATCATGTGGTATGTGGATTATTCTTCCTTCATGTGAAAAGATGATGCATTATTGATTAGTATCTACTATAGATTTCATTTGTTGTAACCATGATCATCTTAATGCAAATGGTAGTTGATGTGTATGAGGCATAACCCATACCTTTTTATTGATAACTTTTGTTCCACAAGTAATTGGGTATATGATATATCTAAGGGCTTCTTTATAATATGTGATATGATGTAAGTAATTGATAGTATATCCTTTTGTAGTAATCCTATAACACTGCATAATTTCCTTTTAAATAGAATCAATGTAATTATGCTTAAAATAATATCCTTTCATATGTATTAGGGTAGTTAAGTCTTTTTATCAAGGACATTTTCTATGTGTCGTATCTTAAGGTGATGTATTTTGAACCCCTATAACAAGAGATGTTTGTTGATTCTATAACAATTTAAAAATGCCTTCATGCTTGTACTCTTGAATTTTTTCATGCAATGTCTTACAAAGCTCTGTATCATGTCATGTGATTCTATGAAAAACACAAATCACTTTGCCTTTTGTATGCAAAAAATGTGTTGTTGATCGATGTATAGTAATAGGTAATGTGATAACCTTGTTATGCAATAGTATTTGCAAATTTATTGTGGTGTATCCTGATGTGTAACTATTTTAATAACTGTGAAACTTTTGTACTTAATATGTCCACATTATTCACTAAATTGATCATAAATGCCATATGAGAGCTAGTATTACAATAATTGTTCACATTATTATCTTTTGGCATACCTAAAATATGTTTTCCCTTTGAATCTAACTATTTTTAGTAATTTATTTAAAATCATCATGGTAAAATCCTGGAGTAGCAGGTGTAAATAATTTATGAGATAAATATCCATCTGAAGGATTGGAATTCAACTTATATATTTTATCATTTGTCCTATTAACCATGTTATATTCATCATCATAGTTATCAAGAATATTGTACTTATAAGTTGACTAGTAAAGGCAAATCAAGAATATAATTTTGTTGATTTATATTATCTTGGTGTGATTTTTGTATATTTTTTTGTTCCACTTGTAACCTTGGTTGTTCCTTTTTTGGTTTGTCCTTCTTAATTTGTTCCAATTTTAACTTTATTTTATAACTATTCTTCTTGCAAATATTTTTTGTGAAATTTTTCTTGTTCTTCTTGTAATTTTTAAATTTCTAATTAGGCCTTTGCTTATGTTATTTTCAATTTCTCAATTTATTTTTGTGCTTGATATATTTTTTGTTTGTCCATACGTAGATTTTCTTGTTCTACTTTCCTGTAACTAGTACCTGACTCCCCCATTTCATATATGAACTTTTGGTCCCTAGGGATAATTTGAGAAGGATGGATAATAGTTGGATCATCTAATTGTGATTGAGATGGTTGAATTTTACAAAATCATAAAGGGTTATAATCTATAAAAAATTCATATGAGTATCCTTCATGCATGAATTTAAGACACTTATGCAATGTATATGGGATTGTTATCATCATATGTATCCATGATCATCCCAATATTAAATTATAATGCATATGATTAGGCATAACATGAAGTATAGTAGACACTATATTAGGACCCAATGTTATATCAAGAGATATCATTCCAAGTACTTGTCATGAATAATTATTGAATTTTTTGATATGTTTATTGGAGACTATCTATGTTTACAACCAATTTTTATAGGAAAGGAATACTACAAGTGTTTACTCCTGACTCGACATCAATTAAAACTTTATTGTTTCCTTTATTTTTCATTATAATTTGAATAAATAGTGGGAGATTTTGTGTGATTATATCTTGTGTTGGAAATTATTAATCTTTAAAAGTAATAATCTTCTCAATATACTTAAAGGTACTCACAATAGAAGAAAAAGTGGAAGGTTATGTATCAATAAGAATATTATTATCCCTTAATGTAGCATATAAAATATCCTTATAAACTGAGGAACTCTCTAGTAACTCCTATTGGGTGAATATTTTGTCAACAACTAACTAATGGGCAAAATAGGGTGTTTCAACCACAACATAGGGAGATTGGTCGGCCAAGTGTGTAGGTTTACCACATCAAAAGGGGACAAATCTCTCCTCTCATCAAGGGGAGGTTCCCTATAACTTTGAGGATATATATATATATATATATATATATATATATATATATATATATATATATGCAAAAAATAACACTCAGGGTTAGGACAATACCATCCATCTCTCTTTCTTCAGAGATGATGTTCACAAACAAAGGAGAAATCTAAGTGAAAACACTGAAGGCACTTCTCTTCTTTCAGAAGTGGTCTTACAACAAACAGTAGGAGTTCTTTCTGATGGGTAACGAGTAACTGGTAATAGGGGTCTTAGTAACCAACAGAAAAAGGTGTAGCACAAAGTCTCCACCTCAGCTTCCCAAGAGTGAAATACGAAGGATAATGGGGGCACAAAGTTGTCCCATGATCCTTTACACAGAAAGAAACTAAAAACACACACACTAAAGACAATTGTGGCAATACAAAGTCTTCCCACAGTTGGCTTCAGGACACCTTCCTGATTAATTTCACTAGTTTTGATTATTTCATTAAAATGGATAAGAATGCATTCAGGAAATAGACATAAGAACAATATCCTAAATGACACAAGCTATTACAACACAAAGTCTGAAAGTAACCTGCTTTCTCATTCAAATAAAGAAATATGATTAACAATCTGAGTTCAAAGTCTCAGTAATCGCCTCTTAATTTTGGTAGAGTTTTACTTATATAACCAAAAAGATCCCCTTTGCATAAAATAGGAGATTATAATATATACCAGCCAAGGAAGACTTGGCACTTTGTTTCATAAAACAGCCCATGTTGCATTCAATGCCTTAAATGTATTTTCAGTTTTGTCAAGGGGAGGTTAGAACAGGGCATCTACCTTAGCTGTGGCGTGTTAATTCATCTCAAAATATCTTCTCCTCTACATGGGTCATTTGATCTTTCTCCTAATATTTATGTGGTTGTCCCCTCACTTTTATTACAAGGAAGAACAATAAGCCATGCCTTTTAATGCTTGCAAGCTCAGATGTCTATTTGGTGGACTGTTCCACCTACTGGAAATAACTCCTACATAGATATTTCTAGTCTTTCCCTCTTTCTTGTTGCAATTTGAGCTCTCAGGCTATCTTTTCCCTTTCTGCTAGCTCTTTCAGCTCCCTCTTCAGCTAGTCACTGAGTTTGTTTTTAAGTTCCCTGCCACATTTGAAAATCAACAGATATTTCATTACCCTAAATTTGACATCCATGGGGATGTCATGGGTTCACCAATTCAATGGTTTGGGTGGCCTTCTCAGCTCCTTGGCTTCATCACTTCCCTGGTTCATTCGCTTCTTTCCTTTGCTTGAAGCTTTCTTTGAACTGTTGAACCTGTTGAACCATTTTGGTTCAAGGTTCAACGGTTCATCCTCTTTCTTAAAAGCCTTTGTTTTCTCTAAGTCTCTCGAGCTTTGAAATTCCTTTGGATTTATATCTTTAGAACACCCCAAAGGGAAGGTGTCCCTTTGGGCCTTGAGAAAGGTCTATTTCTTGGTCACTGAGAGCCCCTCATAAGGGTACCTTCCCTTCAGGGTCCTTTGGGTAGCCTCCTTCTTCAAATCCTAAGGAGTCTGTAGAATCAAGCCTATGGAGTCCGTAGAATCAAGCATGCAGAGTTCGTAGAAATCAGCCTGTAGAGTTCATAGAAAAAAGCTTGTAGAGTCCATAGAAATCAACCTACAGAGTCCATAGAAATAATCCTACAAAGTCCATAGAAATTATCCTGTAGAGTCCATAGAAATCAGCCTGCAAATTCTGTAGAAATCAACCCACGGAGTCTGTAAAAATCAACCCATGGATTCCATAGAAATTAGCCCATAGAGTCTGTAGAAATAGGTATATGGTCCTTTGATCATTCCTTTGGATTTATGTCTTTGGGACCCTCCTAAAGGGAAGGTGTCCCTTCAGGGCTTGAGAAAGGTCCATTTCCTGGTCACTGAGAGCCCCCCACAAGGGTACCTACCCTTTGGGGTCCTTCGGATGGCCTTATTCTTCAAATCTTTCCGACAAAATGTCTGAAGGAAATATTTCCTTTTCCTTAACTATTTTCCATCGAGCCTTTGATCATTCCTTCAGATAAAATGTCTGAAGGAATTCCTTCAAACATTTTGTCTGAAGGATTTCCCTTATAAAATTAGCTGCATAAAATCTTTCCAAAGGATATCTTTTTGTTCCCTTTTGTTCACTGCCCTCTGCAAGGGCACTTTCCCTTTTGTTCACTACCCTCTTAAGGGCACTTTCCATTTGGGCTTTGGGGGACTCCTTTGAACCATTCAATTGAACCAACCGATTGAACCAACTTTGGTTCAACGGTTCAATCTTTTATTTGACTCATTCAATTGACCGCTTGAACGAACCACTTTGAACCAATCTCATTGAACCTTTGAACCTGTTGAACCTTTTTTGGTTCAAGGTTCAAGGTTCAATGGTTCAATCTTTATTTTTTTCATTAAGTCTTTTGAAGCCATTGAACTTGCTAAAGCGGTTGAACTTTTAACTTTTGCCAAAGTGCTTAACTCTTTAAGCTTGTCGATGTCTTTAAACCTTTGAACCTGCTAGTCTCTTAACTGAAAAAGCTTGAATAATGAAGAATTTGAATGCTCAGAACAATTTTTGAGAAGAGAAGAGAGAATTTTGTCCTGCAGGACCAAAATAGTTCATATGTTGTCCCAAAAAATGAGTGACAGATTTTGGGAACAACAACTGGCTCCAGTTGAGGAACTTCCTTCAGTTGAAATTTTGAAATAGCTGAGGGGAGTAGAAACCAAAATTTCTAGTGCCTTTAAGTATGCCATTGGGCTAGGAAGTCATGTTACTCAAAAAATAAAGGTGACAAAAATGAAAATGAAAAGCACAAAATAGAACTAAAGACTATACAAATATACATATGTACAAATGATCTTATCTGATACTTTAAGAATTGAAGTGCTTCAGATGCTGCCCATTGTGAGGTAGAGAAAAAGGCGTGCCATCTTGATACTTCAATAGGAAATTGTTTTCACTATTGAGTTGATGGATATTAAATGGGCCTCTCAATAGGGAATCAAATTTTCCATGCATTCCCTTTAGTTCTCTTCTCTTGTCCCATAATAGGACTTGATCTTCAATTTGAAAATCATAGTTTTTTGCTTTTTGGTCAAAGAGATTCTTCACCAGACTTTGATGCACAGGAATTCAGTCCACCACCATAGTTCACTACTCATCCAGCTCAGTCAAGCACATGATCCTTTGGTCAATGGAGCTTTCATATGTCTAATCTTTGATAGCCTTTGCCAATTTTATTGCTGGCAATTCTAAGGTGATTGGTATCTCTGCACTGAGACCATACAAAAATTAGAATGGTGACATACCTATCACCCTTTTGGGTGTACTTTTTTCTACCCATAAAGAATCAACCAATGCTTTATGCCATGTTCATTGGTTGTCATCCACCAGCTTCCTGATGATGGTCACCAGATTCTTGTTGCTTGATTTAGCTTGGCCATTCCCTTGTGGAAAATAATCAGAAGAGTGGGAGAGGGTAATCCCATAGTAAAAATAGAACTAAGTGATCTCATGAGAAGAGAAATAGGTTGCATTGTCTGTCACAATCTTGGTTGGGACCCCAAACCTGGAAATGATGTTTTCCTTGAGGAAATCACATACCACTTCTGAAGTAGCATGCTTGGTTGGAATTGTTTCCACCAATTTGGTGAAGTAATTTGTGGCTATGAGGAAATAATCATGTCCAGCACTTGAAGATGGATTTACAACACCAATGAAATTGATTTCCCATTACTAAAATTGCTCTTCTATTACCACTGGCTTGAGAGGCATAGCAGCTAACTTGAGTCTTCCAACAAACTGTTGGCATAGTTCATATATTTATACCCATTTATATGCATCTTGAAATAAAGTAGGCCAGTAATACCTGGCTCGTAGAATCTTATGGGTAGTCACAGGTGCAAAAAAATGTCCTCCACAGGATAGATTATAAGACTTCAAAAGTTGGTTCTGTTACTCTTTATCCATGCAGCGAAGGAACACTCCAAGGATCCTCTTATACAGGCCATTGTCCCATAGGACAAAATTGATATCTTTCAATTTAACAACCCTTATTTCTTTATGAAGCAGGTGAGTAGAACACTCACCATAGGTAAGAAAATGAGCAATATTCAAATACCACTCATTCATGGTAGAGATAAAGAGGACTGTTGGCATGTCTTCTACTTCTGTTTCTTCATGCCCTGTTTCTTCTAGTATGTTGTCAACAATTAATTGGCAGAGACCCCTTCCCCACACCAGCTTTGTTAGTTTGATGACTAGATCAAACTCCTAGATTTTAGTAATCTAATTTCCCCTTTTGGTTCCAAACTCCTGCTAAGTTAATATGAATTTAATTGTGATATTAGGAACTAGAGCAATGACTTGTGAATTCAGGATGTAAAAATGGAAGTGCTCTACTAATTTTACCACTGCATAAGCATGCTTCTCCATGTTTGAATACTTCAGTTCATGAGCTTTGAGAGGACAACTCATGAAGGATATGGGAGATTTCACACATTTTTTTTTTGAACCAATTTTTTTGAAAGTGTGTGCTCAGAAGCATAACTATATATAGTGAAATCCTTGGTATAATCTAGACAAACTAGAATTGGGGCATGGGCAATAGTTATCTTGATGTCTCAGAATGCCAATTTGCCTTCTTTAGTCCAGCTAAAAATGGGCTTTCCCTTCATCATATTTATGATATGGTGAGTCTTCTCTGTGAACTTGGGGATAAACCTTCATAAAAAATTCACTTTTCTAAAGAAAGAGTGAACTGTTGTCTTACTTGTAGGTAGGGCAAGTTCTTGGATGGATTTGACTCTGTATGAGTCAATCATTATGCCTTCTCAGGATACAATGTGTCTGAGAAGTTTCCCCTTTATTACTCCAAAAATAGACTTCTTAGGATTTAGTAAAATGCTATTCTGGCGACATCATTCCAATACTTGTTGCAAATGGCACACATGATCAGGGCAATGTTTGGAAAAGACAATCAAGTCATCAAGGTATACCACAATGAACTTACCCATTTCATTTTTGAAAGCAAGGTCCATTGCTCTTTGGAAGGTGGCACCAGCATTTATCAGGTTAAAAAGCATTTTTTGATATGCAAAGGTGACCCAAGGCATGGTGAAGGTAGTCTTATGCTGGTCTACTTCACCAAATTCTACTTGATTGTATCCTAAGAAGTTATCTAGCATTGATAACATCTCTGAACCGGTCACCGTCTGAAGGACTTGGTCCATGATGGGCAGAGGATAGTTATCCTTTAAGGATGATTGATTCAAATTTTTGAAGTCCATGCATAAACAAATTTTTCCATTCTTCTTCCTCACAGGGACTATGTTTGCAATCCATGTGGAATGATGGATTGAGAAAATTATCCTAGCATTCAACATTTTCTATATTTCAGATAGAATAGTACCTGATATCTTTGGATTGTACTACCTAAATTTTTTCTTGTAAGGCACTGAATCACTCTTGAGATAAATTTCATGGTGAATTTCTTCAGGCCTGAATGACTTTAGATCATCATAGGAGTATGCTAGGACATCCATGTATTGGTAGAGCAGAGCAACAAACTTAAACTTTTTTTCTAGAGTGCAACACTTTCCAATGTTCACCATCTTGGGATTTTCTTTGGTATCCAAATTTATCTGATCAAACTCTTGAGAGGAGCTTGAGTCCATTTGTTGTTGTTTTATGAACCTGTCGTGCTTGTCAAACAACTTCTCAAGGGAAACTAGGCCTTTTGGGATTTTATTCCCTTTAAATTGTAGGAATTCTTCACCTACGTCTGAACTTGATTTAGGGGCTAATTCCAGCTTTTGAGGCTCACTACCTTCAAAGTGAAGTTGTTCAAATCTATTTTTTTATTCTAGGAAGGTAATTATTTAGTTATCACCATTTAACACTTGCCAATGATTGGCATTGTTAGGCACACATAGTCGAAAGACCAATTCGATAGTGTACTTGTCTCCTTTAAAATTTGGATGAGGAACTAAAAGAGTTGCTGAAACAGCCAAAGCATCAGCTCGGTCATTGAATTCCCTGAGAACTGTAGAGATGTTGAAAGGATAAAAATTTTCAATTTGATCCTAAACCAGATTGTGGTAGTGGTGCAATCTCTTATTTTTGGTTTGGTACAGGTTCCTCACCTGAAAAACGACCATCTCAACATCTCCTTTGGCATGAAGAAGCTTGATGCCCTTGTCTTTAGCAACCTTCAACCCAATCAACAGTGACTTATATTCAGCAGTATTATTGGTATTGCTAAACTGTAATTTATATGAAGAAGGAAAAATATCTCCTTGGAGAGATATCAACACAATCTCAGCTCTTGAACTGGTAGAGGAACAACTATTGTTGAATTCTAAAATCCACATGTTATCAGGAATTGTTTTTACCTTAGATTCCTCTTTGTGTAGAGGGGAGGATTCCTTTGGGCTTACACTATGCTCTCTCATGGCTTCTATTTTATTTGAACCAATTTTTAGATTATCATTTTTAGAAGTTTCATCAGCTAAGACAGGAACAACCTCTGTAGTCAGGAAGTAATTACCCATGCCTAAAGACTCATAAAATTTGAACTTCAAGCACTGATGTTTGAGTGACCACATATTTTGCCTCCTTCTCAGGGAGAAATTTATGCATGACACCCTTGACTGGGATCCTTGCTTCAGATAGGTCCATACTTAACTCACCCCCAACATCTTTGTAAAAATTTCACCCAAGAAGGATGTTGTATGAGGCTGGGACGTCGGCCACCAAGACTGTCATCTTGATTCTCTTGTCTGAAAATGCTGCAAATGCAAATTGGGCATCCTTGATTTGTTCCAGTAGTGGCACTTGTTTTTTTTCCATGGATAAACATCTCCCAAATGTCTTGGTCAGTGTGAGACCAAGGGATTCTACCACTTCGTCAGGCATGACATTGTCAGATGCACTTGAGTCTATGATACAATTATTCAGCTGATGTCCATTTATCAGCAGGGAGACATAATATGGTTCAGTCCTTCTAAGAGCAGTAGGAGGAGTAATGACAAGGTTATTCTAGGTGGATGTGGGAGTTACCTTTGGAGCGGTAGGTCCTATAGGTATGGTTTTATTCTTCACATATTGAACCAACTTATCCAACTGCTCGGGGTTGAATTGGAGAAATTCAAATTCAGACATTTAACTTTTAGTTTTCTTGACATGGTCGACTATGTCAAATGTCTAAAATAAATTATGAAGAGGGGAAGGGAGTTCATCCTTCTATTATTTAGGAGGGGGAGGATTGATCTATGAAATTGAAGTTGAAGGTGCAGAAACATTTGGGGTACTTACTTTTTTAGTGATCACCAGGTCCTTTGCTTGAAAAGGCAGAGTGGTTCCTCATTTGGCAATTGAAATTACAGGTTGAGCTCACTCCTCTATTTTTTCTTTATCAACTTGTTGGGCTGACTGATTTTTGGACCAGGTGAACACAATGTATGATCCCTCAACTACTTTACCTTCACTTCTAGGTTCATCCTGGTAATTCAAGAAATCAATGTTGGAGTCACCAGCTAATTTTTTTCTCCCTCTGTGAAGAGATTAGCGTCATCTTTTAGGTTCGACTCAGGCTAGAAGGATAAATTAGATTCTATTTCAAGATATCCAACTGCTGAATTGGTTGGAGGTGCTTCAATGGCAAGTTTCTCTTATGGGGGAGGAAGGTGATTTAGCTGCCCTTGATTCTTGGTAGCATTGCCTTGGTATGACTGATTTGGAAATGTCCTCCTTGGTATATCTCTGTATGAAGGAGTAGATGACATCCCTTGCGCCATTTGATTTCTAAGAGTAAGCAACTCATTTTCCAAATTTTGCACCATTAGATCAGTGGTGCTTGTAGGTGAGTATTTAGAAGATGAAGAAGATTTACCTCTTTTAGGATCTCTCCTTATCTTCTCTGCTAAGATAAGGTTATCTTCCACCTCAGTAGCCAAATCTTGAGTAGCAGCAAGGTCTATGTGGCTAGCCCATCTCAACAAAAAACTCACTTCAGGTAGCTATGAGTTGATGAAAAAAATTTAAGGTTCTTAGGTGTTGGTTGAGCAATTGTAGGAATCCTGCTCCTCAGCTTGTCAAATTTGGCAATGAAGTCCCTCATAGGTTCATGAGGTTCTTTCTTCATCTATGTGAGCTAGGCTAGCAGGGCATGCACATCTTTTTCAGGCTTGAACCTTGATTCAAACTTAGCTTTGAGAGTATTCTGGTCAGTTAGAGTCTGGGCCTACAGATAATAGAACCAATTTGTAGTAGCACCTTGCAATGTTTCCACAAATACCCTGACTGCTACGTCCTTATACTCCACACCTATCACACTGCAGGCTATGATGAAAGCTATAATGTGTTCATCAGGATGAACTCTCCCATCACCAAAGAATTTGGGGAAATTCTTCCTTGAACTGTGTGGTAGATCATGTAGAGGTGGAGTTAAATTGAGTGGGCCAAAAGAGTTACCCCCGGGGCCTTAAACTGCAATGATTTGATTATGGAAAGTGGGGATAACAAATCTAGGTGGAGTATGTACATGAAAAGATCTGATAACAATAGAAAAAGAATCTCTACCTTGTAGTGGTGACCTAGTATTGGTAGGAGGAAGACTCTTAGTTAATTGAACTTGAAGTTGTGGAGGAAACAAATTGAAATTACCCTGCTACACCAACTCAAAATAGGGTCAACAACACCTTGCACTCTTTGGATTCTTATATAGCGTGGAGTTGCCAAATTGTAGAATAAAAGTGGAAAAGAATTGGCCCTACTTCAACATGGAGCTTGAGGCTTCAAAATGTACGCTCTTCCCCAGCAGAGTTGCCAAAAAATTGTTGGCTAAATATTTTTTCACCAGTTAACTGATGGGAAAAATAGGGTGTTTCAACCATAACATAGGGAGATTGGTCAGCCAAGTGTGCAAGTTTACCACATCAAAAGGGGACAAATATCTCCTCTCATCAAGGGGAGGTTCTCTATAACTATGAAGAGCTATATATATGTGTGTGTGTGTGTGTGTGTGTGTGTGTGTATATATATATATATGAAAAAAAAACACTCAGGGGTAGGACAATACCATCCATCTCTCTTTTTTTAGAGATAATGTTCACAAACAAAGGAGAAATCCAGATGAAAACACTAAAGGCACTTCTCTTCTTTTAGAAGTGGTCTTGCAGCAAATAATGGGAGTTTTTTCTGATGGGTAACAAGTAACTGCTAACAAGGGGCGTAGTAACTAGCAGAAAAAGGTGTATCACAAAGTCTCCACCTCAACTACCCAAGAGTGAAATATAAAGGATAATGGGGGCACAAAGTTGTCCCAAGATCTTTTACATAGAAAGAAACTAAAAATACACACACTAAAGACAATTATGGCAGTACAAAGTCTTCCCACAGTTGGTTTCAGGACACCTTCCTGATTACTTCCACTAGTTCTACTTATTTCATTAAAATGGATAAGAACGCATTTAGGAAATAGACATAAGAATAATATCCTAAATGACACAAGCTATTACAGTACAAAGTTTGAAATTAACCTGCTTTTTCATTCAAATAAAGAAATATGATTAACAATATGAGCTCAAAGTCTCAGTAATCACCTTTCAATTTTGGTAGAGTTTTGCTTCTATAACCAAAAAGATCCCCTTTGCATAAAATAGGAGATTACAATATATACCAGCCAAGGAAGACTTGGCACTTTGTTTCATAGAATGACCCATGCTGCATTCAATGCCTTAAATGTATTTTATATTTTGTCAAGGGGAGGTTGGAACAAGGCATCTGCCTTAACTATGGCATGTCAATTCATCTCAAAATAGCTTCTCCTCTGCATGGGTCATCTGATCTTTCTCCCAATATGTACGTGGCTGTCCCCTCACTTTTATTCCAAGGAAGAAAAATAGGCTGCACCTTTTAATGCTTGCAAGCTCAGATGTCTACTTCGTGGACTATTCCACCTACTAGAAATAACTCCTACATAGATATTTCTAGTCTTTCCCTCTTTCTCATTGCAATTTGAGCTCTCGAGCTATCTTTTCCCTTTCTACTGGCTCTTTTGGCTCCCTCTTCAGCTGGTCACTGAGTTTGTTTTTAAGTTCCACACCACATTTGAAAATCAATGGATATTTCATTACCCTAAATTTGACATTTGCAGGGACGTCATGGGTTCACCGGTTCAACAGTTCGAGTGGCCTTCTCAGCTCCTTGGTTCCATCACTTCCCTAGTTTATTCACTTCTTTCCTTTGCTCAGAGTTTTCTTTGAACCATTGAACCCATTGAACCCATTGAACCATTTTGGTTCAAGGTTCAATGGTTCATCCTCTTTCTTAGAAGCCTTTGTTTTCTCCAAGTCTCTCAAGCTTTGAAATTCCTTTGGATTTATATCTTTGGAACCCCCCTGAAGGGAAGGTGTCCCTTCAGGCCTTAAGAAAGGTTCATTTCCTGGTTTCCAAGAGGCCCCCACAAGGGTACCTACCCTTCAGGGTCCTTCGGGTGGCCTCCTTCTTCAAATCCTAAGGAGTCCGTAAAATCAAGCCTACAGAGTCTATAGAATCAAGCATGTGGAGTCCATATAAATTAGCCTGTGGAGTCCATAGAAATAAGCCTATAGAGTCTGTATAAATTAGCTTGTGGAGTCTATAGAAATAAGGCTACAAATTCCATAGAAATCAGCCTGCAGAGTCTGTAGAAATTAGCCTGCAAAGTTTGTAGAAATCAGCCCACGGAGTTCATAGAAATCAACCCACAGAGCCCATAGAAATCAGACTACAGAGTCTATAGAAATAGGTCTACGGGCCTTTGATCATTCCTTCAGCTTTATGTCTTTGGGACCCCCTTGAAGGTAAGGTGTCCCTTCGGGCCTTGAGAAAGGTCCATTTCCTGGTCACTGAGAGCCCCCCGTAAGGGTACCTACCCTTCAGGGTCCTTTGGGTGGCCTTATTATTCAAATCCTTCAGATAAAATGTCTGAAGGAATTCCTTCAAACGTTTTTTCTAAAGGAAATCTTTCCTTTGCCTTAACTATTTTCCATCGGGCCTTTGATCATTCCTTCAGACATTTTGTCCAAAGGATTTCCATTGTAAAATTAGCTGCAAAAAATCTTTTCAAAGGATATCTTTTTGTTCCCTTTTGTTCACTACCCTCCACAAGGGCACTTTACCTTTTATTCACTGCCCTCACAAGGGCACTTTCCCTTTGGGGTTTGGGGGACTCCTTTGAACCGTTCGATTGAATTGGCTGATTGAACCAACTTTGGTTCAACGGTTCAACGATTCAATATTTTGTTTGACTCATTCAATTGGCCACTTGAACCAACCACTTTGAACCAATCTTGTTGAACCTTTGAACCTGTTGAACCTTTTTTGGTTCAAGGTTCAACTGTTCAACGGTTCAATCTTTCTTCTTTTTGTTAAGTCTTTTGAAGCCGTTGAAATTTTTGAAGTGGTTAAACTTTGAACTTTTGCCGAAGCACTTAACTCTTTAAGCTTTCTGATGTCTTTGAACCTTTTAACCTGCTAGTCCCTTAACTGAAAAATCTTGAATAATGAAGAATTTGAATGCTCAGAATAATTTTTTAGAAGAGAAGAGATAATTTTGGCCTATAGGACCAAAATAGTTCATATGTTGTCCTAAAAAATGAGTGATAGATTTTGGGAACAACAACTCCAAAATTGAAAATTTTGTGTATGTACTTTTTAGTTAATCCATAATATCATACCCTTTAGATTGATTTTCCTACCTTGTGGGAGGTGGAGGGGGTTGAGGAGGAACATGTTGACTTCCTACATGATGTGGTGGCCTAACTCATCCATTATTAATAACATAGACTATGGAATCCAATATAAGTCATGGGTAAATATTGAAAACCACAATTTCAAGAGAGGTTAGTTTATTTTTTAGCTATTCAAAATAAAATAAATTACAAAATATAACTTCTTAAGACTGATTCCTTATATTGGGAAATATCTAAAAAAGGCAAATAAATAGAAATTAAGTGAAGATAATTACATTCCTCATAGATGTCACTTCAAGATGGTATACATATATGTTTGTGCCTGGATGTAGAGCTTAGAGTCTTTATCAATATTACAACATGGTCACATGGGTAGCATTTCCCCTTGCACTATTCAAGATTGATCAAATAAAAGAGAATGGGTGTTGTTAATTAGAAGAAATGGAGATGGTAATTAGAAGAAATTAAGGCTTGATGGTTGGGCTATTAAAAATGGCATCACTTCGTTGTATGTTCAAGAATTGAGAATAATGGTAAATGATCCTTCTATTTATAGATTTACTAGATTAATTGCGGCCATTGGATTCAAATAAAGATGTGTGGCCTAACATTAAGTCAATTTTGGAGGCCCAATGCCATAAATATTTTATAAAGAGGTTGCATTAAAGTGGCATGGATTGCCTTAATTATGATTTTTTTTAAAAATTATTAGTGCTTGACAAATTTCATGATAATATCATCATCCTTGATATTTTTCTATGATGTCATCATTTGGCCACTTGGCATAATTGAAGGAGTAATTAAATATAATGAATTAAGGAAAATAGAATTTCAAAATGCTATGGAATTTTCTATTAGAGGAAGATTACGTTAATTAATAAATTTTAATTAACATAATGAAAAGTGAAATGACATTTAAAAATTGATAAACCATTCAACATAATTAATCCTAAAACATCTCTTACACAATCATAATTTGACTCAAGATGAATTAAATGAAGCTGATGGATACATATTATGCATTACCTCGATCAGGGATGCACCAATACATTTGAAAATATGCATGACAATTATGTGAAATAATTTGGGTGTTTTAGTGATTTGTGAATTATTCATAGAAATCATTCTAATTCAAATTTTAACATGAGAGGTGAAAATTGAGTGTCTATATTTTTTCGTTATTTAATAAGGTATTGTGAGACACAAGCAAAGCAACGAATTTTCAAAGAATGAAAAATTTATTTAAAATGAGGATGAAAATTAGACAAATAAATAATTATTGACCCATGATTCCCTCTCGAGAGGGCATGCAAGGATGAAAATACATGGATGTGATCTCAAAAAAGAAGAGGAAGAAGAAAGAATGGAAGAAATTAATCCATGTCTAAAATTAACGCACCTAAGCTAATGCTTGCATGATTTGACTTCCAATGTTTGAAAATAATAGAATTTAATTGACCCCAACGTGGGGGGAGGTGGGAAGAATGTATCCCAAAATAAGTGGCACACTTTGACTTACCCCAAACAGGGTGAAAGCTATGGGCTTAGGGAATGATCTACCTTGAAACAAGTTACACACTTTGATTTTTTTAAATAGGATAGAAGCTATAGAGCTTATAATTAGAAGAAAGACTAAATGATTGAATTTATACAAAGAGGCGATAATGAACTTTGATTAAATGTTTTGCCTCAGTAGAGTGATTTTGATCATTGATCAATATAACTGATTTGATTGATTAATTAACAAACATAGCTCAAGGATTTAACCTATTGCATTATTAAAGATGAGATGAATGATGAAAACATGAGTGTGATGGTATAAGGACTTTTCAAAGGAAGGCACATAAAACTAGACACATGAGAATACAGAAAGGTAATGAAATGAATGATTGGAAGAGCATAATAATGGTTGAAGAATAATGAGATAATGGATGATCCTATAAGGGGAGATATTGTTAACATATCGTGACATTGTATACAAATGTAAAACACTTGAGTTTTAATGTAGCATGTGATGGTATGCATTAAAATATTTTACACCATGATGACCTAGCCATACTATGCATAAGGACCAACTCCTGATCCCATAGACAAACGATAACACATCAATGATATGAAAAACCATGATGATAATGCTAGCATATGTCAATAGATGGACACAAGTATAAGTTTGAGACAATAATAACCATGATGATGACCTTTTTAACACAAAGGAATTAGCCAAGGAAAAAAAATAAAATCAAATAAATAGGCAAACAAACAAACACATGAATAAGAAAATAAAAACAACTTATCTGTTAACCAAGTCAAAATCCCCATGGGAAGGTTCCATGATAATGATAATGGATTGGTGTCCCCAAGAAAGGATACATGGAAGGGAAGGACAAATCTCAAGGTGGATGAAATGATTAGATCCAATAATGAATCCACCTCATTAGAGCAGATTTGGGAAGGACACATCCCAACAGTTGTTGAAATGAGTGGCTCAATGAAAATCAAGGATAATGAATAGATTTAGGACAAGACAAATGTTTTTAAAATAAGCGGCTTTATATCTCATAGATATTTTAAGGCCCTTTTTAAATGTTTAGGTTTTTTAGATTTTGTGGCTTTATATCTTCCATGGAGATTGTAAGCCTTTTCTAATTTTTTGGATTTTGATTGTAATGAATGTTTAGGATTTTTGGAATCTTAAATCAATGGAGGATTAAGAGATGTAGAATGCTCAATTTTCTCATAAAATGGTAAGACCATAGATTAAACTAATTGAAAAATGGTGATATCATAGCTTAAAATTCTTGAAAAATAGTCAGAGTGTAGAATAAGGGTGGATGAGTTGACCTCAAAAATTGAGTATTCCCTACATTTTCCAAATAAACCTCAAGCCATTGTAGTTCATACTATGGTGAAAGATAATAATGAATGAAGGACAAATGGATAATGCAGGATAATAATAGATGGAAATGAGGGAAAGGAATAAGAGTCTCCAAGGACCATGTCACATGAGAACCAAATATGTCTAATCATTAAAGTTTCATATGGGTAATATGCCAAAATGTTTCCCTAACAGGTCTTAATATACCTTCCACTATTGTAACAAGTTCAAGATGAGGAATATTAATTCCCACAATAAGATGGGTTGGGCTAAATAGGATTGAATGGCCAAGATGGCTGAAGGGAATGGAATGGATTTCAATGCAAATGAGGTTACCCCCAAGTGTTAAGGTAATTTTAGATAACAAATTATTTATGTATGATGTTATAAATCTGGTTTTCATCATGGTACTTGTCCAAGGCACAATAAACATGGTTTTCATAGTTGGATGAATAATTTATCTTTATCTTTTTATTTTTATTTTAATTGTTTTTAACTTATTAACATCTCAAATCAATGGAGGATTATGAGATGCATAATGTTGACCCTTTGTTATCTAGCCAACACCCACTTTGAATAGTTGTGCTATCAAGAACTTGTTAGTAATCGATGCTATTGTGATCTTTATTGGTTGTTGATTTTGTTTCTTCTAAATCTATAGACAAGATGTCTTTAGTATCATTGAAAAAGAGTATTTATAAGTAGGCTAAATAAGGATAGGCATTGGATAAATGATCTTATTTGATAATCTAATATAGGAGCTAAACAGGTGATAGGATCATAATGGAATGTGCAATGGTTGGGGGACAAATGAAGATTGGGAATTTTATTCACACATATTATTGTTGATTCTAGATTTGACTTGATTTTGGTTATAGTGAGGTTGATATTGAATTCAAAAATGTCTTCATCAAGCAATGAAGAAGTAATTAGCTTATCTATTAACACCTTGAAGAGTTTTCACCAACAAATTCTTATTGATTATTCTAATTTGGATTATCCAATAGTGCCTTGAATAAGGTTTCACTAAGGGATGTTGATAATCCATTTTTATTGTGCTTTAGCACCTTAAATAAGGTTTAAATAAATAATTATATTTTTTTATTTTGATTATCATCTAGTGCCTTAAACAAGGTTTCACTAGAAGATGTTGAGTTTAGAATTTGATCATCCCCTAGTACCTCAAAAAAGGTTTCACTAGGAGATTGTTATTATGCTTTAATTTAATCTTGGTTCCCTATAAAATTTTCTACTGAGATGTCACCATGGAATAATTTCAATAATGTGTGATTATGCGAGTCCCAATCGATGTTTGTGAGTGGTTACATGTCAGTATAATGGCTAGGCTAATTAATGGTAGAGGCATGTGTAATATCAATATGAGGGTAAAAGGTAACATAATTTTCATAGAGGCTACTATAAATTATGTCAATGTTGAAGAAAAGTTACTCAAAAATTATGGAAGGATCACATACATTTTTAATTACATATACCAAAAAAGTGTAGTAAATGTCATAACACCTACTAAGGTATGTTGAAACTGAAGCTAAGTATAACTCAAGTGGATCTGGTATAAGTGTATAGCCAATTTTGTGACATCCATTAATGAATTTTTATTCTAAAGCTAATTATGACTGAAGGGGATCTATATATAATGTTAAGACTGATGTTGATTCTGCTTTTGATGATAAATCTAATAATGGTTCTATAATGGAACCTGATTCTAATAAACTTTTTGAAATAAAACCTAAATCTAATTTTGGTTCTAAAATAGAACTTGATTTTGATGTTGATGATGACAAAAATGTTGGTTCCAAAATGGAACATGTTTCTAACTTAAAGGTAGCCAAAAATAGGGCCTGTTGAATTACCTCATCCACAAGTTCCTCGTTCACCTTTCACTTGTAAATGAAGGTTTTGGGATGATTTTTTTTTCTAAAATGGGGAATGTTTGGCAATGGATGAATAATGGGTTTTTTCTCAATAATAATGGGCTCCTAAAAAATGGGCTCATCAAATATGGATCTTATGTCAAATATAAGTCCATAAAGTATAGGTGGATCATCAATGGTTTGTATTTATTCAAATATGGGTGATTTGACAAAAATATCGACAATAGTTTTAATAACTTGATCAAGATTTGGAAGTGGACATTTTTTATCATGGTTGGAAAGGGGATCATGATATATCCTAATTGAGTAGTTATTAGACTTGGACACACTTATGTTTTAAATAGATAATGAACCTTGGAAGGGTAATGGAATAATAGGTCTATATTGTTGGCTTTGTTATGGTTATAAGATTGGATTGGATTTTGGATAAGTAGACAAGAAATTATAAAATAAAGTAGCAGCTAGAGAGGTCATTAAAGTAATCATGATCTGATTAGTGAAGAGATGACCATCATGTTGTTGGAAGTATAAATAATGAGATGGGGGTGAACAATTAACCAATGCATAAACAAGCATCTATGAAAGCAAAAAACATAAGAACATAGAAGATATATGGGAAACCCTCTTGGGGAATAAAACCTATTGAAAAATCACTTTTAATAAAGTCCTATAATAAATGGATCAAAATATAGTAAGGCACCAACCCCATAAGGAGCACCAATCCCTCGCTAGTCAAGCACCAACTCAACCAATCCTTTAGTAAGCACCAAATTACAAGGAGGCACCAACCCACTAGGTAACTCAGCACCAACTTAGCTACCTTGAACCTATAATCACATTTGAAAAAAAAATTCTCACTCAACTGAATATGACCATATTATTTTGCTCTTCTCACGCTTTTATCTCTCTAAAATAACCCTTTAGGCCTTCTCATTCAACTAGCCCTTTCTTTGGTAGAATTAGGTCATATGACCTTGATCATCAACTATAGGAAAAAAATTATAAATTTATGATAAGATAAATACATATATTTGATAGTATTTTATCCCTCTACCTAGTTTGTAAACCTCTACATCCTTCGCTCATGTCCTCAATATTCCAACTAGTCAAATTAGGCTTATTAGACCTTCTCTTTATACTTGACTCTTGCTCTCACCCAAATTAGTTGGAAAAAAACCTCTCCATACATATATCACCCATGGAATAGATTAAAAAAACAAATTTCATAATTGAAACACCCACTACATAGGTCCATCACCACCCATAAGGATCAAAACCATCATTAGGCCTAATAGAGACCTAATGCAATTAGGCCTTCTCAAAGCACATGTTTCACCTTGACCACCTTGGAACACCATGAGCCTTATATAAATGTATGAAAAAATTAAAAAATAATTTTTATATACCCCTAATAATCTCAAATTATGTTCCCAACACCATTTAACTCATTTCACTCCTTGAACCACACAATTAGGTCTACTTGCAATTAGGCCTTCTCACTGCTAGAAAGTCTGTCTTGAAAATATGATGCACACACTCAACTTTTCCACATAACCCAAAAAATAAATCACATGTATTTAATATCCATGACCTTAGTGTCATCATAAAGTCCATTATATTTCACAATACAGGTGAAAATACTTCAAACTGATCAACTTAATATGATCACTTAGAACTGTACGCAGGCCTTAAGAACCAAGTCAAAAGAATTTGAATTTTCACACCTTCATAGGAGTTTCTAATGCATAAAAATTTGTTAAAATTAACCTATAATACCTATATAAAAACTTAATGTGCATTATATTCTTTAACTCTATGCAAAAAGACTCAAGAACATCATTCTCACTTGCATTCAAAAAACTGCCTGTAGCTCTAAAAACATAGTCATGAAGATCAAGATTTAGAACACCGGTGTGAAATTTTTTATGAGATTAAAATGTATTTTAATTATCATAAAAAATAATTATAACATATTTTAATATATATATTACAAGGTTCAATATCAATATTGGTCTTACATACCAATCTAATGTTTTTACCCTACACAGACTTCACTATGTTAGATAGGTCACTTTGAGAACAACATTTTGATTGTCTATGAGCATAATAAAAACTTATAATCAAAATGGATATGATATATATGTATTTAAAAATTACCCCATGTATTTGGATTAACTCTAATCCACTGCAACCCATCCCTAATATTATTCTCACTTCTACTTAGTTTTTTCATTATCTTCTTTATTAGGCCTATTTAGCGATAGGTCAACTTCCATGACCGGTTTAACATATTTAAGGTATAAAAAATGATAAAAAAAACTTACATGGGAATAAAATATAAGTCTTACACATCATCTTCTAATACTTTACATTCTTTGACTTGGTCAACCTGACTTACTACATTAAGAGTCAGAGAAACAAGGGTTTTATTGTAGCTTCCACTCAGTATTATGATAGACCAAAACCACTTGGAGAAACATGTAATATTAATATATATGTTCCAGACATAAAATTAGGTCAAAAAAACCATTCTGAGCCATATCCAACAATATCTTTCATATCAGGTCATAATGAGAGTTTTAGGAGGGTTTAGATTGCCTTCCATTCTTAGCAATCATTCATAAAGGATTTACCATCAAATCCAAAACAAATGATAGAAAATTAAATATATAAACCTTATAAAAAATCCATGAAATTATCAATATCTCATTAAAATTTTGCATGGGCCAATGAGCATAAGAAAATCCTTCTTGGGTCTACAACATCCCATTCTATGCACACAAAAAACTTCAACACCAATTTTCATGATTTATCCTTCAAGTTTTGACCCCAAACTTGGTAAAAAAACATGATAAAACCTTTCACACATATTAAAATTATATTATTATCTTTGAGCACCTTGGGAACTGAACTTCACCCCTCATCAGGCCACACTAAGTATCTTTGCTCATTAGGTCTTGAATTACCAGTCATACTTAGACCTTGAACACACCTTGAAACCAATTTTAATATTCCAAAAACCACCTTATCATGTCATGAAACCTCATATATTTATCACAAACTACCACCCATCATATTACAATCCTTATACTTCTCACCTCAACATGCGACCAAGCCTGTGCCATCTCACTAGGTCTCTTCATGTAAGGACTAAGCCTCAAAACTAATCTTGGAACTCATCTGAAGGATTATTTACTTCTTGATAATTTTTACACATATTTATACACTCTCTCATGCCTATACTGAAAGAATTCACCAAGATTTACTATGATTCATGCATACACCTTCTCTCAGGGCTAGATTAGGTTTCTCAAGACACCTAGTTCTCAAAGATTTGGACTCAAACAAGCTAGATCTAAATGATATCACCAAAGAACATTATTAAATAAGTATAATATGATGATAAGGATACTCTTAATATTTTTATGATATTTTCATATCACAACATTGTGTCAATACCTCATATATAACTTTAAGACTGTTAAACCATGCTCATGTTATGACAATGCACCTCAAGACTAGTACTCAAAAATAGCTTACCTTGTATCACGATCTTGTTATTTTCATTCCATAAACCTCAAAATTATTACCATGTTTCCTTAAAATTATCTCTCAACAAAGAGATAATAGGTTGCCTTCAAAATTTCTCATGTCATAAGACTTCTTTGTCACATACCATTTCACCATGCATGGCCTCAACTGTGACCTTGAAATTAGTGAAACCAATAATTACTAAACATAAAAAATATTAACATACATAAAAAATCTCCCCATTTGTGTCATTTATAGAAAACATTTACACAAATCTTATCATTCACAACTCCCCAAACTAGATCTTCTTCAATCTGACCTTTCTCCCAAACTGGAACTTTCTCCCCCTTTGACATTAATGAAAAGGGTCATATTATTGGAAACTATTTAATCCTTGGACCTAGAACAACACACCTTTTATTTCCAAACAAACTCAATATCTCTCTTTGACAAAAACTCAACACAGATCAAGCTTACATACCTACTCTTGGAGCATGATTAGCTCCCCTTGTCTCCATGATATATTCAGACATTATCAAGACTGTGACTTGGTTTGATCAATTCATGATAAAAACTCTTTGTGATAAAAATATTTGTGATAAATCTCTTTTGATCACACCTACAATAGACTCTTGACTGAATCTTGGATCTGAATCTCAATAAAGAACACAAAACTCACCCTAAGACCAAGCATCCTTCATGCTTTTGCTCACTAGCTGAGTGCCTCCATGAAACCTAATGGAGTCACCTCTTCTCTCTTGAGTACTAAAATAACATAAAATTAGGATATTCTCAGATGTCCATGTCCTTACTAGACTAAACTTTCTTTATGATCATTTTAGGCTTAAATTCTTCAATCTTTGTTTGAACACCATCACGACTTAGTCTATTTGACTTGACTTATTCATCCATAATATGAGTTGATAGGGATAATTCTTGACATTATTTTACATCTAAACTATCCTCCACCATGGAAAATAGTCCACTTGAACTTGCAAATTGATCATTATTCACCTTAGCTACCTCTGGTTTCCACTCACTGTCTTGTATTCTTTTTTGCATTTTAGGATTCTCAACTTTCTTGTTTTAGCTTGAGAATCCATGCTTACAATAATTTTCAATATGACCAACCTTTTTAAAATTGAAACACATTATTCCTCTTGATGGAAACACACCATGACCCATACCTCTTGACTATGACTCTCCTCATAGTTCCATGCATATTCATTCTTAGGGGGCCTTCTACAATGCCTTGCTCTATGACCAAATTGGTTACATGAATAACAATAACCACTAGAAGGGTTAGCATACCTTATAGTATTAGTATTATTTATAGTATTATCCTTCATTATTATATCACCCTCATTCTTTGATCGATAATTGACCTTATTGATCATATTAGTGTTCTTCTTTTGGTCTCTATTGAAACCAAGACTTGTTTTGTCATTAGCAGTCTTTTAACTAAGAATGTTGTCTAGATCATTGGTAATATTTTCAAACCTAAAAAAAGACTTAATATTAATTGATGCCTAATTTAATTCAACTTTCAAGGAATCCACTTCAGTTACATACCTTACACATTCTTCTTCTTTGGCTTTTAGGCTTGCGATCACAATCTCAAGTTAAGTCCCCACTTGTTTGACTATTTCTTCTTATTCTTTGAAGTTGTTACTCAGTCTAACTTCAAAAAAGTTGATTTTATCCTCATAGTATTTGATAATAGACCTCATCATCCTATTATTCTTCTTAACCATCTTTATTTCTTTTAGTTAATTCATCAACTTAGCCTCAAAGTCCACCTTATTTTCCTCTTCATCTGAATCACCAACAACTCCACCAATCCATATGGACTCTTCTTGATTTGAACAACTTGATTCCTCAAATATGAAGAGTAATTCACTAACATCAGGACCATCACCTTTATGATCACTCTCAAAATCACTTCTCTTACTCTCATCAGATGAGCTGTAATTTTCCTTGGTGTAAAGACTTCATATATTTTTAAAAACTTTTTATTGCCATCATACCTTCTAAATATTTTCTTGCTCTTATAATACCTACAAGATTTTTTATCATCATCAAGACCTTCATCATTATTTTCATAATCCTTTGCCTTATGCTTATGAGGGCACTTTTTGGAAAAGTGTCCAATCTCTCCACAATTAAAGTATTTAAAGGGCAACTTGCCCTTATATTTACCTAAGCCTCTCTTCAACTTTCTTATAAACATAGATATCAAATAATCATTATCAATATCAGATTCATCATTGTCTTTGACTTTATTACCTTGTTTCTTCTTCTCTTTTAAATTATTTTTTACCTTGAAAGTAGCTTATTTATTTTTAGGTCTTCCTTCACTTGTACACATCTCATAGGCTATTAGAGTGTCATGAAGTCCATCCATCTCTAGATTGTCTAGATCTTTCATCTCTTCAACAAAAAATACTTTAGAATAAAAATTAGGAGTTAGATATCTCAAAACCTTTTGAAAAATAATATACTCTTTCAAATATTCACCTAGGCCTCTTATGATGTTGACCACTTCATCAACCCTCAACAAGTAGGATACAATAGTCTCATCTTCATTTATCCTTAGGCTTTCAAATTATCTTTTATGGGTTTTAAACTTAGCCAAATTTACCTTGGAGTCTCCCTAATGGATAATCTTCAACTTGTCCCACATTTATTTAGCATACATATAGTGTGTTACCTTTACAATTTCTACCTCTAATAGGCCACACATAATACCATTCATAGCTTTTGAATTATTGTCACTAGTTTTCTTGCCTACTACATATGTGAGAAGAATATGGGGTGTAGTGTATCCATCTAAAACTGATTTCAAAACATCATGACCTTGAGACATCAAATATGTACTCATCTTTCCACTCTAAAAAAGCATAATTAGATCCATTAGATAATGGAGCCTTGCTTGTATAAAAACCACCGTGTGCTATTAGGTCTCCTTCAAAGGAATTTATATAATAAAAAATATTGGAATTATATATACTAAAATGGGGGGTGGGGGAGGAGGGGGGATGAATTATTTGCTTTGAAATAATCCTTCAATTTTCTTTAGCATTCATTCACATACATTAACCAATGCACAAACAAGCATCTATAAAAGCAAACAACATAAAAAAACAAAATATATGTGGGAAACCCTATTAGGAAATAAAAACCACTTAAACACCACTTGGAATATATTCCTATAAATAATGAATCAAAATTTAGTGAGGCACCAACCCCACAAGGAGCACCAACTCAACTAGTCCTTTAGCAAGCACCAACTTATAAGGAGGAATCAACCCCCTAGGTAAATCAACACCAAATAATCTACCTTGAACCTATAATCACCTTTGAACAATTTTTTCTCACTCAAATTAAGATGACCATCTTATTTTTCTCTTATCACTCTTCTATCTCTCTTAAACAACCCTTTAGGCCTTCTTGCTCAACTATCCCTTTCCTTGGAAGAATTAGGTCATATGACCTTGATCATCACCTTTAGGAACACAATTATAACGTCATGACATTATTAATTCATCTATATGATATTATTAAATCCCTCTACCTATTTTCCAAACCCCTATATCCTTTGCTCATGTCCTCAATATTCTAACTAGTCAAATTAGGCCTATTAGACCTTCTCTTTATACTTAACTCTTGATATCATCCATATTAGTTGGAAAATAACCTATACATGCTTATATCACACTTGGAATATATCAAAAAATATTTTTCAATTTAATCACCCACTACATAGGTCGGTCACCACCCATAAGGATCAAAACCATCATTAGGCCTAATAGAGACCTAATGCAATAAGACCTTCTCAAAGCACATGTTTCACCTTGACTACCTTGGAATACCATGAACATCCATAAACACATGAAGCAATTAAAATTTATTTAAATAGACCCATAATAATCTCAAATTAATTTCTTAACACCATTTCATTCATTTCACTCCTTGAACCACACAATTAGGTCTACTCATTATTAAGCCTTGTCATTGCCAGAAAGTCTATCTTGAAAATCTGATGTATACACTCAAATTTTACACATAACCCCCCCAAAAAAATCACATTTATATAACCCCCATGACCTTATTGTCATCACAAAGTCCATTATATTTCATAATATAGGGTAAAATACCTCAAACTGATCAACTTCATATGCTCACTTAGAATTATACAAGGCCTTAAGAACCCAATCAAAAGCCTTTGAATTTTTATACCTTCATAGGAGTTTATAGTGAATAAAAATGTTTTAAAATTAATTAATTATATCTATATAACAATTTAATGTGCATTTTATTCTTCAAATCTATGCAAAAAGACTTAAGAACATCATTCTCATTTACATACAAAAAATTGTCTGTAGCTCCAAAAACACAATCATGACGATCAAGATTTAGAACACTAGTGTGAAAAATTTAATGAAATTATAATGGGTTTTCATTATACTTAAACATAATTATAAAATATTTGAATATATATATATTACAAGGTTCAATATCATTATTGGTCTTACAGACTAATCTCATGTTTTCACCCTACACAGACTTCACTGTGTTAGACAGGTCACTTTGAGAACAACTTTTTTCTTGTATATGAGCATCATAAAAATTATAATTAAATTTTATATGATATATAGGTATTTAAAAATTACCCCATGAATTTTTATCTATCCCTAATCTAATACAACCCATTCCTAATCTCATTCTCACTTCTGCCTAGTTTTTTCACTATCTTCCTCATTAGGCCTATTTAGTGATAGGTCAACTTCCATGACTAGTTTAGAATATTTAAGGTGTGTAACCTAATCATAAAATTACATGGTACAAAACTATAATTATTATACACCATCCTCAAATACTTTTCATGCTTTGACTTGGTCAACCCTACCTGCTACATTAAAAATCCAAGAAACAAGGAGTTTTTTGTAGCTTCCACTAAATTTTATAACGAAACAAAACCACCTAGATAAAATTGGAAGATTATTATAAATGTTAAAAATATAAAATTATGTCAACCAAACCATTATAATCCATATCCAACAATATGTTTCATATCGAGTCCTAATGAGGGTTTTAGGAGGGTTTAGACTGCCTTCCATTCTTATCAATCATCCATAAAGGATTGCCCCTCAAATCCAAAAAAATGCCAAAAAATTCAAGATAGGACCATTAAAAAAATTATTAACTAATAAATATCTCATAAAAATGTTTCACATGCCAATGAGCATAATAAAATCCTTCTCAGGTCTGCAACACCCCATTCTGTGCATATGAAAAACCTCAATACCAATTTTCATGATTTATCCTTTAGAATTTGACCTCAAAATTTTCAAAAAAACATGATAAAAATTTTCACACATATAAAAATTCTTTTATGAGATCTATGCACCTTGATAACTGAACTTGACCCCTCATTAGGCCACACTAGGTCGCTTTGCTCATTAGGTCTTAAATTGCCAGTTATACTTAGATATTGAACACACCTTAAAACCAATTGTACTATTATAAACACCACATTATCATGTCATAAAACCTAATATATTTCTCACACACTACCACCCATAATATTAAAATCCTTAGACTACTCACCTCAACATGCTACCAAGCCTATGCCTTCTCACTAGGTCTCTTCATGCAAGGACTAAGCCTCAAAACTGACACTGGAACTCATCTAAAGGATTCTTTGGTTCTTGATCTTACACATATTTATAGACTCTATCATTCTTGGATTGACATAATTCACCAAGATTTACTATGCTTCATTCATACACCTTCTCTCAAGGCTAGACTAGGCTTCTCAAGACACCTAATACTCAAAGATTTAGACTCAAACAAACTAGCTACTAATGATATCACCCAAGAAAATTATTCAACAAAGATTATTTAATGAAAAGGATACTCTTAATATTTTTATGATCTTGTCATATCACAACATTATGCCAAGACCTCATACAAAACTTAAATACTGCTAAACCATACTCATTATATGATAATGTACCTCAAGACTAGTACTCAACAGTAGATTACCTTGTATCATGATCTTGATCTTGTCATGACATAAACCTTAGAAGGATTACCAGGTTAACTTCAAATTCTCTCTTAATAGAGAGATAATAATTTTCCTTAAAATTTTCTCATGTCATAAGACTTCTTTGTCACATACCATTTCACCATGCATGGCCTCAATTCTGACCTTGGCATTAATGACATTCATCTTGATTTTGACATCAATGACAAAAATAATGCCTCAACATCAACAAAAAAAACATAACTCAACACATGTTGTACTTGATAAGTGATGATGTGGTTATGTTGGAATGGGTATACAAGTTACCTCTTCAACACATGTATTTCCTATTTTTAAACAAATGTATACAATCGGTCTACAAAAAAGTTAGGTAGGAGTTTGGCTCCCTCTTTTATGAGACACAAAATAATGGCATTGTTTTATTATTTGAATAGGGTGTTATCCAAATCAGTTTCAAATTTCATGGATCAAGATGGAATAAAGGATGTTCTCAGTAAGGATACATCCAAGGGGATTTGTCTCAAATGGAATTGGCCCAAAGAAGGTAGAATTGGCTCAAAGAGGGAAATATTGGTCTTTAAAATTGGCCTATAGAGGGAAAAATTGGTCTTGATATTGGCCCAAAGAGGGAAAAATTGGTCTTGATATTGGCCCAAAGATGGTAGAATTGGTTTAATATGATTCAAATGAAAGAAAGGATGGAGGACATGACTTTGTCATTCCCAACTCATAAGTGCAGGAGATTGAATGAAAATATAAGAAGAGGTTTGGATTGACATGTGATTGACTTAGGATAATTCTATTTGTTCGAAATAGACCTGATTTGGCATTGTTCTAATTGTTTAGATTTGAAGTTGACTTTGGTCAAAACTAACCTAATTTAGAATTAGACTTATAACTTACTTCAAGATGAACCTGATCAGATTGGAACATGGTTCAAGATGAACCTGATTATCATTGGAATGGTTTGTAACATGGCCTAATACAAATACATTTTTGATTTTATTGACTTGGTACATGGTTTTAAGATGAACCATATTTGGATCCAAATATACTTGTTTTGAAAGTTTTTCAATTAAATAGTATAATTGTACCACACAAATAGCATAATGTTATGTTTGGTTAGCATAACCAGGTGGGGTAAAGATATCTTGAAAATTAAGAAAGGTAACACCTCATCTCACAAGTGTGGTAGGGAAAATGTTTTAGACTCTAGTTTTGGACTTAACTTGTTGTTGGATTTGGTTTTGAATACAAATGGGGTTTTTGACATAAAAATAATACAATCAACAATCAAGCATCACAAGTTTCATTCGTAATAGACATAGGATTATGTCACAATCATTAATCCTTTAATATACGCACCTTTGAGAGGATAGAAATTTAAGGATTCATTAAGTAATTAAATGTAATTACGGTGGTGTTCTAATCCCACCCTTCTATCAAAGGTCTGTATGTATGAGTCAATATTCAAAGGATGTTACTTTACACCTCTACAATAATGAATGTTTCACGAAAGAAGAGGCTCTTATGAAGTAAGCCAAAATTGGGCTATTTGTGGGAAGGTCTAGTCCCTTCATGACTAATTCATTTGTTGGATTTAAATGAAGTGATATTAGATTCTTATAATACTTAAAGTTTTACTTGGATTACTAGATGATTCCTAAACGGCTCAAATTTGTCAAAGAAGAGATCCAGGTGTCAGACTATTTATAGTGGGTACATCACCTATCAAAGATACCCTAAATTTTTTGATGATGATGTATAATGGATTAGCATTGGGAGTTAACCCATTGATTTAAAAAAACCCTTTATGAGGAATTTTTTTAGGCCTTAATGACACCTTCTAATAATTTATATCTCTCATCAAATGTATAGGGCTGGTATGAATGATGAGATATCAACTAGTGGTCACCATGCCCTCACGACTTACAATGCCCTCACGACTTACAAGAAGGCAATGAAATCCACCCCACATAGTCAAAAGAAAAAAATAAGTGGAAAGAAGTGTTTGTTTCTAATTCTCAAAACCCCATGAATGGGAAAGAGAAGAGCATACACCCAATTTTTTCTTGGATAAACAAGAAAGCAAGCAAGAAAGCAAAACACTTTATAAAATAACAGGAAATTACGTGTTTTAGAAATACTAAATCTTAGTGTTGGTTCTTTACTTAAGCACTAAATATAAATATGAACACAACTTGTTTTGTTTATCAATAATAACCACTCTTTAGTTACACCTTCAAGAAAAAAGTTAGGAGTTTATAATGTGGTCTTTGGCAAGTGAAACTTGTAGAAAACAAGTTAGATTTTCAATATGGTCTCTTCAATGGGCAGCCTACAAGTAAACAAATTATCATTCTTTTACATTCTATTTTATGATAAATATATACAACATAAAGCCAAAATAATTACATAATTTAAAATTTCATGGTAAAACATGTGGTTTAAAAAAATCATCAAAAACCAAGTTTAGATGACCATAAATGAGACTCTGAAAGTTGGGTTGTAGGACTACAGTCCAAACCACAAATTATTCAAGTACATTTATAGTCTTTAATGAATACATATGGGTTTATAGTCAGGGCCATAGAAAAATAGTCTGAGAATACACACAAAACCTTATGAATTTGGTGAATTTAGGCTTGAAACAACTCCAATATTTTGAAAATAAGTTAAGAGGACTTCTAAAAGTGAGTGTGCAATATGTGTTCCTATCAGGCATGCCAAATATAAACCATGATTACAAGAGAGGTTAGTTTATTTTTTAGATATTCCAAATCAAATAAATTCACAAGACATAACTTCTCAAGCATGATTCCTCAGATTGGGTAAGATCTAAAAGAGACAAATAAATAGAAATTACATCAAGACGATTACCTTCCTCATGGATGTCACTTCTAGTTGGTATACATACATGTTTATGATTGGATGTATATCTTGGAGTCTTTACCAATGGAAGAGAATGGGTGTTTTTAATTATAAGAAATGGAGATGGTAATTATAATAAATGAGGGCTTAATGGTTGAAAGGCTAATAAAAATGGTAGCACTTCGTTGCATGTTCAAGACTCGAGAATAATGGTAAATGACCCTTCTATTTTCAGATTTACCATGTTGATTGTGGCCATTGGATTCAAATCAAGATGTGTGGCCTAGAATTAAATAAATTTTAGAGGTCTAATGTCATAAATATTTTGGAAATAGGTTTCATTGAAGTGACATGGCTTGCCTTCATCCTGATATTTATTTTCATTAATTATTAGTGCTTGGTAACTTTCATGATGACAACATCATTCCTGATATTTATTCATAATGATGTCATCATTTGGCCACTTGCCATAATTGGAAGAATAATTCAATTTAATGAATTAAGGAAAATAGGATAGTTTTAAAAAGCTATAGAATTTCCTATTAAAGGAAGATTATGTTAATTAATAAAATTTAATTAACTTAACAAAAATTCAAATGGCATTTAAAATTTGATAAACCATTCAACATAATTAATCCTAAAACATCTCTTGCATAGTCATAATTTGACTTGGGATGAATTAAGTGAAGCTAACAATTGCATATGGTACATTTCCCCAATTAGGGATGTGCCAATACATTTCAAAAGATGCATGTCAATTATGTGAAATAATTTAGGTGTTTTAGTGATTTATGTGTTATTACTATAAATCATTCTAATTACAATTTTGACACGATAGTGGTGAGAATTGAGAATATACAAATACTAGGAGTGGGAAGGAAATTGTTAACATTTTTAGGTCTAGGAGGAGGAACAATGAAAGGAATCATAGAGTCATACATGCCCTTTGTCATCAAGTACTAACTAGTAAAAGATTTGCTTGAATGTTGCAACAATAAGACTTGAGCACCACTTGAGATTTAGTATGAGTAAAGTTTATAGCATTATAAATATAAATTTTTTATTGTTTATATGTCATACTTGACTTTACAAAATTATGTGTTAATATTGTATGTGTGTTGACTTGTAATTTGATTTTTTTTACATGAGTGTGAATAATGTTCCTTATTACGAGAATGCAACATGTAATGAATAATAAGGATGCTTGAAATAGTAAATGTTCATCTAGAATAACCATAAATTTGTTTGTAAATGAGATTAATAGAAAAATGAAATGTAGATCCTACAACAGGAAAAAAAAATGTATTGAGATTAATAAATTCCCCCAAAATATAGGGTCAAAATAATATCTTTATAGTGTTAAATATCAGATCCAAGTGTAAAAAAAATGCTTTTAATGTCAGAGTCAAATCCAAGGTCAAAATAAGATGCTTTCAGTGTGAGTTATTAAATTTGAGTTCAAAATGAAATTATTTTAGTGTCATATATTATATCCAAGGTTGATAAAATGTTATTTTAGTGTTAGATTTGGATCTAAGGTCAAAAGGAAAGTATTTTAGCATTGAATGTGAAGTAATTTATCTAAACCCTAGGATAATATTTTTGAAGCAATGCTCAAATGAAAAGTAAGTTCACCAATATGTTTTATCAAAATTTGTAATTAATTGGTATATTAACCCTAAGTTAAATAATTGTAAATCAACTTATGACAATTAGAATGAAGGTAAAGTACTAAAATTGACAAAACACAATAGAAGGGAAGAATAATAACTATGAACAAAGTGATAAAATTAGTTGTTTACTGTCTAATATTTAACTATATGAAACTAATAGACTATTGTAACTAAGTGCCATGAACTAATTCTATAAATCCATAAAAACTAATATTAGAACTAATAAAGGATAAGATCATCCAACTTGGGACAATATCAACTACCACTATAGTACCTGGTTGGTCGATCTTGTCCTCTACTAAAAATTAGTAAACTTGGGTCATGATAATTTATGATATCTTGAATTAATATTGTGTGTGTATATTGAACCTTAGGATGTGTGCAAAAGACCTAAAAATAGCTTCTCTAAAGTTGAGACCCTAACAGGGTTTTACAATGACTAAAAACCTACAAAGATAAAATGGGGAGTGCAATAGCCTGAGTTGGCCCCAATCACCCCCATGGTGACTAAATGTTGCCTATGTATCCAATACTCTTAATATGGAAATCAATCCCATGTAGTTTTCCCACTTAGAGTGTTTTGTGTGATTATGCTTATTTGACTATATCAATTCATCTAGAAATAGATTGAATACTTGATCATGTTTTGCTTTGTCTTAAATAAAAATAAGCTTTAGACTTCACAGAGGACTAATTCAAATGATTAACGTAATTTTGAATAATATAGAAGCTTTGTTCAATGTGAAATAGTGTAAATGTCCCTTGTATTGAAATTATCAAGCGGTTTAATAGGTGACTTTAGAGTGACTTTATAACAATCTAAAAGGGGAAAACCCCATGCTTCATATCCTAAAACTATAAATCAAACAACAAGGGAGGGTTTGAATTTTAAAAATGACTATTAAAAAGGCTAAGGACAAAAATGTCCCATAGGGGACAAGAATGTTTTCCACTATTATCCCATACATGACATTTTTGTCCCTAGGGAAACATGTGACTTTTTGGTCCAAGGTGATCTATATAAATGATTATAGGTGTTTATAGTAGTTAGAACATTTTTGTATGCATTATATTGCAATTTAAAGATGAAATATATCCATATAGGTGCATAAGATAGAGTGAGGTGGAAAGATAGGTACAGACTAAGTGTTCAAGTCAATTAAAGTGAAATAGGGCTAAAAATGACATAATAAAGTATTTATGACCAAATTTGAGTGACTACCCCTAGAAACTAATGACATGTTACATGAAACCATATTATTAAGGAACATGAGGTCTGGCTTAGAAAGAAACACATGAATAATTGGGATGAAATCCTAACTTTGTCTGCAACTAGTACCATGAATAAGATATAAAGCAAGAGTGGTGAACTTACATTTTAATTCTTCATCATTATTTCTCAAATATGATCTTCACATTTTTTGAATTTAGAATTCACTCCACAAATTTTACATGTTTTTAGTTAGCTTCACTATACCACTTCTTTTCTTTTGTGTATTTTGTGATGTGTGACTCAGCTCATGTTCCTCCAAAAATGTTGAAAGTGGATTTACAATACATTCTTCATTGATTTCATCCTCTTAAACTAAGTTATTGAGATATTCTTTGAAGCAATGAGGAAATAAATATATATTCATTTTTTAAATGTTTTCTTAGATAGAATCTAAGTCATCATAAATAACACTCATGACTTCCTTCTCTTAAATATTTTAATGCTAAATCATCATCTTCTATGATAGGGACCAAGTCATTATTCTTAAGCACACCACTGAGAATTTCTTATTCTTGGACTTGATCAAATTGGTGTAGGTCTCTAGGTACATACACATTTCCTTGGTTTTTAATTTGAATAATCCTCCAAAGGCTAGGAATAAGATGAGGAAAATGGCACATATATTTTCTTGGATTCATCAATGATGATAATTTATTCAAAGGTAGGTAAAGAAGGAGGAACACTTGATTATTTACATAGAAAGTCTTAATTAGATGCTTCAAGGAAATAAATCAGAACAAATACCTCATGGTAATGAAAATCCTTAGGAATGTATTCTTTATAATTTATGTTTGTTTGTTGATTCCTTAGGTTTTGAGCTCCTCACTTTTTTATGCATATTTCATGACTTCATAATTGAGATTAAAGCATGATTTCCCACCAATAAATATTGGTAGCTTTAACAAATATTTAAATTTTAGTGCCACCATATATTCATCCCATATGCCATGAATAAATCCATATGGAGACTAATAAATGCCAAAGTCTTGAGTTTATCATTTGGCTAAGAATCATCAATAACCTCCTCTACCTCTTCACAAAAAAAGTCTTCATCAGAGGCTTCCAAGTACCTAACTGGAATAAAAAATTCATGATGCTAAAACTTATCAAAAACTCCTACTTCAACATGTATCTCATTCCTCATTTCATCAATAAAAGAGGTGAATATATCATTGCTTGTAAATTATTTCCCTAGTTGAGCTTGTTTCATTTATTTTTACTTGAGGTGAAAACATCATTGCTTATCAATTATTTCCCCAGTTGAGCTTGTTTCTTTTGTTCTTACATGAGGTGAAATATTCCTTGAATTTACTTCAAAATAATCTTATATTTTTTTTATTGGAGAGGGTCTAATCTCATATTTTTAGCCACTAAAATAATCTTTTTAACCAGTTTTATAATGATTTGACCTCATCATCAATAGTTGCAAGGATCCTATCAACCATTGGTTTGGTATGATTCATGAGAATTTTATTGCTCACTTGTTATTTTTCCCACCAAATATTTTCAAGGCAACCATATTCTTATTTCAGATTGTACCTTATCTTGAGAAACTTTAGAGATGGTTTCGTAGATAGATTGAATCCTCTTAGGAAAAAAGACTAGGTTTCATGTCCCAATCCCTAGTAGAGTCACCAAAAATAATTGGTAAGATTTTATTCTCCTGGGATTTCTTCATATAATTTAAGGACTCACCCAATGAGAAGCAATATAGACTTGCAACATTATAGAAAGCATCATAAGATGGGTGATTTTCCTCTATATTTGATAGGGGAAACTCCCTTGTATGATATGGGCTTTAGGGTTTATAAGTATGTTTAACCAAAAAGTTAAAAAAAAGAAACAAAAAATGGAAAAGGATAAAAATTAAATTGAAAAGATTAAATAAGAAGGTGGAGGTGAAGGCAAGAAACTAACAACAAAATAAACAAATAGGACTACCTAGATAACTCTAGTTTGGAATAAAAATGGGTTGGAATATTTTCTCCAACATGAGAATGGAAATATGAACAAGTGTAATGACCGAAAATAGATTGCCTAGAAGCATAAAATATTCTAAAAAAATAGATTAGGTGTGCTTGGTATATACCCATCCACAAGATTTTCAACACAAAGTTTGTAAACATTGAGGGTTTGCACATAATCATGAAAAGTTTAGGATTTTAATGGATTTATCTATCTATAAATAATAATGTATATTTCATAAACAAATAATATTAAAAACCCACAAATCAAGAAATTAATGTACACATTTTCTTATATTTCCATAATAAATTCATGAAAATAACATGTTGTACATAAATTTGTTTCAAGCCCTCTCCTAGATTTGCGAGAAAAAGAAGAACCTTTAGACAATGAAAAATAATGTCTTTTATAGACATTTTCCCCTCTCAAAGAAGTTAAACATCCAACCTTTGACCTAGCTCCACTTGAGACTTCACTTGAGTTTTCCCTCATTTCACTCTTCAATGTGTGTGTGTGTGTACACACACACACACACACACACACACACACACTTTTACATTGATTTGTGTAATTGTGACTTTTATACTTTATAATACTAATTAACTCTAAAAATAAATTAATTTTATTTCAACCTATGACTCCACATATCTCTAACTTTATTTTGACTTAACATCAATTTTACCACTTGGGAGGATATTTACATACTCGGGGTATTATTACAACATTCTATACATTTATAAATTTTCATTCAAGGGTATTAACTAATTCTAATAGAATTAATTTAAATATAATCCACAAGGTCATTTATGTTAGAAAACCAATTTGACAATGTTTTTGATTTGGATAAAATTGAGACATGTAAGTTCCTTCCATCCTATAATAAATTGATGGGTCTCACTCCATAGTAATTATGCATATTGACAAATGTTATATGATAGAGTGACATAGTCCACCATAGAACATTTAAAGTAACTTATGCATGGAAAATTTACATTCGAAGAAATTTATGAATATAAATTTATTTTGAAAACTGCATCAGAATATAACCATCCTATGATATGTAGCACTTTTGGAGTAATATTTAGCACATTACTTGGGCCCATGAATCCTTATCCATTGGGAAAAAGATTAAATTAGATTCACATTATGATCACTGATTCTAGTTGCACTTCCCCTTTGGTTTCCCCTCTGGTTTAGGAACCACTTGATTTTGATCCACATAGCACACATTACATGTTTTCACTCGATCGAAACCGTGTTTCACATTTGTAATTGTTGATAGTCATCAAATGATAGGTAGGGTTGGATAAAGTTTCCAACGAGAGAAAGGATTCACATGTATTATTTTCTAGTGAGTTATGAATTTTGAGTGTGTTGACTCGTGTTGAACACAATTTGCTTACAAAATCACAATTGGGGTTGTTATTCCAATTTTTCAAAATCAGGGGATAATAATACCATATAATTTTATTAATTAAAAAATTAGGTACATATTTTGTCTATAAGAAATTGCTAAGAGAAATTTTCACAACAAATCCCATTTGTAAATTGGACTCAATTACCCAAAACTACCCATATAAATAAATATTAATAAAACATTAATAAATATTCAATACACTAAAGGGGGTGTCTCACTAGAAGATACATGCCCTATACATAACTAATAAATATATAAAATAAACCTTGGATCCCTAGACCCAATAGAAGAAAAAATAAAAATATAATTTTTAAAAAAAGAACTTAATTTCTTAATTCATCATAAATGTAAAATTATTAATAAATGATAATACATAATTGTTAATTTCATAAATAAAATGTAATATATCTTCTTATTGTATTAACATAAACATATTCAGCTAGTATTTATATGATGCAATCATTATAATCTCGATGTTTTTAATTTGAATAATTACATATCTTTCTTGTTTATAATTATTGTCCCAATAGGACCATTATGATATATGTCCTTAAAGTGACAATTAAAAGGAGGGTACATAAAGTAAATATTGCCTTGATAAGATACAATATGAAATAGTATCTCCAATTCTATAATTTTAGGTGAGTGCTTTCATCTATTAGAAATAATTATAGGAGGGAAAATAAAATCCCAACCACTATGAATAATTTGCTCCACCCCAACCAAATGATGATGGATATTTATAACTACTAAGTATGTAAGTAGTACATATGGGACAAAATGATTGAAAAGCATGCAACAAAACATGTACAAACACACACAACCATGTTCATATGATCCTAAAATAGTAATGAAGATTTCAGATTTATTATTTAAATTAAACCAACAACAAAACAATGAACCATAATTCCTATTCCTTCCCACTTGCCACCCCTTCCACTATTCTTCCATAAGAGCAAGAAATGCATTTGTCCCAATTGTTCCCATAAATTGCATAACTTAGTCACAAGTAGTACATATATCATATCAAATGAAAACATAATGCAATAAAATAATAAATTAATTCATAATTATAATCATGAAGGTTAATCACAATAATTTATCATTCTAGTTTTAATACAATAAGATGTGATAATTTGATATTAATATGAATCACCATTTTATATATATTACAATAAAGCACAACTTTTGACTATCTACTCATTGTAATTTATTAGTCATTTGGTAGAATCTATCCTAATAGGAGCCCTACCTAGTTATTACCTGACTAACCTTGGTATTGATCCTTAAGTATCATCTATAACAAATCACATAACATGATCCTCCATGGTTTATTATGTTGTGAACCTTGCCACTACTGAGAATCTAATGTGTGCATATTATAGTTGGGTAGTAGGTCTTATCATTTTTGGATTCCCATAACAAAGAGCAGGTAAGTAATGAATCTGAGATGAAATTTTCAATGTATCACCTAGTCCTCCTTTACTTAGTCCCATCTAATGTAATTTTTAGATAGATTAGGATGATCATGCTAAGTACCTTATTTCTAACTAAGCTTGGATGATAAATTTTTCTAGAATTTCTTAGGTAATAACATGTTGTCCCCTAAAACATATAACTTTCTTGTTTATCATGCACATTAACTATATGTAGTTGTAATTTTTTTTACCTATATCACGGGATAACATTTTGGTGGTCAAATATTATGAAATTAAGCTAAGGTTACAATAACCCTATGTTTCTCATAGTTTTAGTGCAATGTTTTAACTATGAACTTGGTTTAATACAAAAGTATTCTTATGAGTTTTTAACTCATGAATTACATCTTAATTAAAAATAAAATCCTTATGCAATTAATGTTAATTCACTTCAAGCCAATGCTTGAACATCTAGGATTCTCAAAATTCAATCCAAGTTTTAGAAGTGTCGCCTTCAATTTATTCGACTGGAAAATCATCAAAACATATATATTCAATAATGAAATTTATCCATTAATATAGGCAATTGGTACTTAATTTATACTAATTAAATAATTAATAAGTATTGTAACATATAACTAATGATACTTGCACATTTAACTAGTAATTTCAAGGTAGATTTCATTTTTTGGGGGGTAAAATATCTCATTACCCAACACACAAAATAACATCTAATTTCTAAGGAAAATCTGAAATTAATTTTGATTTTTTATTTTTCATGATCCCTCCAATTTATAATCAAATCATTGGTTTTAAATTATGCATTGTTCATAAAATAAATTTCCAAAGTGGGGCACATGGCACCTGTAATTAGTAGGGTTCATGTAAGTAACATTTTTTATATTTTTGAGGCAGAAAGGTTACATTCCATTGGGCCTCCTTCCATATAAATTTAAGTCCCTAAAATTCCATTAAATACAATAAAAAAAATAGGGATTTTATTATTGTAATTGTTTTATCTAATTTTGAATTAACATAAAAATATTGATTCTAATTAGATAAATGGAATATTGTTGTAAATACAATTGTAAACAAAAAACTTAAGATAAATGACTAAAATAGACAAATCAAAACGTAAATGAACAAGGATAAACTATGCAAAATAGAGATAAACTTAGCTTTTTGAGTCATCAAGTGACTACACAAAAAAACCTAATACAAGAATAGATAGAATGTAGAAAACCCATAAACATATCAAAAGTTATGCATGAGTCATTTGATGGACAAAAATACCCAAAGAGGACAAGATATTGTCCCTATTGGTCATTTTGTATTTTTATGGGAAAATGTAACTTTTGTACCGATCAAGTGTGAAAATGCTAGATATTTTGGCATTGATTTGATCTTTAGAAATTGTTTAAAGACCTGTATATGCCTTCTTGAAGTTTCAAACCCTAGTTTTATGCCATAAGGAGACAAAATAATGAGGAGTAAAAATGGGTTAGTAGTTGGAGTTATTCTAGACCTCAACACCCTACTATGTTGAGTGTTTCCTACGTACCAATGCTCTGAAGAGGGATCAAACCTTAATGTATTTCTCCCACCTAAGTGCTTTATGTAATTATGATGCTTTGAATATATAAATTCATCAATATTTGGATTGAATACTTGATCATGTTTGGCTAGGGATACATAAAACTAAATTCATACGTGGCTTATGACTACTTGAAATGATTGGAAATTGATTTGGGAGGAATAGGAAAATTTTGTTCAATGTGTACTTGTGTAGATATGCTCTTGTAGTATAATTGATAAGCTTTACCAAGATGAATGAATTGAATGTGATTTTATAGTGGTTCAAGCAAGAAAAATACCAATTATAGATTTTATAATTCTAGAGGCCAACCTTAAGGATACTTTTTTTTTAAAAACATTTGACTCATGTGAGGGAAGGACATGATCAATATAAATGGACAAGAATGTTAGGCATCCTATGTTATTGGGTGTTATTGTCCCTCTAGGAAAGGTACTAAGTTTAGGTTCTAAGTTAGACTCATACATACACATAAAGGTGTTTTCAATAGTAATATCATTTATGTAGATGACAATAGATTACCTTTTAATGAAAGTAGGTCTCTTCTTATGCCTAGGATAGGTCAAATTAGAAACATAGGTGTCAATTAAGTGTGCATATCAATTAATAGTAAAAATGGATAAAATAGACATGATCAAGTATTCATGACTAAATTTAGGTTACTACCCCACCTTTAGTATAGAAATGAAATTGCTAGATTAAAAGAAAGTCACACCCTAGTGTGTAAGACACACTTTGTCTTTGAGTTTCGTACTGTAATCATGTAAGGCACCGTATAGTTTGGAAAACCCTTCAAAACATATGAAGTAATCATTTTGTTCCTTTGAAAATTCAAATTTGAAAACTTGAATTACATTTTAAACTTTTCTTGAACTTTGACAATTTGTAATTTAAAATGAAATTTGCAAAATTGAAAATTGCTTGTGTTTGTATGTTTTATAAATTGAAATGAGAGTATATAATAAATATACATGTATGTGTGACATACATGCTAATTTTTATGACTTGCATGGTGATGATTATTTCTTGAAGCATTAGGGAATTTGTACCTCCCATGAAGCACTTTAATAAGATAGGATTTTAGCCAAACCATAGGAGAAAAATGGGGGTGATCAAACCCAAACCTACATTTTCCCTTTTGAAGTGAAACTATTGCTCATTAAAGGATGTTGAAATATGATTATTTATGTATATATTTATAACCCCATGATGTAAAAAGGTTATAATTGTAATGGATTCACACACATAATACTAGAGTGCTCAATGACTCTAAGTCATGTATAAATTGAATCAACCACTATAGATGGCTTGTAGATTCAACTATAAAATATTTTTATTATCTTGGTATTTGTAAATGTGATCATAAGAGAATGGAGTACACCAATGCTCTTAACATGTCCATGAAATAAATATTGTGTCATAAAACTCTAATATGCCCCCACTATAATTGTGGAATTTGAAAATATATGTGAATGCTCATTGAAACTTTGAAAACATGTAAATTTTATCTTTGAAACTGGAAACTAGAGTGCATATGTAATCGAATATTCCCCCATAATATATGCCAATAACTAAATTTGAAACTTTTGAAACTCTAAAACTATGATCAATACTCTCTGAAATGGTATATTTCATGCATGAGATTCCCAATTAAATGCCCCCCCTTTTGAGGTGAGGAAATTTGATCTTGAAAAAACACTCATCTCAAAAGAAAAGTTAACTTGAAACATGCGTAGTAAGATGTTATCTTTAAAAATTGTAGCATATGGAAATGTTTTAGCATAGTAAGATTTGAAATGTATATAGAACTTAAGAGGCAAAGCCTAATAATTTATCAATCAATCTCATTGAATTACTATGTTAATATTTTAGGAGTGCATGATATGGATCATATAACTTGTCAAACTCATCAAGCTCAACAAGCACACACAAGAAGCACAAATAGTTTTAAATTGACATAGATAGGTCAAGTGCCAAGATCAAGGACATGTTCCAATATATAAAAAAACATGCATAAATATGATGAATGTTAAAAAAAAAGGGACATTTTCAAATGTCTCACACACATAGGGCCAAGGGCCATATCAAGGACATGTTTAAATGTTGTACACCATACATAGAACTAAGGGACAAAGCAAGGACATGTTAAAATATCACACACAACACACAAGATATCCAAGAGATGTATCAATTGAATATTCTCACACAAGGGCTAAGGGAAAACATCATAGAAAATCAAAGTTATATTCTACTGTGTACAAGTAAGCAACATTGATAGAATATAAAATTATCAAATTTAGTATAAGCTATGCATATGTCATGTGATCCTGTTAGAACCATGCACATAGAGGTAAATATGAAAACTACATTGTAAAATTTGATAAAACTTGAATAAAGGTAAAATTGCCTATATTAAAAATATTTACAAAGATCCTAAGCTTATAAAGATTTTACAGGAAGTTATCCTATGGGACCCAATGGATTCAACCTCAACTAACTTACTAACCCCAACTAACAATTTATTTATTAATTTTATTAACATGAAAAGGGTAAGTGTGTGCCCCACTAACACACTAAACAAAATAATAAACATAAATTAAAATAAATTAATCAAATGACCCAATAAACCCGCATTTGATCCCAAAAGGGGTATAGAAGATGATCTGAAGCTATGAATATAAAGTCATCATAAGTATCCATTACACTTGTAACTAGAACATTATACGTCATGGTACTAATCAAAACTAGTGCCACTCTATTTAGAATCCCACCCTATGAGTTGTGGAATAAAGGCTAGTGAACATGATCAAGGCCTGATCATCCCCTATGGTCGTCATACTGTATTGTAGTAGAACACAATCAAGGCATGTTCAACCACATAAGATATCACAAAGAAACCCATCCAAGTGACCATTTAATAATGTGTGTGGCACATCTACATAATGTATAACAAATGCTAATGACCTTTGCTCAACATTGAAGGTGCTATCAACCCCTATCAACTTGTAAAATCATTGACAATTGATCGAATGCCATGCAATATATTCCCCCTATCAGGGGAGAGGTGAGAATCCGTTGAAACAAAAAACAAAATCAAAACTACTGTGTTTTCTCCTCATCATGAATATCAATGCAGTGAATAAAACCAAAATTGTAACTAAAATAAGCATATTACAACTACCAAAATTAATAATCAAATATTTAACCCAAACTCTGAGTGAATAGCTAACTAGAGAAGGGAAATAGTCCTCTAGCCTTCGACAGATCCTCCAACCTCTAGTGCGACACTTAATCTTTATTAATCATAAAAAAATTGATGGACCTATATAGGATGATATGATCTCTAATAGCACAAGCATTAGGTGACATTATAAAAATTTGCATTTTAAAGGTGTTAGTTTCAACTAAAAATTCACCTTTATACATCATTTCAATACATTTATTACAAATACCATATATAAAAACTTCAAAATATAAAATTGACCATTATGATGTGTCTGGAATGTCCAAAAATCTATAAATCAAGTGGTCACATGACTACCTTTGCACAAAATAGTGACTAGACATAAAAGTTATAATTTAAGGTGTCATAAGTGTAAAAAATGGTTACTCCATTGCATTCACTTTATGACTTAAAATCATATTGAAAAAAGATTATTTTCTTTTGAAAAAGTAAATTCAATCAAAATAATACTTTTACAAGGAATTGAACCTTAGACCTTTGTTATTGCATGTGACTTACAAAAGCTCCTTAACCAATTGTTCTACAAGTAATTTTGAAATACAAAGGGAGAATATTCTATTTGAATTGTATTTTTTTTATTTTTCACAAATAAAAAATATTTTACATGTGAATTTAATTCACTCAACTTTTCCCTACATGTGAAAATTTCACCTTTCCTTCTCTTGTGGGGCATACATAAACATTAAAATATAAAGATAAAAATAAATGTTTAAAGCTGCATTGTGTTATACTTATATTGGGCACACCATTCATGACTACATCATGCCATGGATTGTTATAGGTGCCACACTGTTGTTGTAAGTTACATCTATGCTTATAAATACGTACAACTACACATAATAATAGTGGAGGCCAAACAAGGCAATGTAAACAAGATTGTTGGAAAAATGATCCAAAACTCGAAAGCTTTGGTTGAAAAAATAATTCAAGAAATAATGACAACATAATTCAAATAATGCTATCTCTGAGAAGAGATGTTTTATTGATCAAATTTGCAGACCCAAACATATATCTATCTTTGAGAAGAGATGTCTGATTTCCATTTCAGGTTACATATTCATTTATACATTTTTTTAAGGTGTGAGGAGGATGTGTAAGGTCACCAATATTTAGGTAGATTAAGTGGTTTGACTTCCATGATGTACAACAATACAAAATTTTAGGAATTACTATTTTTAGAAACTTACTATTTTTAGACTGCACTACTAAAATTGAAATTTGGGGCACTTCCATTGGGTTTTTATAGTTCAAACTTCATTGATCAAATTTACATGCCATATCATTATGTTACCCTTATTATTATCTTTCCAACGGTTCAAACGGCGAGTCAATTGGAGCTACGGTGCAAAAGTTATAGCTCCTGGAAGTTCCGTCATCAATTGGGGTGGACCCATCACCCGAATTATCACCTGAATTATTACCCAGATCAACAAAGTTAATACCATTAGAAAAAAAAAAACACCTAGATCATATTTTAAATACATGGGACACCATTATTGCATCTCTGGATCATACAGTTTCATAGATAGGTCATACAAATAGATTTATTACTTAAACATGGGTTTCAAATCCATACTAGATAATAAAACAAAGTTTTAAATTGAATTTCAAATCATACTACTACATTAAAATATAAATACTACACCTTGAGGATTTTTAAAGTCATACAACTTAAAAACTAGTGTTTATGAGTAAATTAGGCCATACAATATAGCATTTTAGGCATGTAAATCAATTTTTCAAGATTATAAACTAAGTCTGGGTTGTGTCAAATGACTCTATGACTGATTTTTTTTATGATAGGTGTTTTAATGGATTACAAAATAGATTTTAAAGTGTTTTTTTAAAGGTATAAACTATGTATTTGGGATAATTATGTAAAAATTATAATATATAATACCTTATTCTCTTTGGGCTTGTAACACATCTTCAATTTCTTCTTCAACTTTGATTGGGATTCACATTCACCATTCACTTTCAAATCCTTTTAAACCCGCTATGATACCTTTGTTGGGACTGTGCACACACAGGTAAATATGAAAACTACATTTGATAAAACTTGAACAAAGGTAAAATTGTCTATATTAAAAGTATTTACAAAGGTCTAGAGCTTATAAATGTTTTATGTGAAGTTGTCCTATGGGACCCAATGGGTTCAAAATAAACTAACTTACTAACCCAACTAAGTATTTATTTATTAAGTTTACTAACAACATGAAAGGGGTAAGTGTGTGCCCCACTAAGACACTGAACAAATTAATAAAAATAAAGTAAAATAATTTGGATCAACTCACCCAACAATATTCTAGGATATAGAATGTTCATAAACATTAAGTAAGATAGAAATGTTATCAAGTCATTTATAAATAATTGAAAGCTCAATAGTCTATGGGTTATAAAATGATAACATCTACATATTGTCACCTATGAGTAAGATACCCCTAACTTGGCAAGGGAAATGGGCAAGGAAAAATCCAACATCTTAATCTCTAGATATGCATGTATCTCATACACAACACTTCATGGATACCCATGAAATGTATGTGTGATATAGAAATAATTTGTTGTCTACTAATAATGAGAAAAATAATACATTGCAAATATGTAAACTAAATTACCAATCATGTTCAGGTCCTGATTTTTTATTTTTGATAATATTTGAATATTTTTGCATTTTTTTAGAATATGTGATTTTTTTTGGATTTTTTTCAATATGAAAATAAACAAAAAAATATGGAGATGAAATAAAGGTGTCAAAAATAGAATAAAGAAGAAAAATTTGGACATTTTGTATCAAGTGGCAATGGATATTGCACTAGCAGATATTTGAATAGCTTAATTGAAGTAAGTTACCCCCTATGAAATGTGAATTGAAACTATTTGAGATCTATAGGAGAGTAAAAAATGTATGTAACTGACTATACATTTTAATTTCATCAAATGTGCATGTGTCAAAAAATGTCACATGTATGAAACAATTGAGCTCAAACCCAAGAGATTTTGCATGAAAACTGGAAATTTCATATTAGTACTGTATGAATAATCTAGGAATTGGCAAAATTAGAGCTATGTGTTTTGGAAATGCAAGTTTTAGGTAAAAAAAAGGACAAGATCAACCTACTAGGATAGTAGTGGATGATGTTTCTATCCAATTGGTAAATTTAATCATGTAGGTAGAATGATATAATTTTGGAAAACACTTTTCATGAAGACATGAATGTCACTATTTAGAGAAATTGAACATTGTTTTTTAGACTATCTAGACTTGGAAGGGGAAAATAGAAATGTGAAGAAGCCATAGTTCAATGGAATCTAAGGGCAAAGAAGAATGGACTAAATGATTGCAAATGCAATAAATGAAGAATAAGGTGCAAACAATAAAAAAAACTATGTACAACCAAATTTTTTTGGTTTTTAAATTTTATTTGAATAATTTTTTAGTTTTAAAATGTACAAGTTATCTAATGATTCCATCAATATTTGAATTAACATAGTCATTAATGAGTGGTAAACATTTTACCTTAGTTGAGTGAACATTATCTAGTGTGCCTATATTAGAATTAGAACATGTATCATATTCAGTGATAAAACTATCTAAATAACCATTCATGTGATCTTGAATAAGAGATATGGATCTAAGAGATTTAATACCACTATAAATATCATGAGATGATGTAGAACATTTTTTCAATTATTGGACCTCTTGATATGCATGTTCAGTAGATGTTGAAAGTGTGTGTGATTATCACGAAGGAGATACTTTTTTTCTATAAACTTATTTTTTATTTATTTGCACTTGAACCTTTTTCACCTATTTATTAGGAATATTTTGCTTATATTACAAAATCATGTTTTTATTATTCTTATATGCATTATTAAACCATGGTGGTGGATGGGGAGGAGGAAGTAATATGGAATGTATAGGATACACATACTTTATCCCTGAAATAGTAACAAGTTGAGTGAAATAAATATATTTCAAGCATATATGAATTGTATAAGTTACAATAGAACATTTTTATAGCCATGGGCATCCCAATACCATATCAATTTTTTTTTATTTTTTGGTAAAACAACAAAGGGAGTGGATAGTATAACATGTTCCACCTGAAGAGGTAACATAATATGGCCCAAAGTGACTTATTTCTTAGAATGAAATTCTTAACACTTTTAATAGTTGTTTGTATGTCACTTTCTATGTAACCTAATGAATGAAGTAAGGTAATTATGCATACATTTTCGCTTGATCAATTATTGATTATCACACTATGAATATGTTGTTGATCAATGTGAGATCTTATACACAATGCATTAAAATCAAAATTATCATCAACTATCTCACTATCATCATAAGTAATCTTAGGATGTGATGTAACATTTAAAGTAATTATACCAATACTACCATAAAGGATGATCATATAATGCAAGAGGTGGCTAATCATTGTAAGCATGATGCATAGTTAAAGTGTCCTTGTTGGTATCATGCTTAGGTAATAGATCATTGAAAATATCAAACTTAGCATTGTCATTTTTTTGAGTTTTTGATTCTTAGATAGGGGTGTCTACCTCACTGATAGTATTGTCAATAATATCCTAGATGAAATGCTTAAGTTTAAAACATTGTTTTTAAAATTAACATTGCATCGATGATAATCAAAATATGCATTAATATCGAAGTGTTTTATTTGTGGTTTATTCATGTCAAATTCATATGGAGGAATCAAATTGATTAAGTGACATTTAATCAACTATATTAGAAATTTTTAAGGTGTTTGTGGTAATATCAAAAAATTCCTTCATGGTTGATTTGATAAAAAAACTCTATTAGTAGGATGAGAAATAACATTGACTTGTATATTTGCTTTTGATTTAGTATCTTGTGCCTTAGATTTGTTTTAAATAATTTATTTTGAAATTTATTTGTAGAAATTACAGTAGGTGCAGATGTGTACTTGAGATTGTTTAAAATAATAATATTGACTTCTCTATCTCTTATAGTATGGAAAACTCTTTAAATGATTTAAACTTATGAAATATTATTGACTCATGTAAGGTTCAAATCAATTTTTTTTTTAATATGTTTTGTAATTCATTGTCTACTAATACATTAGTCATTTTAGCCAACATAGTCTTGTAACGAAGCACATACTCACTGATAGGTTCATTAGTTCCTTGTTTTACCATAGCAATTTGTGCATATGAAATTTTATCATCAATATTGATATTAAAGTGTTTGAGAAATAAATCCACTAAAGGATTGAATGTTTTCACAAACTAAGTAGGTAAATCATAAAATCAATGGAAAACATAGTCTTTTAAGCTCTTAGAAAGAGTTTAATTAGCAATTTATCATTAAATGCATAATCCAATCATGTTGCATGAAAAGATCTGAGATGTTATTTGAGATCTCATTTACCCTTATATAAGGGAAACTAAGGAGCTACAAATCTAGTGGGCAAAGATAACATGCAATATCATGTGCTAAATTATTATGAAGTAAATCATGGGAATCTAATGACTGTCAAGATTTTAGTATACCTTGATATGATTATAAAACCTTAGCTTTTATAAATGTAACTTGTTGCTCAAGGTATTATGTATTAGATTAGGTATGTGGTATAGTGTGTGTAGCTATCAAAAGATTGAAATGGCTTACTTGGTAAGGAATATGGATATAAATATGATGCAAACCATAGGTGCCTCCAAACCTAAAGATGTAGATGAAATAACAATATCACCATGGTAGTGGCCTAACTTATGGTAAGGTTTACAAGGGTTACTCAACATAATTGTTTGGTTCTTGAGATGTAGTTACATTGTCTTGTTGCTATTATTCTTTTCATGCTACAAATAATAAGTACTCAATGTCCTTTGTATGGGCATCAAGGTATTGACTAAACTCGTTGGCATTTATATTATCAAAACCAATTTCTTGAGTAGTTTTAGATTCATTGATTTTATCACTTTTTATAACCATAATAGCTCCATCAAGAGGGTATGAAATAGTTTAAAAATAGAACAAGTTGTAACAAAGGAAATAAAAAAGACAAAACTAAAAACAAAACACAAATTTATCCAAATCTTGATGCAAAAAAATTAAAACCCTATAAGGTTGGAACCCTAAGGAAAACCTAGGGTTATGCAAGGTTTGATCAATACATCAGTTTACCAAATGTTTAATCTGATTTTAAATTAAAACAAAGTATCAATCCTAATTAGATAAATAGAATAAAATAATACAAGGTGTTGTAAATGTAGTTTTAAACAACAAACTGAAGATAAATGATTGAAATAGACAAAACAAAACATAAATGAACAAGGCTAAACTATGCAAAGGAGAGATAAACATGGTTTTTTAAGTTGTCAAGTGATTGCATAGGAAAACATAATGCAGGAATAGATAAAATACATAAAACCCATAAATATACCTAAATTTGTGCCTAAGTAATTTTAAGGATAGGAATGCCTAGTGAGGAAAGAAGTGACTTGCATTATTGTCCCTATTGGTTGATTTTCTTTTTGTGGTAAACTATAACCTCTGGAATGATCAAGTGTGACAAAGATAGTTAGGTTTTTTGGCACTTATTTGATCTTCAAAAACTATATACCTTCTTGAAGTTACGAACCCTAGTTTTTTACCACAAGAAGACAAGTGATTATGAAGGAATAAAAAGGGGTTAGCAGTTGGATTTAAGATAGACCTAAACACCCCACTTTATTGAGATTTGCCTACATACCAATACTCTGAAGAGGGATCAAAACTCCATGTAGTTCTCCCACCTAAGTTCCTTGTGAAATTGTACTCCTTTGGCTATATGAATGCATTTAGATATAGCTTGAATAATTGATCATGTTTGGCTAAGGATTCATAAAACTCAATTCAAACTTGTCTCATGACTACTTTAAGTTCTTAAAAATTGATTTGGAAAGAATAGGAAGATTTTTTTCAATGTGCAATTGTGAAGATAACCTCTTTTAGTAGAATTGATAAGTTTTTCCAAGATTAATTATTTAAATGTGCTTTTAAAGGCTGACCCTAAGAATACTTTCCTTTCTTTAAAATTTTGACTCGTGTGAGGAAAGGATAGGATCAAAAGATAAGGATAGGAACACTAGGTACTCATGTCCCTTAAGGAAAGGTACTAAGTTTGAGGTTTAAGTCAGAGCATACATATGCATAAAGGTATTTTCAGAAGTAATATCATTTATGTAGATGATAATATATGGCCTTGTAATGAAATTAGGTCTCCTCTTATGCCTAGGATAGGTTAAATAGTAAAAATAGGTGTCAAATAAGTGTACATGTCAATTAATGGTAAAATGGGACAAAATAAGTATGATCAAGTATTCGTGACCAAATTTAGGTTAATACATTAATTTAAAAATAATTTCATGCAATTTATCAACCATAATTTCTCACAATTTTTGGAGCTAGGATTTCATTAACTTCATCAATTATTTTCCATATTTTATTTATATATTTCATCAATAAAATCCCTAATATTTATTATTTTACCAAAATAGGGTTTAGGAATTATTTATACATTTTCCAGTTTCAAAATGTTCCCATTTATATAATTTCAATTAAACCATTTTAGGATAATTTATATTAAAACATAGTGAAATATTTATACAAAACTTAAGTTGGTTAAAATACTACTATATAGAATTTAACCTTTATCAATTACACCTATTTCTCAACCTAGTTTATAGTTTATGAGCATTATAGTAACCACCGATCAAACTAGCTATTCTTATGATTCATCTAGCTAATATTAAACATATTTAGATGTATGTGATAATTTTTAACATTCTTCCATTATTATATACAAAAATAAAATACACAATTGTATGTGAACTTGGGTGCACTCATAGTTCAACATAATTTTAAATACATTCAAAGTGGGAATGGGCTCACTATATCTACTTAGTAAGAAACAACCTCAATAATTATTACTTTATGAACATGGGGGACCATATTGTTCATCACCAACAAATTATGGACTAGGACTCATACTCTAGTCCATATATGCATTTGTGAACAAGAACATACCATGTTATTCACATCAAAAAAATTTGTAGTGGTACTAACCATAATACATCCTCAGGTGGGATTGGCCACACTTGAACCATTCCTCCTCTTATTGGACTATGCTTCACCAAACAATTATAAAATAATAGTAGTGGAATTGGGTCACTAATATTTTATCAATGGGAACTGACCTCACTGATTGTCTTGTATGGAGATCAAATATGGTATGTGATCACTACCATTGATGAATATCATACTCAATTTTTTAGTTGTTTTGGATTTGGGTTTTACTACTATTATGACATTAAAATAGTAGTGAGTACAAAATTATAGATTTTCCTCCAACCTCCTATAATCCTCCAACCTCCTTTTGACTCAGCTCAATTAGCCAGATAAATCAAGTTAATGTTCTGAATCATACACCATTACATGATGTACTTTTGATAATTTTAACATTGTGTTTATTTCTTCCATAATATTCCCCCCTAAAAAAAAAACACTTTTATGGGAATTGAGTACTACCAAAAATGTGCTAAGTTACAAATAAGTTATTTTAGTTCACTTTTTAATAATTGTTTCTTAAAAAATACATCAAAAAAAGTAAAAAAATGCCAATATTTTTAAAATGTCATATTATACATGTTGATTTATAACAACTCATGGGAATATTATTTGGTTTGAGTGATAATAGGGTGGTTGTGTACTTGAGATTTTATAGGGATCTTAGCTTAATAATAGGATTTCCTAAATCTTATATATTTGTAAACACTCTTGAATGATTAAATAGAGAATATAATAGTATATTACTATTGTTTGTAAAATTATATCTCTCTATGTTTTGGGTCTCTCTCTGCATTAAATAATTCTTGGTTCAGATTGCTCATTACCTAACATGTCCCACATCATTCATAGTACACCACCTCATAGCATAAAATATTGGATTTAGATAGTTTAACATTTTTTAAGTCTAAATAGCGAATTTGAGAGATAAATTATAATCATCTAAAAATAACACTTGAGTGATAAGAGTGCTACTTGAGATCACCTACCCCTATCTTAGCCATAGACCTATCTTAGGGCCTATTTAAACACTTATCTAACCTTTGTGTGGGACACATGCATCCCTAAACATCCCTAAAATAGTCCCAGACCTTCACTTCAACATCTTGGCCCCTAGTACCTTAGGTTATGCCACTTAGACACTAGTGCCATAATTGAGACAGTAGCACCAATGGCACTAGTGTCCAAGTTTGGGCACTATTGTCCTTTTACCTCCTTTTGTTACCAATAGATATCTTTTCAAATCAAAAACCACTTAGAGTTCATCGAGACCTCTTTTAAGACCCACACAAGCACTAGAATAATATATATACATGACTTTTATCCCTTTATACACTAGATGGAAATTAGATGAAAATTACACAAATAAACTCAAAACTTATTGTGTAAATCAAGGTTATCAATCCATATTATGTTTTACTTTTATATACAACCATCTACAACATTCCTAAAATTGAATTAATCATATTTATAGTCTCAATAACATTTAAATAACTCAAATAGACATTCATACTAGATTCATTTGCACTTAAACTAGTATTTATGTGGGGAGAACTACATCGGGATCGATCCTTCTTCAGAGTATAGGTATGTAGGCAACTCATCATAGTGGGGTGTTGAGGATGTCCAGCCTACCCCACTAACAACACACTTTGATACAATGCCAACCAAATGCCATAACAATATGGAAGTTTAGGGTTTGTATATAGAATCAATAAAAATAGATCACCTATACAAAATTAGAACTTGTGCACATAGGAATAGGCTTGGTAGACTTAGACATACGTGTACCCAAAAACTTAGAACAGTTCTGTATAGAGGACACTAACACCAAAATAAAGACACTAGTGTCATATGATGCTACTATCCAATTAGGGAGATACTATTTAGGAAGGGTTTTGACACTTGGATCCTATCTATGATACTCAGATTAACCCCTATCCCAATTTGTAGCCTATAGATCTCCCATTTTAATCAATTTCTAGCTAAGTACTTGTTTACATTATTTATTACTATTTTTAGAAAGGTTAAATTAGGTCAATTTTATTACAAATAATTGGTTGTGTTTATTGCATATTTCTACCCTGGTTTACTATACTCAGACCCTTTAACAACCTAGGACTTAAACTCCATGAACCCCTAAAATATTAATCATTTGGCGAGCCTAACTTACTTCAAATATTGCACAAACCCTAACCCTAAATAACTCTAGGGTTTATTTTTTTAGCCTTTTAGGACCCACACTCAAATTTTAGGTCCCTGTATTTTCTAATTTGTATTTCATATAATCATGATGATAATGACACATGAAGTTTATCACTTTTTAATACAAAGTTTTCTAGCTTCTTTTGCATGCTTGTTTCCTTTCATTTGGAATGAATTTAAAGATAACATAAACACATACGTACATGATGCTTTATATCAGTTAAAATTTATGTCACATTTCATTATATCTATGGCATGTTATTGTTCTCTTATGTAAAATTAAATTAATAAACAAATCCTTACATACATAGAGGATCAATTAAAATATAGTTTATTGGACTTATTCCATAAATTTAATACCCTAATAACTATGTTTCAATTTTCAATGTCATATCTTATGCACAAAAAAGAATCTCTTTCTCCTCCGCATCTCCATGAGGGTGATAGCTACTTTCACTCTAACTAGGTCCATGTTGTCACTCCTCTACGAGATGACTCAACCTATACTATTATTACTAATTCCCATATTCAACCTATCCACACCTCTAACTCTCTCTTACAGGGTGTGTGCCTATATGTTTAATCAAAAGCAACTAGGGTTTGCACTTGTGAGACTCTAAGGGATCAAATTATCAGTATGAGTAAGCTAATATCATAATTATATAATCAAAATTAGTTATTGAGTGAAAAGGTCAGATTATTGGTGAATCAAATTACATTTATAAAGTCTTTAGAATATACTAGTGTTCATTATGTATATGCATCTACACCTAGTAAAGTTGTGCATATCACTCTTTCATATCCAAATCATAAAGTACAAGATGAGCAATACAATCAAGATCAAAATGATACAAAATATGGGATTCAAGACACTCTCCCCCCAATTTACAATGAAAATATTATAGTCAATATGGATGATATTTTATATAGATTTAGATATAGACTTTGGGAATAGGCCCATGATCGTTCGCATATTTTGCAAGCCATAATGGAAATAAAGAATAAATCAAATAATGGTCAATCTTCTACTCCTCCAGATAATAATATTGTTACAAATACTTTGGGGGAAACTCAACTCGTTCAATAACATATTTTAACTTTACAACCTTACACAATAGCAACACCTCCTATGGCTAGTTCTGTTAGGTATGTGGAGCTAAAAGCTTCACCAAGGAGCATAGACAAACAGGTTCGGGTCTACACAGACGCCGGCGTCGGTCAGCAGCGATCGACGTCGGTCAGTTGCAGTTCAGAGGCGCCGACGTCGGCAGTATGGTCGGCCGGCGACGGTCACAGGCGAACAGACAGGAACCGACGTCGGTTACCTGCGTGTCCAGAGAGCTATTTCCGAGGACAGAAGCGAGTGTTTGCATGATGAGTTTGAGTTGTAGACTCATGCTCGCGTCTCTATTGTTAGCAATGTTATTTTTAGAGCCCTTGTTGAAGAGGCTTAACTGTTTGTTGTAAGAGCATGCTTAAGTTTCCTATTTCTATATGTAGGAGAGATCTTCTAAGCTATTGGAAGATGATGAAGTGTATGAGAGTGTAATTGAGTACGAAGTAGAACATTGTGAATGTTTGAAGGACTGTACTTTAGAGAGAGCTCTTGAGGAATAGAGATCTAGTGAGAGATCTTGTGTGCATCTGAGAGAGGTGTGGAAGAACAAAGTTCTTCATTTGTATTCCTATTGTAAAGAGTTTTTAATACAAGTTTTCAGGGTGTTTTCTTGTATATCTTGTTCTGTGCTATTTATCATTTCAGTTACTTATCTATCTGATTTATTTCCGCATTGATTGCTTTCATAAGTGTAATCCATTGTTGGTTGATCCCCAACAAGTGGTATCAGAGCTCAGGTTCACTAACAGGTGGTTCAGATCTGTGTAGTGTGTTCGGATTACAGGTTGCTCACAGGGATTTCTGTTTGAGTGGGAGAAGCAATGGCAGAGGAAAGTAAGTTGAGAATGGAAAAGTTTAATGGCAAGAACTATCAGCACTGGAGAATGCAGATAGAGGACTATCTGTATCAGAAGGATCTTTACTTACCGTTAGGTGGGATAGCAAAGAAGCCCAAGGACATGGAGGACGAAGAATGGGAAGTTCTTGACAGAAAGGCTCTTGGTTCTATAAGACTGAGTCTGGCCTCCACTGTGATATCTAATTTGTCACAGGCAAAAACTACGGTAGAGTTAATGACCACGTTAGCTAATTTGTATGAAAAACCCTCCGCTTCAAATAAGGTATATTTAATGAAGCAGTTGTTTAATTTGCATATGCAAGAAGGTGGATCTGTTTCTAATCACCTGAATGATTTCCATGGTATTGTTAATCAGTTAAGTTCTGTTAATATTTCATTTGAAGATGAAATAAAGGCTCTTTTAATTTTATGTTCTTTGCCTGAAAGCTGGCATGGCTTGGTAATGGAAGTTTCTAATACTGCTTCTGCTTCGAATATTTTAAAAGTAGAGGATGTGGTTAGTGTTATTTTGAATGAGGAAATACGCAGGAAAAGCACAGAAGAGACTTCTGGGACATCCGGGAACGCTTTAAATTTTGAGAGCAGAGGAAGGCAAAAAGAAAGGAGCAAGAGGAGATCAAGATCTAAGTCTAAGGGAAGAGGCAGATCCAAATCCAGGAATGGCAGAAGGCCACAATGCTGGAACTGTGGAAAGTTGGGGCACATAAGCAGAGATTGCTGGTCAAAGCCTAAGGAGGACAATCAGCACGAAGGAAAGGAAGAGACAAAGGTTGCAGGTATTGCACAGGATGCTCTTATTTTCTCTTTGCATAATAACATAGAATCTTGGGTATTAGATTCTGGTGCGTCTTTCCATGCTACCCCTAACAGAGAATATTTCAGTGACTATGTCCATGGAGATTTTGGAATAGTATACTTGGGGGATGATGAGCCTTGCAAGATTATTGGCAAAGGTAAAGTGCAGCTAAAGATGCAGAATGGCAACACATGGGTGTTGAGGGATGTGATGCATGTTCCTAGTTTAAAGAGAAATCTGATTTCTGCAGGTAAGCTTGGTGATGAGGGTTGTATAGTAACTCTCACAGCAGATTCTTGGAAAGTGACCAAGGGTGCACTTGTTATGGCCAGAGGTAAGAGAGAAGGTACTCTCTATTTGTGTAATTGTATTACTAACAAATCTCCTTCAGTTTTATCTACTTCAGGTGTGGATGCTAAATTGTGGCACTCAAGGCTTGGCCACATGAGTGAGAAGGGGATGTCTATCCTTAAGTCTAAAGGTATGCTTTCAGATTTGAAAAGTATGGATCTAGAATTTTGTGAGCATTGTGTGTTTGGAAAACAGAAAAGGGTTAGTTTTCTAAAGACTGGATCTACTAAGAAAAGGCAAAAGTTGCAGCTTGTTCACACAGACGTGTGGGGACCGGCTCATGTAGCCTCTATTGGCGGATCACAGTACTATGTTACATTCATAGATGACGCCACAAGAAAGGTATGGATCTACTGTATTAAAAGGAAATCTGATGTTTTTGAGACCTTTAAGATATGGAAAGCCATGGTTGAGAATGAAACAGGCAAAAGAGTAAAGTGCTTGAGATCCGATAATGGTGGTGAGTTCTGCAGTCTTAAGTTCAAATTGTATTGTTACATGAATGGGATCCGAAGGCAAAGGACGGTTCCAAAGACACCTCAGCAGAATGGTATTGCTGAAAGGATGAACAGGACTATTATGGAGCGTGCAAGATGTATGAGATTGCATGTAGGGTTGCCCTTAGAGTTTTGGGCAGAAGCAGTTGACACCGCAGTGTACCTGATCAACAGAGGACCCTCTACAGCTCTGGATGGTGGAATTCCAGAAGAGGCATGGACAGGTAAAAAGGTTGATCTTTCATATCTCAAAGTTTTTGGTTGTGAAGCCTTTGTGCACATAGATAAGGAAAATAGAAAGAAGCTTGATGCTAAGTCTATGAGGTGCACGTTTATAGGCTATGGCTCAGATGATTTTGGTTTCAGATTTTGGAATCTAGGAACTAACAAGGTAATCAGGAGCCGTGATGTTGTTTTCAACGAAAGAGTGATGTACAGTGATCAGACAAGGAAGCTAGATCAAGCTGGGCAGAGCAATAATGAGTTGGACGAAGTTATGGTCCAAAATGAGCTCGCGGGAAAAAGAAATAATCACTTACAGGAAAACACAGAGACCGACGTCGGCAGGTTTGGCACCGGCGTCGGCAATACAGAAACCGATGTCGGTCATACAGAGACCGACGTCGGCAGACCAGGCACCGGCGTCAGCCAGGAGGAACCGGCGTCGGCCAGTAACAGGTCTACAGGTGGCCGAGGTCGGTCACTGTCAGAAAATTTGGGTGGACAGATTGTGGAAAACGAGTCCAAGACACCAATCAGGAGGTCTGAAAGAGTAAGTAAGCCTCCAATTAGATACTCTCCTTCTTTATATTATTTATTGCTAACCGATGGTGGAGAACCAGAAAGTTTTGAAGAAGCTTTACAGGTGGAGTCCAGGAGTAAGTGGGAGCATGGCATGATTGAGGAGATGGAGTCCTTAAGAGAGAACCAAACATGGGATTTGGTTGAATTGCCGGCTGGTAAGAGAACACTGAAGAACAGGTGGACTTACAGGTTGAAGGAAGGTGAGGATGGTCAGATGAGATACAAGGCCAGATTGGTTGTAAAAGGGTTTGCACAAAAGCCAGGTATTGACTTTGGCGAAATTTTTTCTCCAGTTGTTAAGATGACTTCTATAAGGGTTGTATTATCTTTGGTTGCTTTTGAGGATTTGCATCTCGAGCAGCTAGATGTTAAAACAGCATTTCTTCATGGAGATTTAGATGAGGAAATTTACATGGAACAGCCAGAAGGTTTCGAGGTCAAGGGTAAGGAGAAACTAGTGTGCAGGTTAAAGAAAAGCTTGTATGGCCTCAAGCAAGCTCCAAGGCAATGGTACTTGAAATTTGACAGGTTTATGACTGAGCATGGTTTCAGTAGGTGTCAATCAGACCATTGTGTATACTTTAAGAGATTTGATAACAGTAGATACATTATTCTATTGTTGTATGTAGATGACATGCTGGTTGCAGGGTCTCACATGCAGGACATCTCAGAGCTTAAGGAGAAGTTAGCTCAAACGTTTGCCATGAAGGATTTGGGAGCAGCAAAGAAAATCCTTGGCATGAGCATTAAGAGAGACAGAGAAAATCACAGGTTGATATTGTCTCAAGAAGATTATGTGGACAAGGTGTTGAAACGGTTCAACATGCAGGATGCGAAACCGGTAAGCACACCTTTGGCAGGACATTTCAAGTTAAGTAAAGAACAATGTCCCAATTCACATGATGAGGTAGAGTACATGAATAAAGTTCCATATTCTTCCGCGGTAGGAAGTTTGATGTATGCAATGGTGTGTACTAGACCAGATATTGCCCAAGCAGTGGGAGTAGTAAGCAGGTATATGGCCAATCCAGGAAAGGAACATTGGAAAGCAGTACAATGGATCCTTAGATATCTGAGAGGAACCAGTAGTAGACACTTATGCTATGGAGGTTCAGATACATCTCTACATGGCTATGTAGATTCAGATATGGCAGGGGATTTGGATGGCAGGAGGAGCACCACAGGTTATGTTTTTACTGTAGGTGGAACGGCAGTTAGTTGGATTTCTAAGTTGCAGAAGGTTGTAGCCTTGTCAACTACAGAAGCAGAATATATTGCAGCTACAGAAGCTAGCAAGGAGATGATATGGATGACACGGTTCATGGAAGAGCTTGGAAGGGAGCATGGGAGTTGCAGATTGCATAGTGACAGTCAAAGCGCAATCCATTTGGCTAAGAACTCAGCTTTCCATTCTAGAACCAAGCACATACAGCTAAGGTACCACTTCATACGGCAGGTATTGGAAGATGGTGAGTTGAAGCTGGAGAAGATCCATACAGACATGAATCCTGCGGATATGCTAACAAAGCCGGTTACTAAGGAGAAGTTGAATCTTCATTCAACTTCTGTTGGTCTTCACGATTGAGTTGAAGATGGAGGCGCTAGAATATCTTGCTGTACAGGTATTGGTGCAGCTGGTTTATCTCCAAGTGGGAGATTGTTAGGTATGTGGAGCTAAAAGCTTCACCAAGGAGCATAGACAAACAGGTTCGGGTCTACACAGACGCCGGCGTCGGTCAGGAGCGACCGACGTCGGTCAGTTGCAGTTCAGAGGCGCCGACGTCGGCAGTATGGTCGGCCGGCGACGGTCACAGGCGAACAGACAGGAACCGACGTCGGTTACCTGCGTGTCCAGAGAGCTATTTCCGAGGACAGAAGCGAGTGTTTGCATGATGAGTTTGAGTTGTAGACTCATGCTCGCGTCTCTATTGTTAGCAATGTTATTTTTAGAGCCCTTGTTGAAGAGGCTTAACTGTTTGTTGTAAGAGCATGCTTAAGTTTCCTATTTCTATATGTAGGAGAGATCTTCTAAGCTATTGGAAGATGATGAAGTGTATGAGAGTGTAATTGAGTACGAAGTAGAACATTGTGAATGTTTGAAGGACTGTACTTTAGAGAGAGCTCTTGAGGAATAGAGATCTAGTGAGAGATCTTGTGTGCATCTGAGAGAGGTGTGGAAGAACAAAGTTCTTCATTTGTATTCCTATTGTAAAGAGTTTTTAATACAAGTTTTCAGGGTGTTTTCTTGTATATCTTGTTCTGTGCTATTTATCATTTCAGTTACTTATCTATCTGATTTATTTCCGCATTGATTGCTTTCATAAGTGTAATCCATTGTTGGTTGATCCCCAACAAGTTCCTCCTCTCCAGATGTACAATACCTTATGCATGAGATTCATTTTTTGTAGGCTAAAGTGTTATATCTTGAGTAGGGTGATACTAGGCCATCACATGACTTAGATTCTCATTTTATTTTACATACCCCTTTGGCACATCACATAGAGGTAACAACTTTGAAATCCATATTTATAGTACCTAATCTTATTTTATATGATGGTAAGGGTGACCCAAAGTACCATCTATGAGATTTCCATGCAACATGTTTGGACTACATTCCAATGATTGGATCCTTACTAATTTTTTCCCATGTAGTATAAATTACTATGCCTTATATTGGTGCTATGATCTTCCAAATTAGTTTATCACTACATTCAATCCATAGGCAAATATGTTTTTAGCACACTTTCAATTAACATTAGGGATAAAATATCATATGCTCAAGTGGCACAACTATAGAAAAAATCCAATGAGCCTATTGCATAATATGTCTTACGATATAAAATTATATTAGAAAATATGATTAATCCCATGATAAATGCATAGCTCTAAGACATATTCAATCAGGGTTTACTACCAGCATTGCATGAAGCTATCTTGTTCAAGAAGTTTCTAATGTTCACATATTTATGCCACACTGTAAAAGAAAGGGACATCAAGCTTCTCTCTATGGGAAAATTAAAATATAAAAGTGGATAAAAATAAAAAACTAAGAGTTATAATAAGACTTCATATAAAGTAAGGGCCACCAAAAATAAAAGTGATAAAAAATCCATAGTTAATGCAACTTCAGAGCCACCTCCTTACTTGGTTTTATTAGCTCCTCCACAGAGATTTTTCATAAACCTTCTAGATTCACTGACACATTCTTTGCATTACCTCTTAGAATGTAATGTCATATCTCTCCCTCCCATAAAAGAGTTTGATATGAAATGACCTATTACAAAGAAATATGATTTTAATGTATTATATGATTATCACAAGGCACCAGTCCATACTACAAATCAATGTATCAACTTGAAACATAAGATACAATATTTGATAGAGGCCAACATAATTGATGTGGTCACACCCACATAGGCACCCAAAGTTCATAAAATGGAAGATAAAACACTAAAAATATTTTTGGATTCATTTCCAAAGCATAAAACTAATGAGGTAGGGGGCATTTCAGGTGTTCATTTATATATTAAGCACATCCACCACTGGTATCATATCATAATATTATAGAGGATGCACACCCCATAAATAATATCATTGGTGTGTATCATACTATAGTCTCAGCTAGACCACTCATCACTTTCTTAGATCAAGAGATTATTGATGATGATTTAGATTTATAAGCACTCTTTGCATGATGCCTCATTGATCATCATCCTATTCATAGTGTTATGGTTGAAAAGGGGTCAAGTATTAACATGTGCACTATCACACTTCTATGATATTTGGGTTATTCAGAGTATTACATTTCTCCTATCGACACAATTATTCATGGTTTTAATGGCCATGTTCAAAGATCCATTAAGGACATTATACTTCCACTACAAGTTAGACTAGTACATGTGGGTACCAAATTCTTAGTGGTACCTAGTGCATGCACATTTGACATGTTATTGGGTAGTCCATGGATATAGTAGTTACAAGCCATTTCATCCACCATGCATAGATGCCTCAATTATATATGTGATAATTATGGGGTCAAAATTGAGGGTCTTTCATATGAGTATCCCTTACCTATCCCATAATAAGTCACACCATGGTTACCAGTTATAGTTCCAAGAATAGTTCTCATTAGTACACCATAGAGTTCAATTGAGCCACCAGTGTAGGTGAGGTATACTCCTATATTGTTACCATGTATGCATACTCTCTCATGGAGACCCTTATTAGAGAGACCCCTATGTCAGAGATGTTACAGATTATAGAGGGCCTCCCTCTACCCATTTCCTTTCGATGTCAGTGTTATTTAGTTCCCATGGTTTTCAGCATATGTCACTAATCCAAAACTCAGGAGCTTTGGTTGAAAGATAATTCAAGAAACAAGAATAACACAATTGTAATAATGTTATCTCTGAGAAGAGATGTTTTATTAATCAAATTTGTAGATCCAAACATATGCCTATCTTTGAGAAGTGATGCCTAATTGCCTTTTCAAGGTACATCTATGTTTATACATACTTTGAAGGCTATAGGAGGATGTGTAAGGTCACCAATCTCGAGGGAGATGAAGTGGTTTGACTTCCATGATTTACAATAGTATAGAATTTAATAAATTACTATTTTTAGACTACACTATTAAAATTGAAATTTAGGACACTTTCATTGGGAGTTTTGGGGTCAAAAACCATTGAGCATAGATCCATGCCATCTCATCGCATTTTCATCATTTTTAGATTTCTAATAGTTCAAACAGGGAGTTAAATGGAGCTATGGTATAAAATTTATGGCTTCCAAAAGTTTTGCCACCAATTAGGGTAGAACCATCACTTGAATTGTCACCTAAAATGTTCTCGAATCATTCCTCCCTCCTTAGGAAGCAATGGTCCCCATTGCATCAAGACTTGTCATCAAGTGTGGTAGTTATGTTTTTATGGATTTGTATAGGGCTTGATTTTTCACCATTTTTGTCTGACCATCAGTCTATGGATGGAAAACCATAAACTTCCTTAGGTTGGTATCAATTTGCTTCTATTTTTGTGATGTTTGTGTAGTTAGGGCTACAACATTGACCCTTTTGGATTTTTATGGATTGACCACCATGAGAACAAATTTATTAGCACTAATCAAGGAGACATATGTAGAAGGTGGTACCTCTAGTACCTTGTAGCATCATGTTCCAAGAGTGAGGATGATCCTTCGAGTTCTTGATTCATATATGCCATGTCAATCATACATAAATGGCTGACCAAGGAGTACATCGCAAACATCCAAATTGACCACATCACACAAGACCTCATCTTGGAAAGGTTTTATTGCATATGAGATAAGACATTAATGGGTGACACAGAGGTTTCTTCCTAGACTCAACCATCCAATACTGTATGGATTTGGGTGAGGCTTCATGGATAGATTTAGGATTTTCACAACATTATCAAAGATTAAACTCTTTTGACTCCCACTATCAAGAATGAAATGTAGAGGCTTACCTTTCACCCATAACTTAGAGTGAAATAACCTTTCCTTATTAGCTAGCCTCTCCTCGTGGGTCTATGATGAAGCAACGATGGCATCAAGATCAGCATCTACAATCTCTTCTTCATCCTCTTTGACCGCAGGGTGTGTATGAGTTAGAGTAGTAGATGTTGAGGATTGTGACTCAAAAAGAAGGGACTTGATGGCTCAATATTCTTCTTTGGAGTGAGTTCTATATTTGTGGTAATCACACCATTTCCCAATCTTCCCTTCCTTTTTCTTCCAATTTTGGCCTCATGTTTGACATTCTTTATCACTTTTCATTTTGAAGGTTGACTCTTCATATTCATTCTTCCATGCTTCTGCTCAATCTTCACCACAAACTTGTACACCTCACCAAGGGTTTCCAAATTGAAGAGTTATATTTCCCTCATATATACCATTGTAATCCACCATGATATTTGATAAGCTTATGTTTCTCACTTTCTTGGATGCCCAATCTCACAGATAGCAAATAAAAAATGTCAGTGTAATCTTGATCAGACTATTCCTTACCTTGGCAAAGTTGTTGCCACTCTATATATAGATCATCATATGCTCCAATGGGGTAGTATTCTTCTTTTATATCTTCTATGAAATAATCTTAGGTGGGTTCCACCTCAATGTCAATATCATCCATACTAAATCTCTTCTTGTACACTTCCCACTAATTTTTGATAGGCAATGATGCTTTCAAAAGAGCAAAAGTGATCTTCTCTTTATCGGTGAATTTATTTATAAAAAAATAAGATGAAAATTGATCCAATGAATTTTATACTAAATTAGCATTGATTTTGCCTTCAAATGTAGGGATATCAAAATTAACCTGAACCTTGAAGGGTGTTGGGGCACTAAAAAGATGTGGGGTTACAGATGAGGAGCTAGAATTTTTCATCAGGATTTATTGGAAAATTTGGGTGAATTGTTGTAGCATCTATGCTTGCTACTACTGAAGGGATTCATTCACCATTTCCTTGAAAGGATCAGATGTCTCGGTGTTATCCACCTTTTGAGGTCATCTGGATCAAATAGGTGGATAGTCTTTTCGTTCTATTATTTTCCACCCAAGCTTCTTATAATCTAACCTCATCCTCAAGATCATACACTCAAAGACAAACCTGGCTCTGATACCACTGATCCAAAACTCAAGAGATTTGGTTGAAATATAATTCAAGAAACAAGAATAACATAATTGTAATAATTCTATCTCTAAGAAGAGATGTTTTATTGATCAAATTTGCAGATATAAACATATGCCTATCTCTAAGAAGAGATGTTTGATTGCCTTTTCAGGATACATCTATTTTTATACATAATTTTAAGGTTGTAGGAGGATGTGGAAGGTCACCAATATCAAGGGATATGAAGTGATTCAACTTCCATGATTTACAACATTACAAAATTTGAGAAATTACTATTTTTAAACTACACTATTAAAATTGAAATTTAAGACACTTTCATTGGCATTTTAGGGATCAAAAACCATAGATCATAGATCCATGCCATTTCATCATGTTATCCTCATTTTTAGCTTTTTAATAGTTCAAATGGGAAGTCAAACAGAGCAATGGTGCAAAAGTTATGGCTCTCAGAAGTTCTGCCACCAATTGGGGTAGAATCGTCAACCAAATTTTAGCCTAAAATGTTGCTCAGATCAGTCACCCATGCTAGCTAGAACATATTATACCATATGGGTCCCTAGGATCCATATAGATCATAAGACACCCCAGTTAGTTTCATATATTCCTAGCACCACTTCACAAGTAGTACTAACTATAAATCACTCAGTAGGTTTGGGACCTCAATTACCTTTTCATACAACATGAATGAATATTGTTCCTTTATTAGACATAGGCCACATTGATAGTGAGTCTCCCACAAGATTCATCGGTTAGTATGTTCCTCTTTTCTTGTACATAGTTTCCTTATTTATTTTTCCTTGTATATAGTTTCATCTTAATGTTATTTTTACATAGCTTATATCCAGAAAATAGAAAAATAATATAATATGTCAAAACATAAAAACATTCAAATATTTACTCAAAAAATATAAATTTTAGATTGTATGCATTACCATATTTACACTTCTTATATTTACCAAACACTACATATGTTAGTTATCTTAGTATAGTCGATTTGTATCATACATACATGCTTCACTTGTTCTTGTTGAGTATTCATAGATACTTACAAGACCCAGGTCCACTACATAAATTTATATTTACTAGTATCTACCCACTTGGAGCATATACATAGATACATGGGTTCCTCATTTGATAAATTCACCCATTTGGGGGCATCATATACATAGTTTTGATTTCTAAGTTACATCTTTCTAAACTGCACATCATATATTTAGCATTGTTATATCTTGATATTGATCTTCCTACACCTACTCAATTTTTTTGACTACTACTAATTTATACTCAGCGTATGTACATTTTTTATCTTATACAAATTTTTACAACATATTCATGCATACTTTAATTTCTATATTTCTTAGTTTATACTTGATTGTGTCTCTATATTTCTTATATTTTATGGTATTTGAATATGTCATTACTTTGTGCCTCTATGCCACTTGTTTTCATTGTATGTATGCTTTAGACATGTGCCCATGTCCTTGTGTGTACCTTATTGATTGTGTATATAGACATTTGAACATGTCTTTTAATTTAGATCTAAGTCAACTTGCTTTTTGTTTGCATATGTGTACATTTAAAAATGTCCTTGTATGTCTTACTTTCTCATATTTAGTGACATGTGCCCATGTCCCTTGTTTTGTGGCTCCTTGGCCTACTTTGCGTGCATCATGTATTTTCTATGTATGATTTCATGTATGCATTATGGACATGACACTTGTCTCTTTCTTGTTATACACTCTAGTTTTGGATGCCATAAGGGACCCCATGCATCTCCCCTTCCTCTTTGGGTGTCATGATGCACATCATGCCCCATTCCCCTAGGTAGTTACTCAGTTATAACTCAGATTTTTTGTTCATATGCATTTTTATATCTATCTTGATAAGATTGTGAATGCTAAATCTAACATATATCATATATTAAAAACTTATGCTTAGACTATCTTAAATTTTTTATGTTATATATCTATATTATATTGGTTTATTACATTGATATTATAAATGTTCTAGCTAACACACATTTTGCAGAGATTTTTCTTTTGAGGATGATTCTTACATAAGTTCCACAACTCCCCTCAAAATAGGGGGCATTCATAGAGGTTTGTCATAGATATCAAGATATTAAAATGCACTCAGACTATAGTTTTTAGCACATATGCATAGAGTACAGAAATTAATTTTAGGAAAACATAAGGGAAAATAGTGACATAAAGATCAATTTTAGTTGCATAAAAATTAGAATAGTTGGACATTAGCACTCAAATTGGGACACCATAACCTCCAACACTACTATCCAAGATATGGAGCTACTATCTAGTAGCCTCAAATTTATGTAATTCTAGATTGTTTATAAAAATATAACAAGTATAGTCTAAGTTTGCACAAGCTTAGTTATAAATTACCAATTTTGGCTCAGATTATCTCAAATCCATACTAGTTTGCTTAGATTGGAGGAATCATGTATGACATCATCATTCTTATTATAATTTAGATGCTCAAATATATATTATTACAACTCAATCAAAAATCCATATACTCAGATATCATATTTGAGGGCATGTGTGCAACACATTATTTTTGTATGCTCATGTATACACTAGTTGATCAAATGGAATGACAAAATCCATGTCATTATCTATGTTATACACACCATATTGCTACCTCAGTCCATCTATAGTGGTTGGCATTCCTAAGTAGATGGGAGTCACCTAATATTCCCAATTTGCCTAGAGTCGTTTTACAATCCAAAATTCTTGAGTAGTCACAGAGCTGACATATACGGTTCCAATTATAGTTACACATCTTTAGTTACATCATGTAGTTTTAATTTCAGATGCATCTACTACACATGGGTAGGCAATGATGGAGTCTTAATCTACTTGAGTTCTTGTGCCACCTACATGAGAGGGTTGGACACACCATTAGTCTAATCCAATATATCCATAGATCATGATCCACAAAGTAGGGGTGGGAAATGATGGAGTCAAAAGTGGATTGAGTTATTGAGCTACCCACACATGGAGATTGAGTACGCCATCAATTTAGTCTAAGCTATTAATCGATTGATCACTGTCTAAATGCACACACACATGTTGTCATTAGGTTATGCATTGGTTCACATACCTAATGAGGTGTATTCATTCCTTTGTTTTCTCTTATTTATTTACTCAAATTTGTCTTATGCTTTTAATATCTCTTAATTAATGACTAATATATGCATGTTTCGTTTGTAAAACACATAATGAAGCATGTTTCACATACTCAGATCTAGATTCATGTGTTTCACCTTTTAGGTAAGTCTAAGTACACTTATTTTTCCTTTATCCTAGTAATTTCACTTTGTTGTATTTATAGAATAAAAGGGGGAAAAATTTAATCATATAAAAATGACACTTGAGTGTTAAGAGTGCTACTTGAGATCACATATCCCTAACGTATCCCTAGACCTATATTAGGGCCTATTTAAACACTTATCCAGCCTTCATATGGGCCACACATGTCCCTAAACATCCCTAAAGTAGTCCCAAACCTTCAATTCAGCATCTTGGCCCCTAGTGCCTCAGGTTATACCACCTTGACACTAGCGTCATAATTGGGACAGTAATGCCAATGGTGTTAGTGTCCTAGTTTGGGTGTTAATGTCATTTTCCCTCCTTTTACTACCAACATATATATTTTCAAATCAAAAACCACCTAGGATCGACCTAGACCTCTTTTAAGCCCTGCACAAACACTAGAACAATATAAATACATGAATTTTAGCCCTTTATCCACTAGATGGAAATTAGATATAAATTACACAAATAAACTCAGAACAAGTTATGCACAATCAAGGTTGGCAATCCTTATTCTACCCTACTTTTGCACACAAATATATATAATATTATTAAGTTTAGATTATTGATATTTCTAGTTTCAACAACATTCAAAGCACTCAAATCAGTATTCATACTAGCTTCACTTACACTTGCACTAGCACTTAGCTAGGGAGAACTAAATTGAGATTGATCCCTCTTTAAAGTATTGGTATGTAGGCAAATCTCATCATAGTGGGGTGTTGAGGATGTCCAGCCTACCCCACTAAAAACACACTTTACTACTTGTGCCAATTGGATTTCCTAGAAATATTTAGGTTTAGGTTTTATATATAGAATCAATCAAAACAAATCACCTATAGGGAATCAAAATTCATGCGCACAAGAAAAAGCTTGGCAGACTTAGACACAGGTGCACCTAAAAGCTCAGAATAGTTCTACATAGAGGATACTAATGCCAAATAGTGTCATATGGTGCTACTATCTAATTAGGGCACTAATGTTCAAGAAGGGTTTCGACACTTGGATCTTATTCATGACCCTCAGATCATCCCATATCCTAGTTTTCAACCTGCAGATATTTGATTTCAATCAATTTATAGATGAGTAATTATTTACATTACTTATTACTCTTTTTAGAAAGGTCAAACTAGGTAAATTTTATTAAAAATTAGTGGCCATATGTATTACATATTTCTATCCTGATTTATTATACTTAGACCTTTTAACAACCCAAGCCTTAAACTCCATAAACCCTTAAAATTTTAAATCATAAATATACATTGTCAGAAGTTGTACAATAAATTTTTCATTGACATGTCATTTTTTGGTCATTTTATAGGTATGGATAATACTTTCAACCAAAAGGCCAATTAATTTTAAATATTTGACCAACAATAATTTTTAAATAAACACATTATTTTATCATTAGCTTAAAAAAAATTGACTAAGGCACAATGAGAAATAAATATTGGTCATTAATATAAAATTAATTTCCATGTTGGAATATGTGTGGCTCATTAATATAAAATAAATTTCCATGTTGGAAGATGTGTGGCTCATTAATATGAAAGGTAGTGTCATTTTTAATGAAGGTTGGTAGGCTTTTGTGCATTAATGTGGTGAGTTAATGGTACCCTGCATGCTCTCTGCCTTTTCACTTACCTATCCTACCAAATGGTCATGGAACCTACTTAAAATATCTCAACCACAGAGTGTTTTATAGATCATTTCTCATTATCATTATGGAGAGATGAAACATTACACAAAGGTGTGTTGCCTATAACTGATCTAAATTTAGATCCTAATGTATTAGTCATGTGTACTATATATTTTCACTATGCCTAATTATATGTAACTCATGTTATTAAGACACTCTTTTAATACATTTCATACACTCAAAATATCATACCAAATATGCTTTTATGAAAAATTAATATGAGGGTGATCCGAGATTCTTCATAATGATGAGATGATAAGTTGCAAGCTCCTAGATCTTAAGAAAAATCACTAGTATCTATTGTACAAAGGAAAAAAATATTTTATTGATGTCAAAATTATATTTTAATTTCATATTTGAATTCATCTCTAAAAATAGACAAGTTAAATAAAAATAACCTTGATTTTGAGGTCATATGCAGAGGACTCTAGCTCAAAATGCTCTCAAAAATGATTGTTGGTCTTCTGACTATTCATGTATTGAGCCATATTGTTGACTTCTAGAGCCAGTTGATACTATAGTAATTTGAATAGTTTCAATGTTTAGCCATTTATTTCAAGTGATGGGTGGATTCCAAGTATGTGGGAGTTTAAATACATATCTAGGAAAGGTAGTAAACATTAGAAAAACATAGTGAGAAATATGAATGTTGTATTCACATTGTTTGTAACAAGTTTGAGCCTTTATTCTTATGATCTCATTGTTTCCTAGCTACAAATGATTGATTCAATGGTGTGGAAGTGAAAATATGTTTATGAAAATTGAAAATCATAATTTGTATATGATTTTTAGATAGAATGGAATTAAATGTCTTTTCCTCAGTAGTAACTTGTATACTCTTGCATTACATAGTGTAAGGGGAATGTGATTTGCCTCACTACTAGATTTTTTACCACATTGAGTTTCTCCAAGATAAATATTATGTGTGTTGTGTGATTTTTTCATTCATATGCTTCATGCTTATGTTCAGTAGGTTGTACATTTCACTTTCAACACTTTTTTATCTCTATTTTGACATCGTTAATAACCTATAACAATCACATAACTAATTTTTGTTAAGATAGGAGAATAAAATCTATATTGATGAGACTTTGATTGGAATATCCACCTAGTTTACGAATCATATTGGTATCATATCTATTTAGTTTAAGTTTGTTGTGTGTTTTAAATACATTACAATTTTATGCATGTCCCTAGAGCTAGTAGTGCTAGTGGTCAAGGTGTCCCATTTCCCTTTGAAGCAGGTATTTCGCAAGGAATTGGAAATAAGGAATCAAAATTATTTCCCATGTTGATGAAGAAGATGTCTGAATAGTAGAAGAGTAATTTTTTAAGCTTAAAATAGGAATAGCTAGCATCTCTTTTTCTATGGGTAAGTTTGACAAGTTAGATTCCATCATGGGGATCCTTATGGATAAACTTGGTGTTTCCTTGGAGACTTTGAAATCAAAACAAGGAAGAAATTCCTAATAACCATGATAAGAAGGAAGAACAACCCCATGCCAACCCATCTCCACCTCCATTCAAGGTTGAGGCAAAGATTGAAATTTAGTCGTATGATGAGCATGTGAATGTGAAAAAGATAGACAAATAGCTATCCATACTTGAGTTATATTTCAGCTTGCATCCTATTAATGAAATCCATCATATTTATTTTGTAAATATAAAGTTATCCAATAATGCTTTAACTTAGTTTGAGATCTATGTTCATTCTTTAGTTGTTAAGAATTTTCCTCTTATTACTAAGTGGGGTGATTTTAAGATGCTAATCAAGGAGTAACTATATCCTATTCATTATGAGGAAGATAGTTCCATGTATTGGCAATATCTTAGGCAAAGTAAGGTCAAAGTGTGCAAGAGTACACCAATGAATTCCATAAAAAAAGATATCTAAATGGGAAAAGATGTAGCAAACTTTGATCTCTTGATGAATTACATGGGTGGACTCCATAGCCATTTGAGTATACCAATCCTCTTGGCCAAACCTACAGATGTAGATGAGGCTTGTTCTCAATCTCACTACTTAGATATGGACAAGAAGAAGGCTCCATCTACCTCTCTAAATTTCTCCAAGCAACAAGGTAAATCCAAGAAAAATATGAAAGGTAAATGGAAATGTAAGAAAAATGCTAATTCCATTTATAAAAAGGATACTAAGAAACATTGTGGTGAATATAATGTTGATAGTCATTCTAAGGATAAGTGTTGGAAGATCAATCCAAAATTGCATATGTTCAAGAAAAATAAGAAGAAAAAGGCTATGTTTACACTTCAAGTTAATAATATTAGTTGTAGCTTCAAAGTGGATGATACTTTATGTTGTACCTCTCTCAATAGAGAGGTATGTTTGGTTATTAGTAGTGTAACAATCCCACTGGGTTTGACATAGATATACATAATTTTTTTAATTTAAACACATATACTATAAATAGATTACATTATGAGAATCTAAGTAATGATCATATATAATGCTCTAAGTGTGATAACTAAAAATGAAGCATACTACATCATACATCACTAATCACTATCATCATAAGAAGCACATCATAACACAAATGTATAAAGTGATTACAATTAGCCTACCATGGTTGATACATGCCTATAGCCACTGTTGTCAATGTACAATAAATATGTAATTACAACTTATCATGATAATGTTTCGATAATAAATACAATACAATACAATCTATATATATAATATACATGGCTCTTTAGATCATAGTTTCTTGAACTCTAGTATCTATGGTAATCTCACGTGTCATCTCAAAAGTAGTACTGTTGTGGGAATGGAAAGCATCATCTGAGAGATTTTTCACACAAACTAAGGACCAATGATCCCCTGCACTAATCCCATCATGGAATGGCCCTCCCTTCATGAATCATTAGATAGTGATGGTACATGAATCTATAAAGACAAGCTAGTACTCGTGTGTTGTATGATTTTTAAACTAAACATGTGATGTATCATATAAAACCCTTTTTATTACAAGATCTCACACAAACATGTAAATCATACTCTTGAAATGACAATGTATTACTAAACATTACTTTGACTAAATTTTTTAAATAATAAATAATAGTGATCTATAGATCAATTAAATTTCATACACACCACTTGATTGGATTGCCTTCATCTGACATTGTGATGCTAATAAGATAGTGAAGTTTGTCTCACTACTTACTCAGTATTAGCAATGTGAGATTGGTTAACATAATATAACCAAAAGATTCATACAATTTACATCCTACTAGCAATCATATCACATAACATGCTAAGCATAAGATAATCTAATAACATGCATTTATTCCATCAAACATATGAATTAATCTCACATTATTATCTATCCCATAATATAAATAATGACTACGGTTTATATCATCTGAGTAAAACACATATTTAACTACAATTTTTAATTACTATAAGTATTTTACAAATATACTACATCCTATGATAACCTATATTATCATATTCTAGTGTTCTAAGACATAAATACTATTTTTTCACAATCAATCATAATAAAGTAGTCATAAATACATGAAAATATAAGCTTTTAGTCAAATAACTAGATATAACAAAGCAAGTCTCAGTTCACATGAACATAAAATATTCTATTCTAACACTCGCTATACTCTTAGGGGTTGTAAGCATGTATAAATAAGGTCCTACTAACTATCATAAAATATGTTATTCATATTAATAACCATTACACATACATTTAATCCATCAAACAAATGTGTGAGACTAGGCATAACAATTATAGTTTGTACCACCTGGATATAACATATATTTAGACTATAATTTTAAAATAAAAATACTCTATGATATTTCATAATATCATAAGTCATTATACATGAGGACACTACTCAATCATAATCAACCAATCTCAAAATTATAAGAATCAAATGTCCCTTAATCCTAAATAATAGGCAAGCAAGTACAAATTATACCAACCAGGGATATCCTATATTTAGACTATAAACTCTAATCTTTGTAATTGTATTTAAATACATAATATATTATATGACAAGCAATATATCATAATACATCAATTCCCAAGGATACAGTACTCCACTTCAATAGCGAGTCATAATACTCACAAAATCATAGTCCTTCATTAAACAATTTTTTATATTTATAGAGGTTGTATACAAGTAAATAGTTTCTCATTCCTCAAGAACCTATAACTTGGTCTTTACAATCAACAAAACTATAACTTATACACACACATCATGATGTACTGGTTTATGTTATATATGTCTGATCACATGTACATTTTAATTTACTCACAATATGTAGCACTCACCAGTTTTCATTATTGTATGTGTGTGTGTGTGAAGTCAGTCATAAACTTTTTAGAGATTCAGATAACTTACAATCAAGTTATACCTTGTATGAACATAATTTAAACAATTTATTACTTTTATAGGAGAATGTATTCATATGGTTTAGAGCCCCATGACCATGGAATCCCTTGACTTATATTAACCATCAATTAGTTACGGGTATAGGCATATGACCCAATACACCTACATATGTGATATTTTGATGATCTATCAAAGATATTATCATTCTGATAAAAAAAGAGTAACTAGCTTCCAAAAAATGATCTACACTGCCAGATACTCTGCTCTTTTATAACATACATAACTTAATAAGTGCTAAAACACATCTTAGCTTGCTATATATTGTTATATTTTTATGTTAAGTCAACTTACTCTATTAAGACCAGTTATATTGTTATACATATCTTCAAATCTGAGATACGTCGTAAAACTCTACTAACATTTTTACAACAAAAATTCTTTACACATAAGTGTTATATTGACCATACACCACGTGTATAGGTGTGTGAGAATTATATATGTTCTATTTTGTAATTTGACTTTATAACAAATCTTTCACTTGTACAGGTAAGTTTTTAGACAATTAATCTAATACTTCATGTAACAAAGTTTTAAGTATTTATCTATGTAACAAAGCTCTAAGTATTTTATATTATTATACTCTTCATCCAAATACTTTTACCACTGTTATACATGAATCATACCACAATTACCATGCTAGGATCTATCTCCCACATGCAACTCAAGTACTCTCTCAGAACTTTCGGATAAAAAATTATATTAATATTTAATGAAATTTTTGTGACTACCAAGCTTAATAACTACATAAGTCAGTGATAAATTTTAAGGAATCTACAAATCAGTGATAAATCATTGATCCAACCACATGTAACATCCAGAACACTTTATGAGTTTTAAGTTTCACAATTGAGAATGCTATAGTTTATCCTCTTACCACATCATAAATTCAGAGTGGCATAAATAATTGAGTATTTGTAGGTTTAAGAAGATGTATCCATAAAAACTATAATTATCACTATACCCACAAATTTGTAGGAGTCATCGTATAATCACAATATATATGGATCACTTAACTATTTCATTGTATAGCAATTTAAGGCATAATATAATTTAAATCACTGCATATAATTAAATCAATTTTATGAATTTAAGGCCCATACCATAAAAATCTATTACTTCTTTAAATAATTTACTTTATTTATTACCAATATATATATATATATATATATATAGATATATATATATACCATTTTAGAGTAAATCACATAATCTAAGGTGCCACCTACCTTGTATATGCTTCTGGATGGGCAGTATGACCAGTTAGATCTTCCTTCCTTTTCACTCATGTACCTCTCCTCTTCCTTCTGTATTGTTGTGTTTCTCCTCCCATCTATATTGTGCCCTATTTTCTTTCTTTATATTTATCCTTTTATGAGAAAAGATTAGCTTTATTCTCTTTTCTAAATTTTTCTCCTTTTTTTTTTATCTTTCTTTGTTTTTTGGTTACTTTATTAATTTTTTTTTCCTTTTTTTGTGTTTTCTCTATTTCTAAATTTATTAGAGGATATTTTCTAAATAATAATTAATATATATTCACTAATTAAATTATCACCTTAAATGTAAAAATGGTTTAATGATAAGTTCATTAATCAATAACCTCAAATTTGCACTAGTTATGCAAATTTATATTTTCAAAAGAATTAACAATCACACACGTAAATCACATAATATGATTTCTAAATAACCATTTAAACTATACTAGAAACCATGTTTAAATGACTATCTAATGCAAACAACATCAAAACATATTATGCTAATCATTTATTATGTGTCTAACATGTGCTAGCTAATGTGGTGTGTGCAGGGTTCCAGCCGATTTCTTTGTCATCTTTTGACATCCTCATCTATGTCACTCTCTGTGATGATGATCTTCCTTCATCATACTCTAAATAATGAGTTCTCCTACATCAAACTCACAATAATTAGGTAGTTAGACCATATCAACATGATATACATACATCATAAAATATAGCTAAAATAATGAATCAACATGATCATAATGTAAACATATACACTACAACTAACTCTTATCAATGTAATCATGTAACTTAAGCAATATCCAACTATCCCATAATATTATATATCTCAAACCTTAGTAAAAAATAACCAAATTAAATTTATCAGCTATAAATATTTATGAATAATCAAATAATTTGCTTAGCAAGGAATCGAGATGTAACAAGTAGTGATCAAGAGCGTAAGCTTTCTAAACTTTTTCATATTAAAATTCAAATGAGAGAAACAAAATTGGATGATCTTTTTGATACTTGTTCACAATCAAATTTAATAAGCAAGGATTTGGTAGACAAATTCAGGTTTGAAACTTATAATCATCCAAGCCCATATTTTTTTGGTTGAATAAAGAAAGGTGTAGACATCAAGGTGACCAAACAATGCAAGGTTAAGTTTGGTATTAATTGAAAATTCATTGATGAAGTTATGGTGGATGTAGTGCCTCTTGATGTGTGTGGTGTATTATTTGGCAGCCCTTACTTATTTGTCTTGGATGCCATATTCATGAGGAGAGCCAATTAATATTGATTGGTAAAGCATGGTAATAGCTACATCATTTCATCCTATGAAAGTGATTCAAGTATTTTTTGGTAAGTGCCTCAAAAGCTAAGAATCTCATTAATGCTAGTGGTAAATTTGCTTTTATTTTTTTAAAGATTTTCAAGCTAAATAATTAGGGGTAAATAAAACTTGTGCCATGTTTACTAACAAAGAGCAGAAGTGTATGAAAGAGATAGTGCAGTAGTTCAAGGAAGATTTTCTAGAGCCTATGGGGATACTAGTAGCCAGGAAATCCATTTGTTATCCAATAAAACACTTCTAAATATTTAGTTATATATATAGTCCTTGAAGCATGCCAATGAGGTAAAACAATAGTTACAATATTTAATTAATCAAGGTGTAATACGTCTTAATACTTCTCCATGTGGTTCACTTATTATTTTAGTAACTAATAAATATGTAACATGTAGAATGTGTGTTGATTATAGAGAACTTAATAAGATAACCATCAAGAATAGATACCCTCTTCCTCAGATTGACAATCTTTTTTATCAACTTTGGCATGCTAAATATTTTACTAAGCTTGATTTGAAATATGGGTATCACTAAGTGTGGATTAAAAAGAGGACATTTGAAAAACAATGTTCAAAATAAGGCAAGGGTTGTATGGATGGTTGGTTATATGTTTCAGGCTATGTAATGCACCTGCTACCTTTATGTTGTTGAGGAATGAGGTAATGAGGCCATTTTTTTTCCTTTTTCATTTTATATTTGGATGATATTCTTATTTTTAGCAAAAAAAATTATGATCATGTTGAGCATCTTAAATAAGATTTACAATTTTTAAAGAATAACTAGTGTTGAATGAGAAGAAATATGAATTTTCTCAACAATCACTAGTCTTATTGGAGCATGTGGTTGGATATGGAGGGTTTAGGATTGATCCAAATAAGATAGAAGCCATCATGAATTGGCCAAGGCCTGCCAATGTGATTAGATAAGGACCTTTATAGGTGCAATCCAATATTTATGAAAGTTCATCAATAACTTATCTCTCATAGATACAACTTTGCATGCCATTACAACAGGTGGTAATACTTTTACTTAGGGTAAGAAACAACAAAGTGTATTTGATTTTTTCAAACATAAGATTATCCATGCTTCAATTTAAGCTTTGCCTAGCTTGTAATTGCATTTTGAGTTGAAAATGAATGCTAGTCACTATGTTATGGGGTTGTTATACTCCAAGGAGGTAAGTTGGTATGCTACCATTATAAGTTATTTCATGGTGCAATCTTGAATTATTTTACATACGACAAATAATTGTATGATCTTGTTCAAGTGGTTAAAAAATGAAATTAGTATCTAATAGGTAAGGAGACTATTGTCTATATGAATCATCAACCTCTTCATTATTTGCAAGCTCAAACTAAACTTCAACAAACTAGACACTATAAGTGGATGGGATTTTTTCAACAATTTCATTTAATTATTAAATATAAGAAATGTTTGACTAAAAAACTAGCTAACATGTTTTCAAAACCTCCTTTATTTATAGTCATAGGCACCATAACTCTTCTTGAGCCTTTTAGGTATGAATGGATATGAGCATGATTTATATTTTAGGGAGCTATTTATTCAAGTAGTAAAGTCCCAATGTGAAAGGTTTGATCCCAAGGAGGACTATTATCTTCAATATGGATTGATTTGAAGCCTGGGTAAGCTTTGTGTGCCCAAGGAGGAAAGAGTTTAGCTAATGAGGGAGGCACATACTTCAAAAGTTGCAGGACATTTTAATGTTATAAATATTGTTGCTCATTTGCATAGGTATGTTTATTGGCCTAATATGCAAGCAGATGTTACCAAGTTCAAAAGAGGTTGTGTTACACGTAATATAAGCAAACATAGTAATAGCAATTTGGGTTTATATATGACACTAACAGTTCCATCTAGGCCACGGGAAAACATTTCCTTGGATTTTGTACGTGGGTTTCCTATGTTAATGAAGGGGCATGACTATATTTTTGTGGTTGTGGACTAGTTAAGTAAGATGTGTATTCTTTTTCATTGTAAAAATATCCTCAAAGGTAGTGATGCAATTGAGTTTTTATTTGTTAATATGTGGGTTCACTTTAGTTTCCCTAGTTTTATTTTTTAGATCGGGACTCAAGGCTTGTTGGGAAGTTTTGGGCCACATTATGGGAGAAGATGGTCTACCATTTTTCACCCACAAATTTATGGGTAAATAGAGGTTATGAAATGAACATTAGTCTTCACCCACGATCAAATGTTGGAGCACTATTAACATTGAATCTCATAGATCTACCATTGGATAGATTCCCTTGGCAACTAATCCTCTTGATATTACAGTAATAACATCTAAATGTTAGGTTGTTGAGCTAAAAGCTTCAACCTTTGCAAACTAAGGAACAGATGGTTGCTGAGTTCTACAGGAACCGGCGTCGGCAGCACGACCGACGTCGGCAGAGTCCAGTGCAGAAGGCCACCGGCGACGGCAGGAAGTCGGCCGACGTCGGCAGAACCAGACTAGCAGGGACCGGCGTCGGTCGCCTGTGTGTTCCCGAAGTGTTCATTTCACGGACAGTTAGTTAAGTGAACAATGAGTTTGCATGTTGAGACCAGTCAGAGTCTTGGGCTGCGAGGATAATTGTCTAAATTAAGAGTCTAAGTTAGTGTTTGAGTTAGGGATCTATTTATAGACCCATTGGCATGTATTGTTTAAGGCATGAGATAGAAAGGAAGAGTTCCTTCTAGTTGTAAGATCTGTGAGTTGCAGGTTGTTGCAAGCTCATTGGGGATCTACATGTAAGTTTGGTCTTTGAATTGCAGGTTGCAGGTTCATGAGAGATCAGCTTGAAGTGCTATAGAGTGCTTGGTGTACCGGCAGGGTTATTACTGACTGGTTGGTGAGGTGAACACCAATTCTGTGTGTGAGTTGGTTGTTGGGACCATTTTTTGTGTAGGAGAGTGTGTGTGAGAAGAATTACTGTACACTTGAGGTGTGGCGAATCTCTGTAAGGTGAAAGAGTGTGGCGGCTCTTTGATGTATTCTTTTCTGTATAGTGTTAATACAAGATAGTGTATTGTCTCTCATATTCTGTGCTATTGGTGAATTCTAGTTACTTGTGTTTCTGGTTATTTCCACATATTCAATTGCTTATATTTGGTAATCATACTGTGCTCTTTTTGAGGAGCAAGATCCTAACCAGTGGTATCAGAGCATGTTTGTTGTTCTAGATTCCTGACAAGTGGTATCAGAGCTTTTGGTTGGGATACTAACAGATTGGTGTAGATCTGGGTAGTGTGTTTTGATTACAAGTTACTCACAGGGTTTCTGTTTGAGTGGGAGTTGAGCAATGGCAGAAAGCAGTCAACTACGAATGGAAAAGTTTAATGGCAAGAACTACCAATTATGGAGGATGCAGATTGAGGACTATCTGTATCAGAAAGATTTGTACTTACCGTTGGGTGGGGTTGCTAGCAAACCCTTGGATATGAAAGATGAAGAATGGGAGGTTCTTGATCGGAAGGCTCTGGGATCTGTTAGATTGAGTCTTGATTCATCTGTGATTTCCAGCTTATCACAGTGTAAGACAACGGTGGAGTTGATGAAATCTTTGGCAAATTTGTATGAAAAACCCTCAGCTTCAAATAAGGTATTTCTTATGAAGCGTTTATTTAATTTGTAAATGATGGAAGGTGGATCTGTTCATAGCCATCTTAGTGATTTCCATGGTTTGGTAAACCAGTTAAGTTCAGTTAATATTGTATTTGATGATGAACTTAGAGCTCTCTTAATCTTGTGTTCATTACCTGAAAGTTGGGAAGGTTTGGTAATGGCAGTTTCTAATACTGTGTCTCCTTCAAAAGTCTTAAAAGTGGATGATGTTGTGAGTGTGATCTTGAATGAAGAGATACGCAGGAAAAGCACAGGTGAATCATCTGGAGATGCTTTGAGTGTTGAAGGAAGAGGAAGGCCAAGAGAGAGGACAGAGCGTGGGAGATCAAGGTCGAAGATAGGCAAAAGATCCAAGTCCAGGTATGGCAGAATAACCTGCTGGAAATGTGGAAAGCAAGGGCACTTAAAGAGAGATTGCAGATCGGGTGAAGATCACCATGAAGAACATGGAGAAGAAGCAGATGTTGCAGGCTACGTTGCACAGGATGCTCTGGTATGTTCTTTGGATAAAGTAGAATCTTGGGTATTAGATTCTGGTGCCTCTTTTCATGCATCCCCACATAGGGAATTTTTTCATGAGTATGTCCAGGGAGACTTTGGAGAAATTTGTGTAGGGGATGGTAAGTCTTGTCAGATTATTGGCAAAGGCAAAGTGAAGCTGAAATTGCAGACAGGTGACACATGGGTGTTAAAGGAGGTCATGCATGTCCCAGTTCTGAAGCGGAATCTGATTTCTGTTAGAATTTTGGGTGAAGAGGGTTGCACAGTAACTCTCACAGCGGACTCTTGGAAGGTTACCAAGGGTACACTTGTTGTAGCTAGAGGTAAGAAAGTAGGTACGCTTTATCTATCTACTTGTTTTACTGATTCTCTTTCTGGGTTATCTACTTCAGCTGTAGATTCGGAGATGTGGCTTGATAGGCTTGGTCACATAGATAAGAAGGAGATGTTGGTTCTTGAGTCAAAGAATATGCTTTCAGATTTGGAAGGCATGGATCGTGGTTTCTGTATGCAGAAGAAGAAGGTAAGGTTTCTTGAGGAATCCGATGTTAGTGACAAGAACGGGAAAGCCTTGGTTTTCAAGGAGAAAGTGACGGACAGAGTTCATCACAAGGTGCAGAGGAATTCTGAGCAGAGCAAGGGTGATTTGGACAAGGTTTTGATCCAAAAAGAGCTCGCGGGAAAAAGTCAGGTCTCACAAGAAAAACACAGAGACCGACGTCGGTAGGAAAACCGACGTCGGTGTCCAGACAGGGACCGACGTCGACTATGTGCAGCCCGACGTCGGTGACTCAGGGCAGACAGAGACCGGCGTCGGCCAGGGGAAACCGACGTCGGCAAGGAGGCAGTCGCAGGAAACCGACATCAGTCGGTTGTAGACTGAGATGTGATCGGCATCGGTTACTGAGACGAATTTTGGGTGGACAGCGAGTTGTCATGGAGTCTCAAGCGCCCATATGGAGGAATGAAGGTGTAAGTAAGTTCTTAAATTCGTCATTTCCCTTCTTTACACTACTTGTTGCTCACTTATGGCATAGGACCAGGAAGTTGTTGAAGAAGCAGAACAGGTAGATCCAGGAAACAGTGGGAGCTTGGCATGGATGAGGATGTGATTCCTTGGAGGAGAACCAAACAGGTGTTTTGGGTAGTGTTGCCAGCTGGAAGTAAGCACTGAGAGACGAATGGATGTTAAGGATGAAGAAGAGCGGAAATGGGTACGTGAGATGGAAGATCAGGGTATATGATCTTGTATTAGCTGCAAGGCAATGGAGGTTTGATCATTGTGTTTCTCTTTACCAGGTTGGATAATATTAGCTACATTATCCTATTTTCTGTATGATGTGCTTGTTGCAGGGTTACATATACAGGTATTGCTGAACTAAAGGTAAAGCTAGTTCAGGTGTATGTCATGGAGAATCTAGGAGCAGCAAGATTCTTTGGCATGAGTGTGTTCTAGAGACATGGAGGTCTTGTTGACTTTGTTTCAGGATGATTGTGTGGAGCCGGTTAGCACGCCGATGGTTAGACAGTTCATTGAACAGGTGTCTTGATTCACATAATGAGGTTGAGTGCATGGTATGTACTAAACCTGAGTTTTCCCAAGCAGTGGGAGTTGTCACAAGTTTGGAGTCAATCCGGGAGAGTAATACTGAAGGGCAGTTCAGTGGGACCAGCAGCAGGTGCACATGCTATGCAGGGTCAAGTTCTTTATCTACATGGTTGTAGATGCGGATGTGGCAGGTAATTTGGATGACATATTTTGCACCACGGATTTTGTGGTGGTTGGTCTTCAAGAGTGATCTTGAGGAGGGATACAAAGCCAAGGAAACAAACTAGACGGTGTACAGGTACAGGTACAGGTTGCAGCTGTTTATCTCCAAGTGGGAGATTGTTAGGTTGTTGAGCTAAAAGCTTCAACCTTTGCAAACTAAGGAACAGATGGTTGCTGAGTTCTACAGGAACCGGCGTCGGCAGCAGGACCGACGTCGGCAGAGTCCAGTGCAGAAGGCCACCGGCGACGGCAGGAAGTCGGCCGACGTCGGCAAAACCAGACTAGCAGGGACCGGCGTCGGTCGCCTGTGTGTTCCCGAAGTGTTCGTTTCACAGACAGTTAGTTAAGTGAACAATGAGTTTGCATGTTGAGACCAGTCAGAGTCTTGGGCTGCGAGGATAATTGTCTAAATTAAGAGTCTAAGTTAGTGTTTGAGTTAGGGATCTATTTATAGACCCATTGGCATGTATTGTTTAAGGCATGAGATAGAAAGGAAGAGTTCCTTCTAGTTGTAAGATCTGTGAGTTGCAGGTTGTTGCAAGCTCATTGGGGATCTACATGTAAGTTTGGTCTTTGAATTGCAAGTTGCAGGTTCATGAGAGATCAGCTTGAAGTGCTATAGAGTGCTTGGTGTACCGGCAGGGTTATTACTGACTGGTTGGTGAGGTGAACACCAATTCTGTGTGTGAGTTGGTTGTTGGGACCGTTTTTTGTGTAGGAGAGTGTGTGTGAGAAGAATTACTGTACACTTGAGGTGTGGCGAATCTCTGTAAGGTGAAAGAGTGTGGCGGCTCTTTGATGTATTCTTTTCTGTATAGTGTTAATACAAGATAGTGTATTGTCTCTCATATTCTGTGCTATTGGTGAATTCTAGTTACTTGTGTTTCTGGTTATTTCCGCATATTCAATTGCTTATATTTGGTAATCATACTGTGCTCTTTCTGAGGAGCAAGATCCTAACGAGTGGTATCAGAGCATGTTTGTTGTTCTAGATTCCTGACACTAAATGTGTGAATGTTCTAGCAAGGGAAGGATTGGTCAAGTCATATTTACATACATAAACTAATTGAATTGAGGTTATAGATCTATTTTTGGTAAAAGTGATTTTGTCTTGCAAATATACCATTTCCATACTAAGAGTTTGCTAATAACCAATGGTGGAAGGCATTATGCCTAATAATGCAAATGCCTCTGACCCTGATTAGACAAAGTGGAATATATTATTAAAAAATAATAGTGTGTTATGTTTATTTAAATCTTTAAAATATTCATCCATTATTAGATCAGTTAAACCAACTCTCATACGAGCTCCTGGTGGTTTAATCATTTGACCATAGATTGAAGCTACTTTAGATTCTAAAATATTTTGTTCAATAATTACTCCCAAGTCTTTCATTTCCTTATAAAGATCATTTCCTTCATGGGTACATTCTTGTATTCCACCAAATACAGAAACACATCCATGATCCTTAGTAATGTTGTTGATTAACTCCATAATCAGCATTGTTTTACCCACTCCAGCTCCTCTAAATAATCTAATTTTTTCCCCATGGTGGTAGGGAGATAAAATATCCACAACTATTAAGAGGGTACAATAGGAAGCATCTTAAGACATGGGGTAAATATTTGATATATATTCAACATTCTTATAATAAGGTTGTAAATTATTCTATTAGTAAATTTCCTTTTGAAACTTGTTTTGGCTACTTATCTCCATGTGTATATGATGTTGTTTTAAGGCAATCATATAAATGCAATGAAAAAGTGGATCTTGAGGTCTAAAAAGATGATAAATTCATTAAAAAGATTCAACAAATTCACTTCCAAGTGTAAGAGAGGTTGAAGAAGTCTCAAGCTAAGTACACAGTAAGACATGATCAATATAGGACTTAGCATAGTTTCCTTGTTAGTGAGAAGGTATGGTTTTACTTGAGTAGATAAAGGCTCCAAGGTAAGTATAATAAGCTTAATCCTCTTAGATATGGTCCATATGAAATTATGGAACAAGTGGGAAAAAATGATTTTAGACCTAATTTTCCTCCTTATATGAAGATTTCTTCAGTTGTCAATATTGAGAACTTACGACTTTTTTATCCTTCTATGTTAGACAATGAAGATGAAGGGTTGTTGTAACCTATCATTGAATACCTTGCTCACAATTGGCATTAGAAGAAGAGGATGTTTTCAAAATTAAAAATGACAATGCAAAGAGGAGTGCAAGAACATTGGTTGGTTGGATTAAAGGGTCAACTATCTAGAAAGGCCAAATGGTATTCTAGAGAAGATGTGGGGAATAATTTTCTCACTTGTAGGATTCCTAAAGCTTTTAAGGACTTAAAATTCTCAAATTGGGGAGGTATGATCCAAATTTAGAATCTAATGTACTAGTCATATGTACTATATATTTCCACTATGCCCAATTTGTTGTAATTCATGTTCTTAAGACACTTTTGTAAAACATTTCATATACTTAGAATATCAGACTAGATATGATTCTATGGTAAATTAGTATGAACGTGATTCAGACATCTTCATAGTGATGAGCTGATAAGTTGTAAGTTATTATATCTTAATAAAAATTATTAGTCTCTATTGTACAAGTAAAATAGTATTTTATTAATGTCAAAAGTATATTCTAACTTCATATTTTAATTCCTCATGAAAAAATATACAATTATAAAAAAAAGGGCACTCGATTTTGATGTTGTATGCAAAAGTAATGACCTCCATAAGTCAAAGGACTTTAGCTACAGACACTCTTAAGAGCAACTGTTGGTCTTCCAACTATTCATTTCCAGAGCCAAAATGTTGACTTCCAGAGCTAGTTGAGATTATGGGAATCTAAATAGTTTTGATGTTTGGTTGTTAATTTCAAGTGTTAGGTGGATTCCAAGGATGTGAGATTTTAAATAAAGGTCTGGAGAAGGTAGTAAACATCATAAAAATACATTGAAAAATATGGAAGTTGTATACACATTATTTGTAATAAGTTTGAGTCTTTATTCTTATGATCTCATCGTTGACAACTTGTAGATGATTGATTCAATTATGTGGAAGTGAAAATAAGTGTTTGATAAGTTTAGAGTATAGTTTGTATATGAGTTTTCGATAAGATGGCATTGAATGTTTTGTCCATATAGGCCAACGTGTTAGTACATTGTATATTATTGCATCACATAGTGGAAGGGGAGTGTTATTTGCCTCACCCACTAAAGTTTTTCCCATGTTGGGTTTATCCAAGATAAATCTTGAGTGTGTTTTGTATTTTGTTCATTCATATGCTTCATGTTTATGTTCAGTACATTGTGCATTTGACTTCCACACTTATTTATCTTTTTTTTCACAAGTTTAATATCTTAGAACAGTCACATATCCAATTATTGTTAAGCTATGAGGATCGAATCCATGTTGATGAGACTTTGAATGGAATTTATACCTATTTTATGGATTGGTAACTAAACCCACAATTGTGTTATTTTTATTTTCATGTGGTTGTTATTTTTACTGTACCTTCTATGTTCATGGTTTTTTTTGTAGGTCTTCACATATGAGTCAAATTTTAGTGGTATGTTAATAGAGGAATGAAATGTTACATAGGTGTGTTACTTGTAATTGAAACCACAACTATGTTATTTTTATTTTCGTGCACCCATTATTATTATTATTATTATTATTATTATTATTATTATTATTATTATTATTATTATTATTATTATTATTCAATATTTACTAGTATGTTCATGGTGACCCTCAAAGTATTCATTCACATACCAGTAAATTTTATTATTTTTGTATCAATATATCATTTTATGAATTCTATAGCCATGTTGGAAGATGGTTGTGTTTTTAATATACAAAAACCATTTTTGAAGATGCTTGATGGCCTTTTTTTTCCATTAATGTGGCATGTTAATGCCGCCATACACTCCATAATCAACCTGTTCACCATTTTGGAGGGATGAAATGTTACCCACCATTGAACCCAAAACATCGACATGTTTTCATTCACATGTAACTCCAAATTTATTGGTAATTTAATGGAAGTTCTAGAGGTTTTCATTCACCTAATATCAAATTTTATTATTTTTGTATCAAACCAAATTGCATCTACAAATGGAAGACTTAACATTTACTTATATATGGATGGAAGCCCAAAAAAATTTCATTCATATACCAGTAAATGTTATTGTCTTTGTATAAAAATTAAGGTTTTCATTCACATAACAACAATTGTAATTATTTTTGTATCAAATCAAATTATTTTCTGAATTCATGTTGTGTGCTTTATACATGTGACACATTACTATTTTCCTAAATTAAAGTGTTGTGTTAATCTTGTTTAGTGTGTCATATTAAAATGTCACTCACTCATAGTAAATGTGAGATGAATGATAGTACAACCCAATGACCATTGATGTGCATTGTTTAACATATATTGTATCTTCAACATGTTAGAGAGATGAAATGTTACCTGCCTTAAACAACCTACAAATGTTTAATGTGTTACTAAACATTTACTACTAGGTGGATGGAAGCCTTGAATGTTTTCATTCACATACGAGTAAACGTTAATATTTTTATATCAAAATTTATAATTTTATTCCCATTTCATTAAATGCAAATTTAGATGTATCAAACCAAACCATTTTTTGAGTTCTTATTGATGTGTTATTGATATGTCTTTGTGAATTAATTTTGTTGTGTTATTCATTCACATTTTCAAAATTATAAATATTCTTTGCCATACCTATTATTGATATTTTTTCTAATAAATGTTGACTCAGATGTATCAAACTAGACTCTTGTGTGAATTCTTGTTGTTGTGTTATTGATACATTCCTATGAATTAATGATGTGTTATTCATTAAATTTTTCAAAATTATAAATATTCTTTGTCATAATTGTTTTTGATATGTTTTCCATTCACATTTTTGTGTTATTTATATATGCGACACATTTCTATATCCATTCCTCAAACTTTCCATGGCTTCTACAAGCACCCACTAAATGTTCTCACACATAAATTTTTGTTTGGATGGAAAGGGGATTTAAACATGGGATGGAAGAAATAACATTTACTATTGTACATACAAATTCATGTTTGGATGGAAAGGATTTGAACTTGGAATGGAAGATTAAAAATTTAATGGTATTTGGAAGGAAGCCCTAAATATCTTCATTCACATACCGATAAACGTTCTTTTCTTTGTATCAAAATTAAGGTTTTCATTAACATACCAGTGAATGTTATTGTCTTTGTATCAACATTAGGGTTTTATCCACATACCTGTAAATGTTGACTGGCATATATTAATTTTCCCTTATTTTAAAAATTTGTGCAATGAGGAATGATATGAGTTAATATGGGTCATTAGTATGGAACTAAGTGGTGTTTAATGGTTTTTGGATGGAATTCATGAAGGTTTTCATTCAAATACTAATAAATGTTAATATCTTTCTATCAAAATTAATAATTTCATTAACATTCTAGTAAATGTGGAGTCAGATGTATCAAACCAAATCATTCTATGAAATCATGTTGTTGTGTTACTAATATGTTACTATGATATTCATTCACATTTCTATTCTTAATGAATATCCATGTTGTGTTATCGTTATGTTGTTGTGATATTCATTCACATTTTCCATTGTGTTGTGTTATTGATATGTTGATGTGACATGTTGTTGATATGTTTTCCATTATATTGATAATTACTATATTTATGCATTCTTATTTTTTATATAAGTTGAATTGTTGTAAAGGGTGAATGTTTTTTGGGTTGCTCAAAATTATAGAATTGACGAAATTTTTAAAAAAAATTGTGTTTCTTGACACTTTTTATGTTTACAAACATTGTACTACTTTTAATTTTTGTTACATTGTGTTTATTAACACTATATATGCTTGAAAATTTTGTAATGCTCTTACATTGATTACATTAAGTTTATTAACATAGTTTATGATGTCAAAGTTAGTAATGCTCGTACAATTATTTTTTTGTGAAGTTTGTAATGCTCAAAAAAAAATTACATGTATTGTTTATTTATGTTTTTGATGTTTCTTATCTCTGGGTAATGATGACAGAATTTTGAAGTAATGAATGATAAATAAAAATGGGGAACTCGCTTTCATGTGAAGGATTTTTAACTTTCATTGGGCCTATGATACATTTCCATGCTAAATGGTATATAACAAGTAAATTTCATTACATTACATAATCAAATTAAATACTTGTACTTTCATTACATTACTTAATACACTTCATTACACTAAAGGAGGGAGCAAAAAACCTTGTCCTTGTCAAATCATTATATGATCTCAATGTTGCAGGTATGGAGATATGAATGCATTACAAATATAAATAAGACACAAACATAAATTCATAAAAGTCTAAATTTTGATAAAAAATAATAATGTTTATTCATATATGAAATAAAACCTTTAGGACTTCCATCCACATAATAAAAAATGTTCAGTAACATATCAACATGTAAGGCAAAAAATATTTGTAATTTTGATAATGTGAATAAATAACAAACATTAATTCACAGGAACATCACTAACATATCAACAAGAATTCAAAAAGGGTTTTGTTTGATACTTCAACATTTACTAAAATGAGAGTGAAAGTATAAATTTTGATACAAAAAAAATAACTTTTACTCGTATATGAATGAAAACTTTCAAAGCTTCCATCCACATAGATGTAAATGTTCAGTAACACATTAAATATTTACAGGTTGTTTAAGCAGGTAATGTTTCATCCTTCTAACATGTTGAAGATACAATCTCTGTTAAACAATGCATTTTGCATTAAAAGTCTTTGGCTTACAACACCGTTCATCTCACATTTATTAGGAGTGAGTGACATTTTAACACGGCACACTAAACAAGAGTAACACTTTAATGCATGGAAATAGTAATGTGTCACATATATAAAGCAGATGGCCTCATGAATTCTGAAAATAATTTGGTTTGATACAAAAGCAATTAAATTTGTTGTTATGTAAATGAAAACTTTAATTTTGATACAAAGATAATAACATTTACTGGTATGTGAATGAAAACCTTCAGGGATTCCATCCACATACTAGTAAATGTTAAATCTTTCATTCACCTAACAATTTGGTTTAATACAAAAACAATGACATTTACTAGGACGTGAATGAAAACCTCCAAGGCTTCCATTAAAATACCAACAAATGTGAAGTCAAATGTCAATAAAAACATGTCGACGTTTTGCGTTCAGTTGTGGGTAATGTTTCATCCCTCCAACATGATGAACAAGTTGAAGAAGGCGTCTGTGGTGACATTAACACACCACATTAATGGAAAAAAAGACTATCAGGGGTCTTCAAAAATGATTGTTTCACATTAAGAACACAATCGTCTTCCAACATGGCATTTAATTGCATATTAATGACACAAGCATCTTCCAACATGGCCGTAGACTTTAAAAAATGATATGGGTTGATATAAAAAATATATATTTATTATTATGTGAATGAATACCTTTAGAGTCGTCATGAACATATTAATGACATTGAATCAGATGTGAAGGCATGAAAAAACACCATGAACATAGAAGGCACAATCACAATAAGATGCATGCAAAAAGAATAAGAACATGAATTTTCACTTCGGTTATAGGCAACACACCTATGTGTAATGTTTCATGCCTCCAAATTGTTAAGTCTTTCATCTGAAGATCAAATCATTTTCCATCTAAACAAGCATTTGTGTGTATACCAATTTTATTTAAATTATTCCAATCCAAGTTCAAATCCTTTTCCATCTAAGCATGCATTTGTGTGTATAGCAATAAATTTTTAGTCTTCTTTGACAAGTTCAAATCCCTTTCCATCTAAACAAGCAATGGTGTGTGGGAATGTTTAGTTGTTGTTTGTAGAAGCCAAGGAAAATTAGAGACGGTGAAATACAAATGTGTCGCAGTTATGAATAACAGAGCAACGTGAATGAAAATATATCAACAATTATGCAAATAATATTTAAAATGTTGACAAATATGAATGAATAACATAGCAACTTGAATTCAAAAAAGGTTTTGCTTTGATAGAAAAATAATTAAAAATTACTGGTATGCTAGTGGGTGGTCCTCTAAAAAACTTAAGAATGCTTAAATGTTGAAATCTACTTCCAAATTAAGGAAATTTGAATCTGACACTCTCTGCAAATCAAACATTTGTTTCTCTGGAGTTTTTTTCCTATTTATAAACAAATTGTATGTCAACAAGATAATTTGAATTTTGATTTTTGAATTTTCTAGGAATGGTGAGGCTTAGAAAATCTATTTGCATTCAATTTTTCAAGGGTGGCCAATTAATGGATGAGATCAGTTTTTAATGTTGCATTTAGTGGAGTCAAATGTTGGAACCAAATGTGTAAATTTTGAATATGATGGGATATAATAAAATGTAAGTGGACCAGTTAGAATATTATATAACTTCAGAAGTTTGAGATTGTATCTTGTATAACTTACAAATAGATTTACAAATTTGATTTTTTGGGACTCAAAATATTTAATGAAATTAGAGTTTTGAAATTATTTGCACCTACAAAATATTAGGGAGGAATGTAACTTTTTAAAAATGATATTCATTCATGAATATCATATTCACATTTTTTAACATGATGTACACTATTTTTTAATTGTAGTGTTTATTTGTTTTTAATATGTATATAATATTTTAAATAAAATTTCATGTTTTTAATATTATTTATCCAAAAAATGAAAAGACTTCAATATAATGTATAAATAACTTTTACAAAAAATACACAAACAATTATACATAATTAAATAATTATTAATAAATGATAATAAGGCAAAGGGGTCACAAACATTAAACCCTATCTAATAATTGGTCCCCTTCCCCTATTTAGTGTTGCTTTGAAAACTCTATTTTGTTTTCAATATACTACTCCACAAAATCTAAATGCTTCAATTCATATGTCATTTCCTTTTAAACATTGCTACTACCCACTTCTGGATGCTCTTGTTCTATTTCTTAGAGATTCCTGCTACACTCAATTTTATTTTATGGTGCCTTCATTGTGTATGGTCTTTATTTTTTTAAGGTTACATTTTTGTATTTTTTTTAAAATTTAAACACAATATGCACAATGCAATCAAAAAACATACCCAAATCTAATGTTGTTGCATTACACTCAATTTATGGAGGTACATTATAACAATCAACAATCTACATAAGACCTCCTCTAATTGACTCTTATACTCTTAATAGATTGAAATGTTTTGATACTGAAACAAATTTTCAATTAAATCATATTAGTTTTCGTTATAACAGAGTAAAATACCTATACAAGATATAGGTTGGTTGATATTCTTCTATTTAAGATATAACTTTTATTACTTTGCACATAATTTTCATCCTCTTTTCTATTCTGAAAGTGTTATAATAACCACCTATTAAATTAGTTAATCCGTTGATTCACTCAATTACTATTAAACCTATCTAAACTTATAAAGATCGTCTAATCTTTAAAATTTAGAATGAAATTGTAAACATTAAAATTATATATTTAACAAAGAGAAAAATGGCACTCAAGCCTATATATATCTTTAAAATTTTACATTTAAAAATATTAAATTGGCATGCACCAATTGAGGTTTTACCCAACAAAATTTTCACAAAAATTATGCTTAATTTTTCCAAAAGAAGCAATTAGGGCTATAATTTGTTTTGGATAAAAACTAAAATTTTCAAGAGCAAGTGGACACCTATATTTGAGGCAAACCCCAATTTTAATTATTCCTTATTTTTAATAAAAATATTATAATTAAATTACTCAAATTGGGCACGAAAATCATAGGGACAATTTTATTTTTTTTCATAATAAATTAATATATAATTTATTAAATTTAAGGCCAAATAAAAGGTTTGAATCAAAATTTAAATAAGGAAATTTTAAAAAAATGACACATAATTAGACACCTTATTCTATATTTTTTAACATAAATTAATAATACAAAATTTTACATAACTGGAACACCCTAATCTAGAGTTTAAAACAGAAATTTATCATCCAAAATTATTAGAAAAACTTTATATATGGGATGCCTTGGTCTAAATTTTCATTTAGAAAAAAAAAACTATTAGTAGGTGAAATAGGGGCACATATATCTAAGGTTTTGCTCTTAAATTTTATGTATTCTTTTAATAAGAAAACAATTTTTCCTTTTAATTTTTACAAATTATTATTTTTTTTTAAAAACAACTAAATTTCTAAGGTTTTACACAAAATTCATTTTTTTCCCTTCATTTCTTCAATCTTTTATCTTCAAAACAATATAAAAACATTAATAAAAAGGACCTTTGAGTGTCTCTCAAATCCAATAGCATTTTGTTCTCACTTAAGCTTTCTTTCTCTCTAGCTAAAATTTTCTTGAAAGTTTTCTTAAGCCCAAAATAGAATACATTTCCTTTCCCTTTCACTTCTTAATTTGTTTTAATTTATTTCTTCTATGGACAAGTGTGTACTCATGAGAGACATTTGTGCCTCCTATTTTTGACTTTCTTTTCTCTTTTCCTTATTTTCAAATTTCGTTTTTCTTTGTTTTATTTTTATTTTTATTTTTACTTTCTAATTCTTCAATTTATTTAAATACACATATTTCAATTAATTATACAATCATAAGTACAAATATAATTATATATAAAAAATCACTATTGTATATTTATTTATATATCATTTTCCCTATAAAAGCATATAAAACATGTATACATGCTTTTAAAATTTAAAATTAACAATGGCATGTGCTAAAGGGTTTCTATCGGTCTACAAGGTAAGTTGAATCAAACACAACCTAAAATATGTATTTATCAACCATTTGTAAATATAGAACAACATTCAATCGACCACAACAAGCAACTTATAAATGTGACAATTGACTATTAAAGCTATTAATACAATGCAACACATAACCTGTGTGTTATTCACAATATTGACTTTTCGTAGCAATTGATCACTATCATCATTGCTCCTTTCGTCTAGCTCTTGTGAGAATAATGACCCTCTTAAAACTGTCACAAGTATTATAAATAATAACATATATCAAATATAACTAATAATAATATGATTAATAGATTATTAATTTTATCATATATAACAACGTAATCAATGGTAATAATTATATTAATTACGTTAGTATAACTAATATATAAATCATCTCATCTATATATAACAACATTAATAATTTTAAGATCATCATATAATCAAAACAATCATCAATCCACAAACACAAAATATTAATATTCATCATTAAGTAATGATCATTCATATCATTAAATAGTATCAATGATTATTTTGAGTTAAACTACATTCAAACATGGATAAAAGTCTTCCAAGGCCAAAGCTTACTAGGTGAGGTTTGAATGTATCAAAATCAGAACTTAACAAGGTTATTTTACTCTTTTATGGGAGATGTGACATAACCATATATGAAATAAGTAAAATTGTTTTTGTTTGTCTTCAAGATAAGCTAAGCATAAGGAAGCACTATTACATATCTTTCCATTTTAAAAACATTACATTCATTTGAATTTCAATACTCATAAATTCATAATAAAAATAAATAAGTATATCTCATATTATTAAAGTGGGAGGTTCAATATTGAATGTGACTTTAGTTGGTGGCATTTGCAAGTAACGTAGGTGGTTCAACCCATGGCCTTTTTGGTGCAACTTAAGATATCTTTTTAGTGAATGTATAAAACTTTTAAAGTGGGTTAATATAACTTATAACTTTTCTTGGTAAGATGATTTGATCCAAAAAAAAAAAACACTCCTTTGCATTGTATAAAGACACATGACTATGCTTTGATGGATTTGATGAATAATCTTATTTCTAAAAGTTGTATGAAACTAGGTTTCATCATTCAACTATTATTAGGATTTGTTCAAACCCTTTTTCTCCCATTTGTAAAATTGCATTCCCACTCAAACCTCATTTTATTCACCGAAATCTTAAATTTTCACATTAAACTACTAAAATTATCTACACACCTCTTCTAAAAGTAATGAAGTTTACCTTAAGTTGAATGTTGTGAACATAGAGGCTTTAAAAACCTTCTAATTATATAGTAATAGAAAATTTATTGTCCAATACATAATGTGTAGTTCTCTATTCTAAAGCCCAATATGTGGCTCTAAGTCATGTAAGTTTTGTATCTTTATTGAATCATTGTGCAAAAGGAATGTGAAACATTTTAATTTAATTAGTAAATCTTGCACCTTGAAAAAGGAATTTATATAATAAAATAATATAAAAATTCTTGTTATGAAAATAAACTGACACGGTGATTAATTGAAGGTGCTTTGTAATCACAAAGAAAATGAACAAAAAGTTTCAAATCTTCCTAGAATTACACTTTAAAAAGTTGTTCTTGAAAGTATGTTTTTCAATTGTTGCCTCTAAATGATTGTAAGGGATTGTACATGTCCATCCAACACCAACTCACAAAGAAACTCTAAATTGTTATTTTTTTTTATTTTTTATGGATTTGGTTAGCAAACTCTCGTTCGTTGTCCCATCCTTCTCCATGTCAAACCAAAAGAACAAACATAATATTGATAAATTTCTTTTTACATCTTTAAAAAAAAAATCACATTGATATTAATAAATTGATTTCTTGAAGAATATTTGTAACAAGGAACAAATGGGTTGACATACCTCTTGCGCTTCTAGTTGTTCTAAACAATACGCTGGTGTTTAGAGTGGCACAATGAATAGGATCGACTTAAACAGACATACATTGGAGTTGAAGTTTCTCGTAATTATGACTCAGTTGAAGTAGGCTTCAAAGGTCCATCAAGTGGTTCATTTCAAATGTGGATATCGACTTTCCATATCATGACAGTGTTTTGCATTCTCCTCTTAGTTTTAGCAGTTGAACCAAATGCTTCCATCTTGGTTATCATTTGACCAATGAAACTCTACGTATGTTGTTTTGATTGCAACATTCCTTCTTTGGTTTAAGTGTCAAAGATGTTATATTATATATTGTGACATGAGACATACTTTCTCACTATAATTATCTCAACTCCTTGCCCAATAATTGCAATTGAGCATGCATTATCATTTCTTAAAATGTGGAATCGTCGAGGTGTTAAATGGGTGCATTCCTTCTTTGGTTTAAGTGTCAAAGATGTTATATTATATATTGTGACATGAGACATACTTTCTCACTATAATTATCTCAACTCCTTGCCCAATAATTGCAATTGAGCATGCATTATCATTTCTTAAAATGTGGAATCGTCGAGGTGTTAAATGGGGAAATTTTCCATTAAGCATGCTATTTGTCCCATTATGGTGATTGGTGTCAAAGATATTAGGGAATCAATGTATATTGTTTTCCTTTTTATTTAGAAGGGTTTTGAGTCCTTAACTTCTAACTATTAAATTACGACTTCATATTTTACCCTAATTTTGATATGATGAAAATCTAGTCCCTCTCCATCATAAGTTGTTAAAATTTTGGCAAGGTTTAAACCCCCTCACATGGTATTCTTTGACATAATTATTTGAGTTATTGCCTATGTTTGCCACCTATACTTCAATAATATTAAGTTGAAAGGAGGGTTAAGAGGTCTCCACCACAAGTGTAGCAAGTCAATGATATAAGATAACAAAATATGCTGAGATAAATGAAAATCGCAATTTGCAAGGTTGGAAAATGTGATTAGTAAGATGAAACCAACAAGTAATGTCATAGGCCCGAAGCACAAATGGTGGAGATTATAGAATCCAATTGTCAGACCATATTATTAAGATTCAATAATCTTTCTCAAGCCAAATATTCCATTAAACAAAGTGGGAATTGAGATGCAAAGCATTTTTGAATGAGGAATGGATCTATCCTTGGCCAACCAATAGATATGTTTGGGAGTTGAGGTAAACATTACATGTTTAGGTGGTTACTATTTTGAACATTATTGCCATGTCTATGAGTAGCTGAAGCTTTCTTTGTTGTTAAATATACCAATCGACTCTTATCCTTTTATAAATTTTATTGCCCTGGTGATCTTGTCATATAGCATTAGCCTTATAAATATATTGATTTTAGAACAAACTTTTCTATTAGATCCCAAATTTGTCTTGGAGCAACAATACACTCCTTGAAGCATGCAATCTTTATTACACTGCGCAATGTCTTTTCTAAATTTCTTCCAACAAATATAGATGTAACGTAATACGTCGGTTGGTAAGATCATAAAATTTTGAAAGAATCCACTTGTTAGAGATGTTAGAATTGTTAATACCATTAAGAGAGCTTTTTAACTCAAAACCCAGTTGTGAAGGATTGAGTTTTTCATCACCACCAAGCATATATTATGTGTCCCAAATCTGTGTCTAGAACACCCTCCTTTTACATTGGAAATCCCTAAATAGTGTGATTTTAGTAGTTGTATACATTTACTTACGTGTTGTGAAATAGAGAGAGCTTTGTTTGATATACTCATTATGCTATTTTTTCCTAATTCAACTATTACAGCGTAGAGTACTCTAGTCTCGTGGCCAGTTTCAATACAACCTCTCCATGCTAAATTCTTGGCAATGCTCTATTGAATAGTTAAGTTCCTGATATTTAGGCCCACTAATGAAATGGGTTGGTTATTCCTTTTTCCTTTTTCCAAGATATCCACCAACATTTGAATTGGGATTATACATCAAAAGGAAAAACTTTATTTGGATCAAATCAATGCAGTTATCATTAATTCTGTAGTTTGGTTATAATAAACCGGCTTTAGTAGGTAGAGGTAGTGGTATTAATATATAAATCCACATTGCTTGCAAAATACTTTAGGCCATTTGTTTGTTCAATAATGAAATGCTACTATTTTGTTTTTAAGATCCATCCATTGTGTAAGATTATGCCTTTTAATGCCAGTAAAAATCCCAAGTATTTGGTTGGAGGCATGACTGTTTAAAAACCTAGCACTAATAATAGTGCTGCTCTCCTTTTGACAGAATGTTTTGAAACTAAATATGGAAGTTATCTAAATGAATTCATTGCCGCAATGAATTCCTAATATAAATTCAGTATGCTTTTAACTGTCATCACCTCCTTTGGGAGAATAGTGACTATTTTCTATTATAATAACATCACATTAAGCCTGTATTCACATTGTTATCTTGCTAATGAATATTTCATGGAAGGTTTCCTCAAAATAATCTTCCATTGCCGAACACAAATTCATTTTTAAATGAACCAATATAGATTTTTCCAATTTTTAATTCCAGCTACTGCAATTCCTCCAGTAATTTTAATAGAACACAAGCAACAATATTAAAAGAATAGATGTTGTAACATATATTCAAAATTTTGTAAACTGCTGAATTCCATTGTCACTGCTACAAAGAATCTTAAAGAAAATTCATATTTCAAGCTTTAATGCACCATATGTGAGGATATGCTTTTTGATTGTAATTACAATAATTGAAAAACTCTTTACAACCTAAGGAAAATATATGATAAAATGGGATACATTACGCTATCCTATATTACATCATAATCTGACTTGCAAAATCCATCCACCGCTGCCAAGAGCAGGAGATGATATGAAAGTTGCATGCAAAAATTCTCAGCCTAGCAACCAAATTGACTCTTGAAAAAACTCTTTACAACCTAAGGAAAATATATGATAAAATGGGATACGTTACACTATCCTAGATTACATCATAATCTGACTTGCAAATTGCATCCACCGCTTCCAAGAGCAGGAGATGATATGAAAGTTGCATGCAAAAAAAATTAGCCTAGCAACCAGGCAATATTCTTAGAAGCTCAAAATTTCCTTTAAAGGACCTTGATCATCTGATAGGGTCAATGCATAAACACACAAGCATCCTAAATTACAGAAAATATACTCATTAGACTTTTTATGTTTAAAATTTAATAGTGCCACTCTCAGCCACCTCAATTCCGGATGTCCTATATAAGGTTGAAGAGCAACATCCTTTTGGTTAAAGAAAAGGATGCTGGCTGCGTGTGTTCCCCCTGTCCTTTAGAAGGTGTAAGTGTAGCATACTTTCAGTTAAGGAAGGACACCGGACATGTAAATGGAAAAAATGGTGGTAATCCTCTTGGTATTCTACTTCATCCAGTTGAACAAATTTCACCTGTGAAAAATGTGGAGATGAAAAAAATGGCAGAAATCCTCTTGGTATTCTACTTCATCCAGTTGAACAAATTTCACCTGTGAAAAATATGGAAATGAAAAAAATGGCAGAAATCCTCTTGGTATTCTACTTCATCCAGTTGAACAAATTTCACCTGTGAAAAATATGGAAATGAAAATAATGTCAGAAATCCTCTTGGTATTCTACTTCATCCAGTTGAGCATATTTCACTATGCATACACATTAATAATGATCATCAACCACAATTGTAAACATGCAGAGTACAAAGTGTTCTTTCACACCTTATACGGAAAGCAAAAAAATCAGATATAATAGCAGAACACAACAGCATGCACCACTTAACTATGTATGCAATAAACAGCTATATATTGCAATAGAACAATGATGGTTCAATGCTTAATTAAATGTCTTGAGACTGTTTAACATATTTAGACTGCTTGGTAAAACTAATCTACCCAAGTTCCCACTAAGCTGTGTAAACTATCACCCACTAAAATTTTAGACATACTCCTGTCTGTCATCTTCATGCTGTGCTGGAAAAGAAGTGTTTTGTTCGGTTTGTGTCTCATCCCCTTGTGCTGCGTACACGTGCCCTTGAACTCCCACAGCCATTTCCTAAGCTGTACCTAAAACATCACTGCAGATCTTGCTGATTATTTGGATTCAGCTGCTCTTCTTGATGCACTGACTCAGAAATTGCTTCCGGTACCTTTGCTGATGCATGTTGCACATAGGAACCATAAGAACCTTCAAACCGAAATAACAATGGCTCCATGCATTCGTTATCCACTGTTAGATGCGGGCATCTGAATGGTATCTATTGGGTACACTCTGAAATTAAATTTTTCTACTGGCAGGTTCTCCAAATTTTCCAGTTCAATTTTCAGGTTCATGTTCTCCTTACCACACTCAATCACTGAGTGATTTAATTTCTCGATACCAAACTTTAAATCATTGATTGTGGCCACATGTAAGTTATATGTACTTTGTGCTGTCAGCAATAACTCCCCCTGATATACAAAAGTGATATCCATTTCTTCCTTGGTGGCTTCTGTTTAGGCAAGGACCTGTTTCCACCTTCGATTTCCAATTCTAAGTGTATTTTAGCAATCCCTGCCTCCTCTTTCGCTTTATTCTTATCTACCCATTCTGACCATACCATTTCAAACATCCTGTGGTATTGACCTGCCCCATTATACAAGAAATATATGTTTTGATATATTTAGATCATACTTTCATCCTCCATTGCTGGTGGTGCAAGCAAAGTTTTCCCATGAGTTTTCTTAACAACAGGGAGTGTCATAAATGCCAATTTCTTGTCCAATGTTTCCTGCCTAATCCCTTGGTCCCATACTGCCTGCTCAACAAATTCTCGCAGCCCTGCCACATCAACTTGGTGGTCAACATTTGCTTCCTCTGTTGCAATTATAAGTTGCATTGCTGAATTCACCACCTGGTCCACTAATTTTTTAAAGATAATTTTGTTTCCAATGGCTCAAATGCATCCAATTCATAACCTGCTTCTTCAAGCAAGGGTTGTTTGATTTTGGTATTTCCACTATAAATTTGTAACAGTTTACCCCCTTTTTGGCTTTATGTCAATGTTTGGCGGTCATTATAAGGTGTGTTCGGCACTCTCCAGTCCCAATTCCGATCCGGCGGTCAAAGTTTTTATCCTCTGTCCGGCAGTCATTGTTCGTGTTTCTTTTATTGCTCTTCTTCTAATGGTTCTATTTCTATAAAATTTACTACGATATCTCTTCAAGCATGATATTGTCTGCACTTTGATGCATTGATCAATGTGGGGTGCTTAGTTCCATCTATTTTTCGAATTGTACTGCTCCATTTTCCAAAACCAAAATTCGGTAAGGACCTTCCCACTACATTTTCAAATTTTTGTCTTTCTTGATTAATTTTCAAGTATATTTTAGAACAAAGATGTCTGGTTTAAACCATATTTTTCAAATGTGTTTTGCATGCCAATACTTGGATCGTTTTTTCTCTGTTTCAATTGATAATTGTGCCCATAACCGTTTTTCTTCTTATCTAGTTGAAACAAACATTTCAGTAAGCTTTCTTCGTTCTTCATTCAAAACTATCTTATAGTTATACAATTCATAAACTGAAGTTACTAAAAATAGTAAATGTACTTGAAGGGTTAATGCAGAAGCATTGTCGGATCAAGCAATCTTGCATCACCCAAAAAGATTTAGTACTGCTCATATGCATCTAAACCCAGTTGGCAGTGAGAAGACAACCTGCAAGGACCTCAGTAAGTCGGTAACATTTCATCAGGCTCAAGGAACAGAGAAAAGATGGTTTCAGTCAAATGAGAAGAGTTCTCAGTCTCGTGACAAAACAACCACAACGGTTTCACCCGCTGCAGTTGCACAGTTAGAGTAATGACCCAAGAACTTTTGGTTGTGCATTTTGAGCGTTTTTTAAGATGAAAGGGATTCAAAAATTCACTCCATGAGGCACAAAAGGGGAGGAAACAATTTGAAGAAGACAAGCTGGAGTTAGAGGAAACTTGCTAGGAGAGTGAGGTGCTTGGGTAGGAGCACAGAGGAGCAGAGAGCAGATTTCAGTCCATTTAGGGATTGTTGTGTGTGTGAGAGACTCATTCTCGTGTTGTAATCAAAGAGAGGACTGAGTGTGCGGGGTGTGTAAGCTTTGTATTTCCTCAAGAAATATAAATATTAGTGTTTGTTTTGATTTCCAGATTCATATTGTGTGCGCGTAGATTTAAGGCTGCAAGGACAAGGTTGTTCTTCATTGGACCCTTCATCCTTGACTGCATCAATTAGTATCAGAGCTGATAACAACTTTGGGATAAGTGAGAGTTGAATGTTTTCCATCTTGTGTAGATGGGTAGAGAGCAAGGTGTTGAAAGAGTGGTCTAGAGAGGTGCGTGACCTATATACGTCTGCAAACAAGAGATCACAGCAGTAGGTTCAGGTTGAGAGCATAGTTTCACGGCGTTTCAGGGACGGGGGGCAGGGGGACGCGTTTCCCGGACAGGGGGACGGGGGGATTAAGTTTGGGGATGGCAGGGGGGCGGCGGCGGGGGGGGCAGTGGGGGGGCGGTGCTGAAATACATATAGTACTTGATAAATTAGTTATAAAAAGATGTATAAGGATTATCTGTATATTGCATTGAATATCAACAATTTAACATTGTGATTTAATCATTTAAGTTTCAAGTTTGATCTATTGAAAAATGAACATTAACAATTTAACATTGAACATTAAACAATAAACATTGATGATTGAACATTGAATTTTCAAAATTTCATAATGATGATTCATGATTACAATCAAGTATCAACAATATTCAAAAACAAAATACAATAGTGAAATACTAAAAGTAAATAGTAAATACAAATGACTCAATGAGTCAATGGCTAATCATCCCCAATGTGGAACTCCTCATTACTAGAACTGTTGGACTCCACACGCTCAAGCTCCTCCAAGCTAATACCAACCAGCTCTATCTGTGTAGCATCATCATCAATCTGTGTTGGCTCCTCTGGCTCTATCTCCCATCTGGGTATTGGACTCTCCTTGTATGCAAGTGTGTTGTGGTCAATGAAACACAAGGCACTATAAGTAGACCAATTCCTCTCAGCAGCAGACGAACTAGAAACCTAGGACAACAAACGAAAGGCTTTTGAGAGGCCTTTGGGGGTGGGGGTGGGTCCCACTAGCAATTAGGGTTAGGGTAGAAAGCATAAAAATCCAAAAAAAATTTAAACAAAAAAAAAAACACTTTATGACTTTGTCTTGCGTGGGGGACGCCTGGACGTCCCTGAGACTTTTGGGCGTCCCCTGGATGTCCAAGGGACTTCTCGACGTCCCATGGACGTCTGTCCAAAAAGGAGACATCTCGAGGACATCCCCTCTCAGAGGGAGACGTCCTCTGGACGTCAGCAGAACTTGGCGGAGGTGGCGAGATGGTTGGGGGATGTCCCCATCCCCAAAATGCGGGGTTTTGGGGGGGGGCGCGTCCCCGTGGAACTATGGTTGAGAGAGAGTTTAGATGCCTCCAAGAAAAGTGGGTAGGCCAGGAAGATGCAATGAGATTGTAGAAATGCTGAGATTTATGCAGACAAGATTGGTTGCCATTGTAGAGCATAGAATAAGGGGATTTGTCCCGAGGGATGATGTGAGTGATGCAGAACATGAAGAGATGGGAGTAGATGTGGGACCCGCACCTGAGCAATTGGAAGAAGGATAAGATAGGCTTGTTAGAGCTATCAGGGTAATTTCTTATTAAACATAAACATATATTTATACAATATTGACATCCTATTTTTGAGAATGTGATTCCTATCTAATACCCATTAATTCTCAACCTATATTCCATTCTAAAAGAGTTCTCACCACCACCTGTGATCTCTACTAACAACCTTACTAACATATCTATATGATTCACTAATAGTACAACAAACTCTATGCTATATTATGTTAGTACTAACACTAAGTAATATCCAACATTCCCCCCTTGGTACAAACATCGGAAAATGAACTATACTGCAAGGAATTGGGACACGCCAATTCAAGACAAACAACGTTGGATGGAAACATATCACCAATCCAACAAAGGTAGTGGGAATGGCCTCACTACATCTCTGATTAGGGATAGGGACACATTCGTTAATCCAAGATCATATAAAAATTGAATACAGACATAGACACTATCCAAAACTATGAATAGACACATGATTCACAACGAGATCAGTCAGTTGAGTCGTACTGACCTTTACAACGAGTAGGGACACACACTACTCACATCAAGTGTGGCATGAGCCTCTACTTTTCTTATGTTCTACTCCTCTGGTTGGTTGTGCTTCACCAAGCAAATACACGTCTTCTAAATCATTTGTAGTTGGAGTACATCATCAATGTATCTAATGACTAACAACTCTTCAATTGTATTGTCTTTTGGGCAATGTGTTTTGCCACTAAAACAAACTAACAATACCTAGATATTTGACCTTGAGATCGTGGGGCCTCCTTCCTCCAACCTCCAGTGTGACTTAACTAGATATCTAGGTCAAACTGCATCTCATTTTAGGAAAAAACACCAACCCTCAAAATGGACACACTCATTCAATTGGACGTCAAGGTCGCCCAATAATGCGTCCCTTACAGAAAAAGATATTTGACTTTTGACTTTTAAAGACATGCATATAGTTATTGAAAGTGGATTCTAGATCTAATTTTCAAATTATTTACCTAAGCCATCTAATTAACAATTAACTTTAAACTATAGAGACTAACACATTATTTGACTCTATATAAACCTATTGCTAAACATACAAACTATAGACTAGGCACTTTAATACATTTAAAACACAAATGAAACTACTACAAAAAACTATACATTAAATACATCACTAATCGACGCAAAAGCTAAAACATATACTCTTTTATTAACTTTAAATACTATCTTGACCATCTAAGACCATGTAAGCTAAGAACTATGTAAAAAACTTATTAAATAGAAAAAAAATGCTAATATTATATGTTATCAATGCCAACCGACAGAATTGGTGGGCATTGGAAGAAGATTTGTATGAATGGAGAATTCAACAAAGATCTACACGATATGGGGAAAATGCAGAGCCATTTGAAGATATGCACTGCCTCAGATTGGGCAGAATCATACGAATAGCATAATTTGACCAGGTGCACATAGACTGCAGCAAAGAAGAAATTGTGAGCTCAATAGAATTGTTGCACGCTTCTTCTAGTTCTTATTTCTTCCTGGCATAGCTTCTTCTTTATATGGTTGTGTTTGCTTGATGGGCTGCGCCTTTTTTACTTTTTATTGCTATGTGTGGCGCCAAAGCCTTGGCTTTTAGACCTCAGGCCCTCCAGATGGTGCCTCTCTTCAAGCACTCTCCTTGGACGCTTCTTTATGTTTTTTAGATTTGCAGATCTTCCACACAAGATAATCTGTTTTTATGCTGTATTGATTTGTAGTTTCAACACCACCTTCAACAGCCAGGTGTCTTTGACCATTCTGCAATTTACAAATCAATTTTGCACATTCTTAAAACATCTATTTTCTGTAAAAAACTGCTCTCACTACTCTCAAATCATACATTTAAAATATCTCTGGGTTTTTTTCTCCTATACCTCAGCTTTCCAGAACATTTTAAATCTTTGAATTTCCTTATAAAATGAATAAGATATTGCAATTTCTGTGAGGCTGTCTAAAACTGTATTTCTTTTTTAGCAAAACCACCAAATCAATTCACACTATATATTCACACCAAAAACAATCTAAAACGTGTAAAATCCTTACAATAACTACCCTACAATTAAAAATAAAAAAATTCTATCTTTCCCTCACAAAAACTTGCTTTGATACAAAATATGGGCAACATTTGCTCATATCAGGATAATTTCTTATTAAACATAAACATATATTTATACAATATCGACATCCTATTTTTTAGGATGTGATTCTATCTAATACCGATTAGCTCTAAACCTATATTATATTCTACGAGTGTTCTCACAACCACCTGTGATCTCTACTAACAACCTTACTAACATATCTATTTGACTAACTAATAATACAACTCTATGTTGTACTATGTTAGTACTGACACTAGGTAATATCCAACATGGAAGAGAAATCAAGATGAAAGTTCCAAGTTTTTTAATAACTTTGAACCCTAAGGAGCTCATTGATTGGCTGATTGAGATGGACGAGTGCTTTGAATTTGCTAAAGTGGCTGACCAAAGGAAGGTGAAAGTGGCTCAAACCAAGTTGAAAGGTCATGCAGCCCTATGATGGAAGGAGGTAGAGAGTCAGACCAAGGGGAATAGAAGGGGTAAAGACAAGATTACCCATTGAGAAAGGATGGTTGCAAAACTGAAAGGCAAATTTCTGCCTGCGGATTATCAATTAGACATATTGAAAATGTAACAAAACTTGAGGCAACAGAAGCTAAGTGTAAAGAATTACACGGAAAAGTTCTACAAAATCACAATTTGGGCTAGTCATATTGAGATGGACCAAGAAAAAGTGGAATGACACATAAATGGGCTGCAGGTAAACATTCAAGATGAGATCAGTATGGTGAGATTGCATATGGTGGAAGAAGCATATCAATATGCTTTAAGGGTAGAAGAAAGATTCTCTAGAAGGCAACAAAGTGCGTGAAGAGGAAAAGGGAGGTTCAGCAGTGGTAGAGGTCAGCCATCCCATGAGGGCAATCAGCAGTAGAATAAGGAAGGATCTAGCACTTCTCAAGTGTCAAATCAACAACCAACAGAAGGAGCCGACTTTGGGAGAGGAAGGGGCAGCTATGGGAGAGGAAGTGGGAGATTGTTCAATGGAATGTGCTACAAATATGGGGAATTTGGTCACCATGCTTTTGAATGTACTCATGCTCAATGTGATGGTGAAAGGAGGAGAAATGGGGGTGTGGTATGAGTTGCACAAGCCAATGAAAATCTGAAGCATCACCTGAGCATATGAAGAAGCCTGAACAAGGAGAGATTTTTTTAGCAAGGAGGAAAGTCTTGAGTGTTGAGAAGAAGTATGAGGAAGCATGCCAAAGAAGACACATTTTAAGAACCAAGTGCAGAACGAAAGGTAAGTGTTGCAATGTTATAATTGATAGCGGAAGTTCAATTAATTTAGTGTCCATTGAAATGGTATCCAAGCTGAATTTGGTATGTACACCACACCTGGGGCCATATAGGGTGCCCTGGTTATTGAAGGGTCATGATATCATAGTATAGGAATGTTCTGAAGTTGATATGCAGATTAGTAGGTAACAAGGCAAGGTTAGTAAAGAATATGTCCTACCTGTGTGTGCCATGTTTTGTTAGAAAGGCCATGGCAATTTGATGGTGAGATGTTTTATAATGGAAGAGCTATCACCGTGAGTGTTTAGGAGGATGTACATAGGTATACCAGTCACTTGAAGGGTAAGGAAGACGAATGAGCATATAAGCCATCTTGTCATGTGTGTTAAAAATCAAGTTTTGTTGGAAAAAGAGGAAGTGTACAATACATTTCTGGTGGAGAGGGATGCAAAAGGTGTATCTCAAAAGGAGGTGGAGCAGAAAATGTTGTTGTCAACGCAACCACGTATAGCAAAAGATGAGGTTGCAGCTGAGGACATAAGGGGGATGCTGAGCTTAGGCAGAGGTGGTCAGCCCAAGGTCAGTGAGGGCTGGAAGGCAAGTGACGAGGTGAGTAGTTGGTGGAGAAGGATGGTCTGTGGTCCAGGTGGCTGGAAAAGGTTAATGTACCTCACATGGTGGAAGGCATGTCATGGATTTAGTCCATAAGTCAAAAGGATAGTTCTACCATCTAGCCCAAATTTGCAAGCACCATGCTCACAAACGTTTACCTCATGTGTCTGATGCAAGAGCATACCCAAATCAAGCAATCCTCTGCATCACCCAAAAATATTTAGCAGCATTCATGTTCATCCAAACCCAATTGCCAATGAGAAGATGACCTAAAACGACCTCGGGAAGTCAATAACATTTCATTAGGCTCATGGAACAGAGAAATGATGATTTCAGTCAATGACACAAAGTTCTTTGTCTCATGACAAAACCGCTACTCTCCATAAAGCGGTGGTTTCACCCACACAGAAAGAGTAACAGCCCAGGAACTTTTGGTTGCACATTTTGAGCGTTTTTAAAAATGAATGGGATTCCAATAGTCACACCATGAGGCACAAAAGGGGAGGAAAGGATTTGAAAAAGGCCGGCTGGAGTTAGAGGAGACTTGCTAGGAGAATGAGGTGTTTGGGTAGGAGCACATAGAAGTAAAGATTAGGGTTTAGTCCAATTGGGGATTGTTGTGTGTGTGACTCATTCTCGTGTTGTAATCAAAGAGAGGAGTGTGTGGGGTGTATAAGCTTTGTATTTCTTGAAGAAAGATAAATAAAAGTGACTGTTTTAATTTCCAAACTCTTTGTGTGTGTGTGTGGATTAAAGGCTACAAGGACAAGGTTGTCCTTCATTGGACCCCCTATCCTTGACTGCATAGGGGTTCTCCTTAAGAACCCAAGAGTCACCCCATAAGTGGATGACATCTATCCTTCTTGGAAGTTGAAACGAACTGTCAGATGAGAACAAATAGCTAGATTTTAGATTGCAATGTTACTATAGGGGATATTTTAGTAGTGCCACTTGTTGGGGTCGTATCTCCTTGACTGTTGCTCATAATCTTATAGTACAATGTGCATTGGAAAGGTTAAAAAATGAACAAGTTTTGAATGCCACTAACAAAAGCTTCACCACCCTTCCAAAGGATTTGGCTAAAAATGCAAAATTTGAAAAACATAAAAAAATACTCAAAAAATTATTTTCAAAAACTTACTGAATTTTATACTAAAATGTCACATGGATCACTCGTTCCCCCTTGAGAAGCAATTGGCCTTGTCTTTTCTAGGTTTTGAACCAAGTGTGGAAACTTCTACTAAATATGGTTCTAGGTAAACCACTTCCAATTGCACTGCCTTAACACCCAATAGAGTGGGATTGTTGATACTTCATTTCTTTGACCACTACATCAATTATATAATCAATGGTCATTGGTGTCGCAAAATCAAGGTTTAACTTTGAGCTATGCAACTACTCACCATAATCTGGTATGTCCAAGAGTAATGGCAAGTACGGATGAGTAATTTTGCATTGAACTAGATCCAACTCACGGTAAGGTGGCAAGTTGAGTTCAAATGCATTTTTGCCCACTTGTTTGATGATGGTGTATGGCCCATTTTTGCAGAGGTCTGAGCTTCCTATTTGGGCCTTGAGTCACTTCTTTTGAAGATGCAACCAAACTTTGTTGCCCACCTGAAACTAATGGGTAATATAATATCGATCATGACAATGCTTGTACTTTTCACTAGTCTTTTGTAGCATCTCATGAGCTTGTTAAACATGTTGAATCCGTTCAACAAACTAGGTTGCCTTATCAACTCTTTCTGAGCAATTGATGGTTCTTCCAACACAACATGTAGTGTTACATTGACATATTTGAGACAGCTATGTCATGGAGTCATGAAGGACTTGATTGCAACTATATTAGACATATAGAATATCCTCATCCCATGTGCATGGATGTTTTGTATGGTACATCTGAAAAAGATGCACAATCATATAGTTGACTGCTTATGTTTGTCCATCTATTTGAGTATGGAAGACAGACTTATTCAATTTCATGTCCATCATGGACCACAGTGTAGAGTAGAAAATGGCAAGGAACTTGTTTCCCATAATTTTTGTGGAAGGATAAAATGAAGACACACATGCTCGAAGAAGAGTTTGGAAATATCTTTTGCAGAGATTCCCTTTTTATACGGTGTTAAAACTATGACCTTCGAGAACTTATCGACCACAAAAAAAACGCAATCATGACCATGCTTGGTCATGGGAACACCCAACATCAAATCCATTGAAAGTCTCCCATGGTTTGTCTAAAATCAGCAGAGGTGTGTACAGACCATGCTTTCAATCAGTTGGCTTCACAATCGCACAAGCTTTGCAAGACTTGATCTACTTGGTGAGATCATGATGAAGCTTTAGCCAATAGTAATACTTTTCCAAAACTACCACCATCTTTTCCACAACAAAGTGACCCACCACTCAATTGTAATGGATTTCCCAAACCATTTTTTAAGACTTCCCCTATAGGGACACAAAGGTGTCCAAAATAGCACAAAAGTACATACTGCAAATGATAGTCAAAGAACATGTCAACAAAATGTCAATCTCTGATATTGTAAAAGATGTTGGAATCTTTGTCATGCAACCGAGGCCACTCAAATGTCTCATGTCCACAAGAATGAAGGACCGTTGTTAATGTTGTGATTGGGGATTGGCTTAGGGAGTCAACAAACTAAATGATGAGATGAAACTGTTGCAAGTGGAACCTTTTATGACGATCAATTTGCAAGTTTCCTTGGGTCTGCATAAAATTACAAACATTGTGGTCTATGTGGACGCTGGTCTCCTTACCCAAAATATAATGCTTCCATTACTTTCATGCCTAGAAAATGACATAAAGCTTTTCCATTTGTCGGAAACTTGCACACTTCATCTGAGGTGGTCTCGTGGTATGCAACCAAGTGTCTATGTCAGGTGAGAACTGCACCAAGTGCATAATTTGAGGCATTTGTCTCAATCTCAAAATATTGTTATAGAACAATAGGACAAGGATTGACATCGAGCAAAGCCTCTACTTAAATTGTGCAAACACTCCATGTTTTGCCTATGACCATACAAACTTGGCATTTGCTACTCCTTTCCTTGCCTAGTTTAGAGATCGTGCAACGTGAGAACCTGAGCACAAACCTGCAATAGAATTTGGCTAGTCCCAAGAAACTCTCGAGCCCTGTGAATATTTGGAGTGGTTGGCTCTCTAACTTGGATTAATGTGTTCACCATCTTTGTTGATGATGTAACCTAGGTATTGGATCCTCTCCATGTCGAAGGAACACTTTTCTATGTTAGCGTAGAGCTTGTGCCAATGCACAATATCAAGGAACTATTGAATATGCTACAGGAGTTCCTCCCATGTCTTGTTGTAGATTAGGATGTCATTCATCATCTACATTAATGACATTTATTCAAATTAAACAAAATGACCAGACACTCGAACAGGCCCTCCTTAGATTTGAAGGCAACCTTCCAGATATCAATTGGATTGATGAGAAGATGCCTATCTGACTTCATATCAATCTTTCTGATGAACATGGCTCCCATGTGCTAGTCTAGAAGGTCATCAATCGGTGGGAGCAAATACCAATTCTTAATGGTGATGTTGTTTTCGACCTTGTAGTCAATGCAGAATCACCACATCCCGTCCTTTTTACAAGTGAGCAGTCGAGCTCCCACAAGGTGAGGCACTTGATCCAATGTGGCCATTCCAAATCAATTCCCAATTTTCCCTTGATCTCATCATTCTTGAGCATTGAACATTTGTACAATGGTCTGTTTGGCAATGGAGTACCAAGGACCAAATTGATTAGATCTTTCACCTGACAGTGTAGAGATACACCTATTGTTGAGGCAAAAAACATGTGTTCTTACAACATTTGGTCCACTACTTATGTTTTGTTGTCTGACTTGTTGCAGTTGTGGCTACTACAATCCTTTGTTCCTCCTCATATATGATCATGAATACAATGAATGTTTCAATTTGGGCAATCTCACGCCGACATTGTTTCGCACTAATCATTGATAATGACTTGGCAAGGACCACCTTTAGTATCCTATGGATTTTTCCCCTTGAGTGATGATGAGACGCTAAGGCCTAGCCTCATAGACATTGTGGTGCTTACACATATAGGATTGTCCAAGAAGGCCATTGCAGACATCCAAGGGCTCCATGTCACATAACACCTCATCCTTGGATGGTTTGATGGAATAGGGCACGTGGCATTGTCAACTGACGCAAATGTCTACCCTAATTCACCCACTCAACATAGTAGGGTTGCAAGTGAAGTGGTGTTGGCAAACTCAACCTCTTGACTACATCAATAGAAATCAGCCTCTTATGACTTCCCCTATCCATGATGAAATGCACAACCCTCCCACTCACCCAAATCTATAAGAGAAAGAGACACTCCTCCTTCCATGTTGAAGGTGGCACTCATGCAATGGTGAAGGTGGAGTATAAATTTGCATCCATGATTCGCTTCCCCTTTCTTTGTACATATGAATTTGTGGCTGATGAGGTATAGTCTTGCATTGTGTTTGGCTCCTACCATTCTGTTAGAAACAATCTTCATGGCCCATCATTTGCTTGTGGTGTGCCACCTACTCTCATGGTTCTTACACCACTTGCCAATGTTTTTTTGTGGCTTTTTCTTTGGCATATGCTTCTTGTATTGCTTTTGTTGCAGCACATCTTTGCCATGTTGCTTGTTGTCAAACATTGTGTCAACCTTCCCTTTCTTTGAATGTGACTTATTACTAGAAGAAACTTCTTTCTTTCATTTATGTTTTGAAGTTTTCCTCAATCTTGTTTGCATACCTATAGGCTTCTATAATGTCTTAATGTCTACAAACTCCACGTCTTCTTGGATATACTATTACAAACCATTGGAATATTTGTGAATTCTATGCTTTTATTGTCACATGTACCAACTTTTTTCTATAAGGCATGAAATTTGTTGTAGTCTTGCAATGTCTAGTCTCAATCCTGGCAGAAATGATAAATATTTTTAAACTAGTCAACATAATTCTTTACTACGTAGTAATCTCTAATGTCTTGTACAAATTCTACCTAGGTTTTGTCTAGGGCATCCTTCTGGTTAAGTGACAACTCATCATCTTGTTCATCTTGAAGACAAAATGATTCCTACCATTTTTTGACAAGAAGAAACTTTCAAGAGTGCAAATGTTATCTTCTCATTGGCAGAAAAAATATTTATATAGAAATATGATACCAATTGGTCGAGCCATTTATCCAATTCATCAACACCAACTTTTTCCTCAAAAAGAGGAATGTTAAAATCTACTTGTACCTTAAGAAGTGTCAAACCCCCGAAGGGCCTGCTTGATGATAACATGGTTGCCTCAATCACGACTCAAGAAATGACATTAACAATTTGTTCCATCATTTGTCTCCTATGTCTCACAAGGGCCTCATCAAGCAACAATTTGAAAGGATCTCTCGTTCCCTCTTTTGCCATTTGAGATTGTTTGAACTGACAAGGAAGCTAAATTGAAGGCTCGCATGTCTCAAGATTGTGTTTCCTATAGTTTTATCTCATTTGATAGGACATATAAGAATGGATCGAATTGTTCTAATACCATCGATTTGAGTTACAGGTGCAATTCAGTGGACAAGACACCAGTTTTGGTGCTTAATGTGTTACAGAAACGAAATTGAAATTGACAAACTGAAATTGCAAAAACAAGAGATTTTACTACAAAATGAGTGCACAAAGAGGGCTATCTATGTGGAGAGATGCATACCTTAAACTCTACATTCTTCATTCAAAATAACACGTTTTATAGCTATAATATGCAAAAACTAACTTGTCAAAAATAGCAAATGAAGGGTTCTCTTTAAGAACGTCACCCCACACACGGATGACCAGCATCCTCCTTGGAAGTGGAAACAAACTGTTAGATGAAGATAAATGGCTGGATTTTAGTTGAAGCTGTTACTATGGGCATTACTTTGGAAGTGCCACTTGATGGGGTCATATCTCCTTGACTATTGCTCAAAATTTGAAACTGTGATATCAGTTAGAAAGCTTAGGAAACAAACAAGGTTTGGATGACTCTAAAGAAAACTTCACTGCCCTTTAGGGGCATCCAGCTAAATTTCTAAGGCCATGTTCCACTTTGAAGGGCCCTGAAAATACAAAATATGAAAGCGTAGAAAATACTGATATTTTTTATTTTCATAAATTTACTAAATTTTCTCTCAAAATTCCACCTAGGTCATTGATTCTACTACGTCCTCTAACACACTTCTACATAGTAGATGATTTTTACCCATAATATATCAATCCATGCATCAACTGAAATGGTCTGGATTTTAAGATGATTTCTTTCTTCTTTGAGCCATCGGTACTGCTTTTGCAAATATTTCAATAGATAAGTATTCTCCAACATAATTGTACCATTTTGGTAATATTGCCATATGGAATAACTATGAATCTGGATAATCATTGCTGGCTCCGTTAGTTGTTTCACCATTTTCAATCCGAGATAAATTATTCATTGTTACGTGATTTTTGCCCTTCCTCATCGTGACTAAAAATGTAAACTCTTGTAATAATAGTAACCATCTTAAAATTCTGCCATGAATTAGTGACTTGTTTATCAAAAATAAAAGCACTTGATGGCCTCCAAAAAATATGAATGTGCTAGATAATAAATAGCAAGCAAATTTCTTGCACTTCCCTTTCTGTGGTCGTATAGTTCTTTTTTACCTTTGATAATAATCATAGTTCCACAGAGTTTCCTGATGGGGGGACAGGGGGACACGGGGGCAGGTTTCCGAGACGAGGGATGGGGGGCCTAAGTTTGGGGATGGCGGCGGGGGGAGCGGCAGGGGAGTAGTGCAAATACATATAGTACTTGAAAAATTAGTTATAAAAAGATGTATAAGGAATAAGTATATTGCATTGAACATCAGCAATTTAACATTGTGATTTAATCATTTCAAGTTTGATTCCTTTAACCAATGAACATTGAACATTGAAAATCAAAATCAAAATATTGAATTCAAAATTTCATAATGATGATTCATGATTACAATCAAGTATCAACAATGAAGTTATAAAATGCTCTCTCAATCTTGCAAACTTCTTCCTCTTAGCTTGTTGCCTCTACTTTCAACTCTCTACTTCACTCAATGAAGTTTTTGTGTGATTTGGAATGAGAGGGAGAGGACTTTTTATAAGCTTTTGGGTGGAGGTGGAACCCACTAGCAAATAGGGTTAGGGTAGAAGGCTCAAAAAACCAATTTGTTTTTTAAATTAAAAAAAATGCACTTTATGGTGTCCACCTGCGTGGGGGACAAGTGGACGCCTAAGCATTTCCTAGGGGGTCGAGGGACTTTTGGACGTCCTAGAGTCCCCAAGATGTACCCCTTTTGAAGGAGACGTCCCCTCTTAGAGGGAAATGTCCCAAGGATGGCAGAGGTTCGTGGCGGGATGGTTGGGGGATGTCCCCCTAAAGTCCCCACATCTCGGGGGCATCCCCATCTCGGAAACCTGGGGTTTTGTGGGGGGGGAACGCGTCCCCGTGGAACACTGATAATAATCTACTTGCAAAATATAATGGGTGATCCAACTTATGTGGTACTTCTTGGGCTAATATGCACCCAATAGTGTAGTTGGAAGCATCTACATGTATGTGAAACTCTTTATCCCCGATCAGGTGTGACTGAATAAGGACACTCATAACATTGATTTTAGTTTTCAAATGCTTCATGTCGTTTTTCACCCCACTCAAATGGTACTCTCTTTCTTAATAAATAAACCACTAGGTGTGATAATCCCACAATTTTTTGGATAAATCTTCGGTAGTTAACAAAGTGTCCTAGAAATGGCCTTACCCCACATTCATGGGGCTACACAATTCACTTAATATCTTTATTTGTCAAGAGGTTTCCATTCTTTCTATACATAACAAATGTCCTAACAATTTTACATACATGAACAACAATTGAGATTTCTTGGGGTTCAAAGGTAGTCTTGCCTCTCAACACAAACACATACATTGGGATAACGCTCATAAATGATCGTCTCACTGTGCATTAAAACACCAATTGCCCAAAAGGATTTTCATATCCTTAGAGTAAATTTCCCTAGAATAAACAAAATTGTCCATTGGAATGTGGCAAGGTGCATCACACAGCCTAAATTGCATTCAGTTATATGTGTATTTACCGAACTCCAGCATAATTCTTGTCTTTAACCTGTCTTCTTCAACAATACTGATTTGGTTATAACCTGAAAATCCGTCGAGAATGAATAAAATTCACTAACTGCTACTTCCTCTAAAATTGTGCATGTAAAAGGTATTGGAAATGGATCCCTCTTTGTTAATGTATTTAGACTACGAAAACTGGGGATACCCTTATTCTATATGTATTTTTTTTTGGGGCTATAACCATTGGTGATACCCAATCACTTGTTGCTTCTAACATTATTTCAATTTCTTTTGGCTCACGAGCTGCACAATGAGGCTTCATCATCTAAGGTCTTTTTCTAGTTAGTATTGCACCTGATATGAGAATAATGTGATGAACACACAATTCTTCTACCACTCCTTTTAGATCCTTATAGGTCCATGCAAATACGTCCTTACGATTCTGTAAATATCTATAATGCTGCTTGTGCCAATTCTGGCTCTGAGTTTGCCCCCATCATAATCATTTGTCTATTACCATTCATCCCCAAATTGGTTTCTTAAGTAGCTGGCCCTGCATATTATATGTTTGTCTCTTGTGTAAATTCATAAGCAGGCTGCATATTTAACTCTACATTTCATGTTTGATACTCACTCAAATACGGTGGATAATCGTTTACATCCACAAGTTCACTTTGGTATACTCTTGTATTGCCTTCTATTAAATACAATGGTTTTCTCTTCTGCATCGATTTTTGTCCTCCTTTTTTGCTTCTATCATATTTTTCTGGTTCAGCATTTCATATTCACCCATTTTCCAATTTGTAGCAAACCTCTATCTGTGTACCTACTATCTTCTGAGCGTCCATCCAAATGTAGAACGCCCTCATCATTGAGTTCAAAATTATTAACTGAATCTCCACTCAAACTAGAGTTCTCTTGTCCAAATATTTGGTCTCTTCATGCATCCAATGTTAATCTGGCTTTACCAACTTTTACTGTAATTGTTTTGTCTTTCCACTTATGAATAGATTTTAGCTGTTCCCACCACGAGCATCCTAGTATTGCATCATAATAATGCTTTAGAACACTTTCCATTCTTATAATTACAAATACTGATTTTAATATTTTTCCTGCTATCATAATTTCTTAATCAATAAGAATATCTAGCAGGGAAAACTGCTCATGATATGATAGTTTCAATCTAAGGTGAGCTCTTAGCAATGGTGATTTCGCCAAATTTTTCCATACTTTTTTGGAAATATGTTTACACCTGATCCTCCATTAAGTAATGTATTTGCCTGGATCATATCTCCTATTTCAATAGTTATTTTGGGAACCCTATAATTTCCCAACAACAATACATCATTTCAGGTGGCGGGGTAGTTTCATATATCCATCCCAGGACCCACTTCATCTGTTTGATCGCTCATGTTCTTAGGAGCTTGGATAGCATCATGCATTCTTTGTTTTTCAGCTTACATAACCGATTCTCTTTGCTTAGCTGCCCTCGTAACACCTGGTATATATTTATCCTGTTCTTCTTGTTCAATTTCCACCATGTTCGCTATTTTCAATTTTGGACAGTTGTTATCATCATGATCACTAGACCACATTCATGCATAGCTTTGATACTTGGCCTGTTACGTTGGGACATTCTCTAGTGAAATCCCCACTTACTACATTTCTGTCAGTGAATCACTAGTCTAGCCTTTTTATCTTTTAAACTTGAAGTTCTTGGTCCTCTACTCCCACTACTACTGTTATTTAATGATTGATTGTTCCTATATCCTCCATTTAATGGAGTCTCTTGTACCATCATGGAATGCTTGTCTGTTTTGTTTTGTTTTTTACATTGAGTGAGCACTCACTAAAATCATGAGTCTTTACATTACAAATATCACGGTATTTAACAATATATTCTTCCTCTTTGTGTATGTTACGACCTTAATATTTTATCTACATTAGTGTATTAAGGTTACAAGGTGGCCAACTTGTTGCACGTATAACCTTTATCTTTTCCTTCATTAATTCTGAATGTTTCTTTAGGCCCACCTCATTAGGACTCTGTGGTCAGCCCTACTTAAATGTCTATAAATAAGGACAGATAGGCTCTTCTCAATCATCGTAAGTCAAAGCATATTTTTCATTTCACTATTGTTCTGCATTCTCGAGTTTGCCCCCTCAAAGTCGTCTGTATATTTGATCCAGTCACCGCAATTCATCAATATCTTTAAATCTATTCTTATTTCCATATTCAAGTAGATCTACTATCGATATCTGAGTTTATTTTATAAGAAATATCCTACCAAGTGGTATCGGAGAGGCAATTAGGGTGGTGATTTATGTAGCACCATGACAAAGGAAAGATATTATCCAAGAGCAAGGATTGAGAATTCTGTGGCTCAAGGACAAAGATGTTGCATCATCAAGGGCGAGTACCTATATGTTACCCATTTTTTTTACAATTTCCTTTTTTTTGTTGCATTTTTTGCGTCAATGTTTGACCTAGATAGAGCAGTAGCTTTGTTGCAAGCACTTTTTATCAAACCCTAGCAATAAATTGGATCTTGGATATCTTTCAAACCAAGAAGAATTTGTGGGATCTGATTTGAGCAAGACCCTGGGAAGTATTTTTTGTATTTTGGGTACTTGTAGGAGATATGTGTCATTGGATTCATCTTGTCCAAACGATCACAACAGTATAGCCCTCTAGTAACCAAATTTGTTGACTCTCCCCGACCTTCCCTTGTTTTCAAGTTTCTATCAACCCTTTTTGGAGTCTTATATCATCAAATCCAGTTTTTCATTCTGAGCAATTTTGTATAGGTCCCTAGTAAATTAGTAATGGCATGCTCATTGGCCTCAATACCATAAATTTTTTTATGGTAACCCGCATAGGGTACTTTTCTCCCATAATTTGCCTAAGCAATAAATTCGGCAAACAAGTCAAATTTGACCAGATTTTTGGTAAATGACATCAAATTCGCTGGATTTCAATTTTTTGCCCAAAAATCTGGCGAACCCTGTAACTCAGCCTATATTCACTAATATATTCTAGAAAGACCTATTTATTGCATATGGAATAAAACTAGCACATAACTCATCTTATCATCCACAATCAAACGGATAAACAAAAATTATCAATAAATGTTTGGCAGAGATATTTGTGTTACTTCACAAACAAATGGCGGAGGTAAATGGGTCTTCCTTCTATTGAAATTTGAAACCCTCCAAACAAATGTCATTAATTCAGTAAAACAACAAGCTAGCCCCAAAAATTTATAGTCCTTATAAATTTCTTCAGCAGATTGATAGTGTCATACAAATGGGAGCGTCCATCTTCTTTTTAAAAAATTCCTATATTTCATGTTTCTTGTTTTAATAAAGTCATTGCTAACAAGCTTCAAGTCCTACCAGAAGTAGCATAGCTAGATGAAGAAGGGAAGTTCATCATGGAACTAGAGGGCAATCAAGGATCAACTTGGTATTAGGAGCAGAATAGCAGCTTAAGTTTGGTGTTCCCAGCCAAGGCATTCACCAAGAAGAGAATGAAGCAGTAGTGCAACCAAGCCATCTCAGAATTTCTGATCAAGTGGATGACACAACATGTAAAGACAAGCATTTCATGTGGAAGCATCTAAAGTTGTTAACCGTTGAAGGCAACACTTTTCTAGAGGGGAGGGCATGTTACAAACCTAATATTCTCATCAGCGTATTAAGGTTATCAAGTGGTCGGCCTATTGTGTGCATAACCTTTATCTTTTCATTTATTATTTCTAGATGTTTCTTTAGGGCGACCTAATTAGGATTGTGGGACAAGCCCTGCCTAATAATGTCTATAAAAAGGGATAGCTAGGCTCTTATAAATCATCATAAGCTGAATTTTATATTTCATTTCACTATTGTTCTGTGTTTTAAAGGTTGCCCCATCGAAGTGCCCAATATATCCAATTCAATCATCTCACTTCATTTATCATTTGCGCATCAATATCATTGCATCTGTTCTAATTGCCACATAAGTAGATCTGCTATTGCTATTTGAGTTTATTTTATAAGAAATATCATAACAGTGCCCCTCATTTTTACACTTCAAACACCAAATTGGCAAATTCCTACTTTTCTGAATTGTACTTTCTTGTCATCTTTATTATTTACCAATTTTATGAGTTCTTCAAATTTGGACTTATCTCCATTTTCATCTCTCTTTTCTCTAGAAAGCTTTGTTGCTCAATTAAAATCCGTTGACATGTATATTGGTATTTTGATGTCAGTACCACCATTAGGCTTTCTTTAAATATATTCCTTACTCTGTTTACAAAGTATTGTTGTTTTAAGCCATTCCCTATTGGCTTATCCAGCATTTGCACTAAATTCGATATACCCCTGTCGTGGGCTTCAATAGATTCAACTTTCCCTAATTTTATACTAGATACTTCATTAAAGATTTGAGCTTATGTATGCCACTTTTTAAATTCCTTTGTAAATGTTGTTTTAACATTTTGCCACGAATTTTTATCATATGCTTTTATTTAATCAACTCACATGATTGCATAGTCCTGTAATGTACCTGGAAAATATTATAGTTTTGCCTTTTCTTCTGTAATGCCCTTGGATTTACAATAATTTTCCTAATTTAGGTAATTTGTTATTGGGTCTTTGTTCACTACCAAACCTACCATCTTTTGGAAATCAAAGATGGGGTTGAGTATATTCTCTTCATTTTTATCAGTCTATGGTTTTTCGCTTTTGTGGACAATTAACTGGTCAAGATGACTATTTTTTCTTGTTTTGATGGGTATAGACAATCAGAGCCGAAATTTTCTTGGAAGCTGATGTCACTTCCTCCCCAACCTCAGGTTCAGCCTGTGATAGTTCCAATTGTCCAATTTTAAGTAAACTTCTGATTCTAACACAAGAATCTGATTGATATCGATATCGATCAAAGGCCTTTTTCTCCACAACCTTATAGAACTTCTAAGGTCTCTTACCTTCTGCTTCGTGGTTCACCTATTCTTAGGTTTGTTATCGCTGCCTTGACAATCGAAACTGCTCTTCACAAATAATGGCATATAACTTTCTTTATGCAGCTATATCGGGATCACCAATGTAAGTATGCATTGGGTCCAAAGTATTCTTTTATAGCGTATATGGAAAGCACATAATCAGATATAATAGCAGAATATAACAGTAAGGACAACTTGATTGTCGTGTCTCCTTTTCAGAATTAAGTTGATCAGAAGACCCATAGCCTATTCTTTATTTCCCATAGGCTAAGGGATAAAGTTAAGGGAATAAATTAATAATAATACTGTAAGTTGTCCTAAGTCACTTTTATTTCATAACATAAAAAGGACACTTATGTATTATTATTATTAAGAAGGCCAAAAAGTAATTATTATTAAGTGGAAGAAAAGTAATATTTTATTAAAAGTATTTTTAAATACTTTTAGGGTAAATAGGAAAAGGGAAAGTTATAAAAGGAGTTTGGGCTCAAAATAGTCATCATTCATTGCTCATTTTTGACAATCAAACCCTAATCCAGAGCTTGGGCCATTGTGTTCAATCTTTTCATCTGAGGACGAAAACCCTCTAATATACAGGTGTGGAGGACGAAAACCCTCTAACCCATTGAGGTGATTCCATCCAGGAATCATAATTATGCTAACAGATCGGAATTAATTCTAGTTTTCAGTTTGGCTAGAGGTTACCATCAATTCCTAGAATTGTGTGAGGGTTTGGTATTGTTTACCATCCACTGTTGCACTGCAAATTGTAATTGTGTTGAGGTTCAGTCTGTCGTACCACTTTGGGCGGAGATAGTTATATTGATGGCTGACATTTGTGCCTATCATACCATTGGAAGCTCCCTCAAACCCCAACGCAGCCCTCCAGCTGCTACTGTCCCCCATACAATACTGTTGTATCATCATTAAGGCTGCCGTACTTGAAGAAAGGTCCAAATCATGGGAAATTATTGACTGTTGTGCATCGATTGGTGGGGAAGTTTGCCTAGTGGGATGAGTTTCATCTCAAACAGCAGGACATGACCTTGGAGGTACCGTTTGAGTTTATACCGCTGATGTTAAAGTCCACCCTGTCGTACCTTCATCTACAGCTGCCATAACATGAAAATCAATCATCAATCCCTGCTGTAAGCTATACTATCCAGCGCTACTCTTGTAAGTGTTATGATGTTGGATATTGATAATAAACTAGGGTTTCATATCATATAAAAATACTTTCTGCTGTTGATGATCAGTTTGTGTAAATATCAATATTTTCCATTCAATACAATAAAAATTTTAGTAAAGATTTCAATTTGGTTTTCAATACTCGTGTTGTATGTGTTATTTAGTATTTTGTTGATGTTCCAGTATTGAAAAGAATTCACATAAAATCAGAATTCATAAAATTACCAAAAAGCTATACATTGCAATAGAACAATGATGTTTCAATTCCAAAATAAATTAGCATAAATATGAATCTAAGGTGATCATCAAAGGTCTCACCTTTGATGAAGACATTTTCATAACCAAAATAATACTTAATTAAATTTGTCTTGAGATAGCTTAACATAATCAGGTTACTTAGTAATACTAATCTACCTAAGTACCCACTAAGCTGTCAACACAATTATATTAAGAAGATAACCATTATAATCTAAACTAATAACTAGTTTAATGTAACTTTGCTCCTCCTATGACATTAACTTATGATGTTGGACATATAACAGACAAAATATTTTTCTAGAGTTGCATACTTGGAGAAAAAAGTATCTCTGTGGAAACACAATGACATTAGGAAAGTCGTAACTTTAAGAGGAAGGTTATTTCAAGAGACTGCATGGCTTGCATTGCAATGATTTGGCTGCTGCTTCAATTTAGTTCTAATCAACTATGCAACAGAAACTAGAATAAGAAGAACCCAACATAAATCTCGAGATAATACTTGGACAAGGAAGTCTTACGGGTTATGGAGGACAAGTGAACCATTCAAACTGGAATCAACTATAGTAACAGCAAAAGCCCAACAAGGATGCTAAAAACTACAACTAGCAAAACGTCAAAAAACTTAGTTCAGTTTTCATCCCTTGTCCACTTATTACTTCTTTCATTGCTCATCTGCATGCTTACAGGTGGTGCCTACCAGCAAAACAGGATTTCAAATAATATTGAGCAGAACCTCTGACTAGAGATCTGCAACCCATTTTTGAAAAAAACTGAAGTAGGTGAGACTTTGCAGAATTGCAGAAGGGATGAAAGTACCCAGGGACATTTCTGGCCATATATCCCCTTGTCCATTGCTCATCAAGTCAAAATCATTACTTTAGAGGCGTACAAAGTCTGTTTATTGTTTACTTAATCTTTGAATTGCAAGAAAACACAATAAAAGGATAAGAGAATTGAAACAATTATCTCGACTTTCTATACCTATCTCCTAGGCGCTCTGGCAATTGACAATGTTTCCAACAGCAAAAAATCATGGAACGGAATTATAAAAATTCAAGAAAAAAGAAATCAAATACATCAATGCATCAAGTAGGTTTAGTCCTACCATCAACTATGCTGCTACAGCAGAAACGCCTTTCATCAATATATTCTGCATCCAAGCCCATCATCCATGAACCTACAGATATGTCCTCATGTGCATATGTGTTCAAGGAGGCACTGCAAAATAGCAGATACAAATTACCATTGCTGTAGTGTTTTGAAATCCAAACTGGTACATGTACCTTACCAGACTCTCAATGCATATTCCACTTAGTTTTACAAAGTCAAAGATGGCATTCACTAAATCATGACCATTTTAACTATACAATAATATACTGATGATAAAGGTTCCCACATATACGCTTGTTTCCAACTTAGATCTTCTTACAATTGAGAAAACCTGTAATAAATTTTGAGAGAGCACAAATTCCACAAAGATCATTTTCCCCAGCACAGATAACAAGTGTTGATAGCAGCTTGTCTAACCTGTTTATGTTAATGTACCGTGCAAGATCCCTAGAAAGAACATACAATGGGGCAGCTGCATGACGAAAATACCTGTGAAACAGAAAGCTCACTGTTTTCAGATGGATTTAGCAACATTGTTCAAATAAACAACTTTTCAACTACTTGTGAATATTCAATTAATAATCATTTATAGCATTTTGTAATTCAATGGCACAGGAGAAATTCAATAGTAAATCATGAATGCTAGACAATTGAGTAATTGATTTTCCTCGAACAATAATCTGCACCATGAAAAAAATATGTTATTTTCTAGTCAGTAAACACTATAAGGAAAGTACTTATGGAAAGCCATCCAAATTCTCTCACAGAATAAAAATAGTGAGGAAATATGGAACTAGGGGACCTATGGGAGCACCATGGTAATTATAAAGAAGAAGCATATAACTTTTACCAGGTGCAAATCAAATATGGTTGTAACCATGGCATAAAAAAAATTAGGAATACCATACTTAAGAGCCTGAAAATATGGGAAGATGGTCAAGACAGATCCCAATAATCAGCATCCCTAATGATACACTAAAGTTTGATTATAGATGCGTACTACATGCTCTAACCTCTTTTCATTTATATTGGATATCTAATGCAACTCATCTAACCATCCATGTCGTTAATGATTTTCTAAGTACTTGGCAGATTTGCAGATAGTTAATGATTATCCATATTGTTAATGATCATCAATGTCTTAAAACTAAATAGGTTTTGGCCATCGATGTCATCTGACCATCAGAAATAGAACTTTCAACTTGTCATTTCAATAAAATCAGGCAGTCAAATCCTACCTCCAACATGCAGGAGGCTCCACCACTTAAACCCATCAGGACTGTCCTGTACACCTAGAACCCCTGGGTATGCATGCCAGTGCCAATAACATTTATTCCCGAATTTTGTTTGTCCATCTAATTGTGGATGATCAGATGAACTGTGTGCTAACTTTCTGCCCATGCTGCAAAGAGGTCAGTCCAAAATATGCTAGTGAAGATTGGGTCATGATCACTCACAATGATTTTAGGCATGCCATAGTGTTTTTGCACCTTGTCCATGAAGACTTCTGCCACTGTACTAGCTTGAAACGGATGAGAGAGTCCACAGAAATGTGCATACTTAGTGAGTCAATCCACTACAACAAAGATCACATCCAGTTGGTCTGATTTTGGAAACCATGTAATAAAATCCATTGAGATTTCCTCTCAATGCTGCATTGGGATGTCTAATCATTGCAAGAGGCTTGATGTTTTGAAAGTCTTCCCTTTATGTGTAGACATACCAAACATTCAGCCACAATTTTTTGTACATCACCCTTAAGCCCTTCCAAAAATAAATCCTTCTTTGTGTGATGATCGGTCCCTATTGGTGAGTCATGCATTTGAGATAAAATGCTGTCTTTCAATTAAGAGTTTTTGCAAAGAAAAAGCATATTTTATACCATAAGGAATCTCCCTTCCAAGCATACTTATCTTAAGAAAAGGGATCCAGCGGAAGTTGATGAATAAGCTTCTTTGTTGCAGAGCCCTATTGCCATTCTATCCTTGTTGCTTCTACCCATTCTGGTTGCAATAGTGAGATGGCACATATTCTTGCTTTCTCAGCCTCCTGTCAAAAGAGAGTGTCAGCTGCTATTTTTTTATTTTTTTTTCATTTTTTGTAAATAATTTCAAAGTCATACCAAAACATCTTGGTGACCCATTTTTTCTGCTCCTCTAATGATAATCATTGTTCCTCGAACTACTTAAGACTCTCATGGTGCGTTTTGACTTTGAAATGTCGGCCCGTAAGATATTGGCGCCACTATTCGACTACATGAATAATAGCTAACATTCTTTTTCATATGCGGGATGTACCAAATTCTTTCCTTTTGATTTGTCAACTCTCAAATGCCAAGGGACATCCTTCTTGCATCAATATTGTGTCAATGCCATGCCTTGAAGCATCGCATTCTACCACAAATGTCTTAGAGAAATTAGGGGTGGCCTGTATTAGAGGTAGTCGTCAGAGCTTCTTTCAGTTGTTGGAATGCTTGTGTGGTTGCCTCTGACCATGAAAAGGAATCCACCTTTGATAATGTTGTTAACGGTGTTGCTATGCGAGCATAGTTGCAAATAAATATTTTGTAGTAGCTAGTCAATCTTAAGAATCCTCTCAGACTCTTGATATTTTTAGGTAGTGAGCAATCTTTGCCAACTTCTATATTCTTCACTCTTCAAGTTCACCTTAACACCCTCATGCGATACTACATGACCTACGTACTCCACTTCTTTTACTCCAAATGCACCTTTGGGTTTATTCGTAGAATTTATTGTCTTCTAAAACTTGTTATACCTTCTCCACATGTTGCAAGTGTTCCTCCCATGTCACACTATAGATCACGATGGCATCAAAGAAAACCAACACAAATTTCCAAAGAAATGGATGGAATATTGAATTCATGAGATTCTAAAAGGCAGAGGGGGCATTAGTGAAACTAAACAGCATAACTAAGAATTCATCATGACCCTCATGTATCCTAAATGTTGTCTTATGGACAACCTGCTTAACTCAGATTTGATGATAACCCAAATGTAGATGCAAATCATTTAATTCATCCAATAATTTATCAATAATAAGAATAGGAAACTTATCTTTGAGAGTGAGCTTGTTGTGTTCCCTATAATGTGGACACATTCTCCATGATTCATGCTTGTTAATCATGACCACTGGAGATGAATAAAACTAAAAAATGCGGCTCCAATCCTAAAGAGGTTGAATCATGGATGAAAAAGCAGTCCATGGGATGCCCAGAAGATGTGTAAGTTAGGAAAAAAGGATAACTCCAGTTGGGATGAACAATTCATGAGTCCAACATTTCTTGGACAAATTTTTCAATTTTAGACTTTTGTTCATAGAGCTAGCAGTAGGTTTTGATGTTAGGCGGAATACCTTTCGAACTCAATTCGATGGCATGGTCATGATCTCTAACTAGAGGTAGGCCCTCGGGTTCTTGAAAAACGCATTGAAGATGATGAATGAGCTCATGAAGCTCTAGTGGATTATGAGTTTCCATGTCTTTTGCTTCTAAGAAATGTAGTTGTGCCCTTGTGGCATAAGATTATTTTTTGAACAATTTCACCATCCTATGAGTGTTGATAATTTGGCTTGGTGGTGATTACATCCAAACAAGTTTACAATTTTTTTTGTTTGCACTCAAATCCAAGAATAAGTCTCAAAAATTGGAGGACACTATTCCCAACTGCTTAAGCCAATGTACTCCCAAAATTACATTTGCTCCCCCAGTTGAAATGGTAAACAATTCTAAATCCACCTGGTAGTCCATTGAGAGTTTGATATGATGACATTTACCCCCAAAAGAGAATTGCTTCTCATTGGCTATCATGACCTAAAAATTTGACATTGGATACACAAAGGAGTTGAGTTCATTAGTTAATCTTCTATCAATCGAGTTGTGTGTACTACATGTATTGACCAACACTATCACCTTCCTCTTCTTGATATAACCAAGCACTTTGAGGGTTTGCGGTGTGCTTGTCCCATTCAACGCATGCAAGGAGATAGTGGGGCTTTCTTCCTCTTTGGAATGCTCATGCTTTTGCTCTACAACTATGTCTTCTCTTCCACAACCTCATTCCCAATTTTCTCACTATTGACACACTTATGACCTCTAGACCATTTGTTGTCACAACACCAACATAGTCCCTTTTCTCTTTTCTCTACCTCCTATTGAGGAAGGAGCTTTGTAATTTTCCTTAGGTTAAAGAAGTTGGTTTCATCTCTCCATCCAAAAGTGAGACCTAACATAAATCTTCTAGTAGCAAGTTTTGTTGCTTCATGTGCAATGCTTGTTGCATAGCTTTCCTAACTGTACAAAGTTCTAACAAATGAACATCATGCCTAATCCGGTCATTAAGTCCATTGACATAGAATTTTAGCCTTTGATAAGTTGTCGCATCCTAAGTCTAGATTGCCAATCTCATATGCTCGAACATTATATTCCACTCCATATCATTTTTGTTTCATATTTGTCAATTGGGTGAAATAGCTTCCCTCTATAGTTGCTCATAGTAGGCTGCTATGTCATTAGTAAATTCCTTCTAACTGAGCACCTATCCTTGCTTGTCACTCATCATTCATTGGTAACACTAATAAGGCTCAAATTCTAAAAGTATATTATGAAGCTTAAAATACAGCTCCATGAGATGTATCCACAAAGTTATATCTGTACCATCAAACTTGAGGATGCCTATTTTCAATAGGTTCAATTTTGGTCCTTAGAAAGGCTAAATTGTCCCTTGGTTTGGTCTGTTTGGGTTGTACCCTTAAGAGGATTGTTTGGTTGTGATGGATGGTTGGCATTGGCCCAAATCCCTGGGGATGAATATTTTGGGGATTTAATCCTAACAATAGTTCATGTTTAAACCAATCCAAACCCTCATTTAACATTGTTGCAAACAGGTCATTTAGATTATCCATGATAAGATTACCACTTTTTCACATCCCAACAAAATGTTTTCTTCAAATTTAGGTGGTGGACAGTAGAGAGAGTCATTGGGATCAGTTGTAGAAAATTCATCTAGTCCAAAAGGCGAGGAGGATGATATGGCTACTGATGTGATTGATTTCCTAGCTCTAGGTTTGTGATCATGGAGGGAAGGAAAATACCTAGTGTGAGTGGTAATTATAAAAGTTTATGATTGGTTTCCAAACATGAGCCTTATTAGGGTTCGAAAAGCTAGGCCCTAATTTTGCACCAACAAAAATTCGCCAAAATACAGATTTGTAGGGTCAACTTTACATGACCATGTCTCTTTCAATATTGCTCAAAATCCTTATTGTGAACACTTTTCGGAAAGCTCTCACCTATCTCCTTCCAACAATGAAAGAAGTAGATCAATCAAGCAATTAAATAAGGAGATCATGCCTCAAGATAGACACTTTCTCGCAAAAAAAAATCTGCAATACTACCCCAAAAAAATTACTCCCACTTTGCCCAAATCACAACTTTGATACCACTTGTTAGGATGCTTCTATAAAATAAACTTGGGCAGCAATCGCAGATACACTTGAATGCAAAAAACAAGAACAAAATCAGATATATTGGCCACTTCAGTGGGGCAACCTCCAGAATGCAAATTGCTAAGGAAGGAATTTGAGAACACAACTTATCATGATATGGGAGAGACTTGTTCTTCCTTATTTATAGACATAATTAGGTAGGGTCACACCCCTTTGTTCTAATTAGGTCAGCCTAAAGAAACACCTAGAACTAATAGATGAAAATATTAACATTAAGCATGCCTCAAGTCGGCCACACACTAACCTTAGTACACTTATGAAGATAGAATATTAGGGGCCTAACCCTCATCAATTACTCCCACTTTGCCCAAATCGCAACTTTGATACCACTTGTTAGGATGCTTATATAAAATAAACTTGGGCAGCAATAGCAGATCCACTTAAATGCAAAAAATAAGAACAAAATCAGATATATTGGCCACTTCAATGGGGCAACCTCCATAATGCAAATTGCTAATGAAAGAAGTTTGAGAACACAACTCATCATGATTTGGGAGAGGCTTGCTCCTTATTTATAGACATAATTAGGTTGAAATATCTCAAAATACGATAAAATACTGAAATCTGGAATTTATGTCAAACCCTATACAAACAAAAAAAATCTGATTTTTTCTACAAACCCTCACACACACCTACAAATAATTATGTCAAACCCTAGCAATAATTCAACAATTATTTCAATGATGAATAGGGCATAAAAGAGCCTTTCAATCCTCAAACCCTAGATGCCACAAGGGCTGGAAATTTGCAGAATTAAATGGATGCTTTTCCACCCCAAAATCACCTTATGTTATGATCAATAATTACCGAAAAATTATCAAATATTCAGCCAATATAAATACCTTTTTCCAGCATGTTTTGAAACACTAATTATTAGCAAAATTCCAATAAACTAATAGAAATATTATGCAATGTTTAGATCTGCAATTTAGGCCAATCAAGCCCTAGAAAATGATGCAAACAATCCCCAAGGGGAGTAACCAACTACAAAACAACAAATACCTATGTCCTTATCCACCCAACCCTAGGACATGGGGTCTTCAACAAGCAAATTCCAACGCAGCCCTAATAAAGGGATCTTCAACAAACAAACCGGTTTGCTGCTCATAACAGCCCTAAAACCCTTGGTGTGAACTCCCAAAGCAAGTCACCACACTCCCAAGGTGTTCGTCACACTTCACAATGTGTATTTTCAGATTTTCTGAATATTCAAGCTCAATTGCCACCTCTAAAATGAATCTGCCCTAATCAGAAATTAGAGGGTTTCATCCCTAGTTCCTTTTTAGCCTTGAAGGTTTTCGTCTCCAAGTCTTGGGTTAAACTTTTCATGCCTAGACCACAAAACTCAAATATCGTAATAGCATACCCCTCCAAATGGTCCTCTACTCTCCTTTATATCAATTCCCCTAAGGGAAGCATTCCAATTTGGAGGGAAGATATTTTTTCAAATATTAAAAGAACACTCCTTAGAATCCACTTAAATGGCTTGGGCACCCATGACCCTTAAAAGACCACAACTTAAGTGAAATTTATAATGATAAAGTACTTTTACAAGTGTTCTTAAGAAACCCAAAGTGTTTCCCTTTTTTCTTTTTCCCTTAGCCTTTGGAAAACAAATCAAGGCTAAGGGTCTACAATGGATCCACGATCAAAAGGGGGACATGACATAGGTAGGGTCACACCCCTTTGTTCTAATTAAGTCAGCCTCAATAAACATCTAAAACTAATAAATGAAAATATTAAAGTTAAGCATGCCACAGGTCAGCCACACTAACCTTAGTATATTTAAGAAGATAGAACATTAGGGGCCTCAACACTCATCAACCATTGTGAAGGAGCCAACACAAGATCTGATGGCATCCATAAAAGAATGGCTCGCTTTAAGGGTAATTTGTCTGACAATCGTGGGAGGGTGCAAGGCATGTCTCTTGAAAACTCTCCTAACATCCAAGGCTGATGGTCCTCCAATGGTAAAGAGGAAACTAGCAATGTGCATTCATTTGGACCACCTAGACTATGGGTGAGAAGCGATAGTGTGGATGAACAACAAACCTGTCTCATCTACCATGAAAAGGAGAGGATGATGGAGGTTCCATAGTAATTTCTCATAGTGGAAGACGCAATTTCATAGATATATCACTATCTATGTAGGTAATTTTAGCATCCAAAGGACACTTGATACCTTCAAGAGATGGGATAGGTTGAAATGAGACGGTATTTAATTTGGCAGCCTTCAGAGTCCCATGTAAAATTTGGCGTCGAAATTAAATTGATTATGGAGGTAGAGAGCCAAGCAACTCCTTTTGGAGTAGCAATAAAAGGAAGCAACTTTCTCAAGTCTTTGTACAAGCAATCATACCTCCCCTAGATCTCATAGCAGATAAGGCACCTAAAAAAATAAAATGTTTCGTCGTCTTCGCATCTTGGAGAGGACAAAGGCAACAAATCCTATCACCTCATTGAATGTGATGATCGTCCTTGATTTGTAGTTGGCAATGGAAAACTCAAATTGACTATAAGGAACGTTGAGGCCACAATTCCAAAGGTGTTGAAGATAGTTTCAACGGATGTTGATGCCATCGACAATTTGCTAGTGTGTAACATTGAATATATGTGGGACTGAGAGACAATGGAAGAGAGATCTGGGTGACTTGAATTTATTTCGATGTTTGTCTTCCCTGGCTGCATCAATACTAACCCCCTTAGCACCCAACAAACACTTGATACCTCCAAGAGATGGAATGGGTTGAAATGAGAAGGGCATTAATTTGGTAGCCTTCAGAGTCCCATGTAAAACCTAGCGTCTAAAATTAATTGCTTACGAAGGTGGAGAGACAAGCAACTCTTTTTGAAGTAGCAAAAAAAGGAAGCAACTTTCTCAAGTATATGTACAGGCAATAATACCTCCCCTAGAGCTCATAGCAAATAGTGCACCTAAAAATAAAATGTTTCTTCATCTCCGCATCTTGGAAAGAACAAAGGAAACAAATCCTATCATGCTGTTGAATGTGTCGGCCCTCCTTGATTTGTAGCTAGTGATAGAAAACTCAAATTGCATGTAAGGAACATTGAGACCATGAATCAAAAGGTATTGAAGATAGTCGTGACGGATGTTGGTGCCATCAACAATTTGCTAGGGTGAAACATTGAATATACATGGGACTGAGAGACAAAAGAAGAGAGATTTGGGTGCCTTGAATATATTTCTGATAATTGTCTTCCCTAGCTGCATCAATACTAACCCCCTTTAGAGAAAGGAGGCGAGGAGGGGCATTCAAAGAGTGTTCAAACAAAGTAAGTTGGTCTATGTAAATACCAAGAAATTGGAGAAGCAAACTAGCATTAACACCAACATCTTTGTCATCTATGGAAACTTGAAGCAACCCACCTTGATAAACAAATGGTTAAATGCAAATCTCTCTGCTCACCCAAAGCAAGTTCGCCCATGGCCCTAAGTCTATGTAGATGAAAAATGCATCTAAAGATGATCTCCTGCCAAGGAGGTTGGGCAAAAAAACCTACTTGGACAATGCATTGAGGGATCACTTGTTCACAACGAATTACAAGTTGGTGCAAGATAGTTTAAACCATCTCAATGCGTCCCCAATCAATGTGTCCAAAATTGGACCCATAAAAAGCAATGGGTTTGATGATAATATCAAAAAGATGCATCTTCGTAGGGATATCCTAGAAATGCATATGAAAGCACTAACTTCTAAAAATAGAAAGGAAGGCATATCCCTTATAGAGCATACATGCAAGAAAGTAAGTCTACAAGCTTGCGAACATAAATATAATCGTATTGAAATTTTATTTCTTAAACTGTAAAGGTAGATGGTTCTACAACTTCAACTTTTAGTAAAGTCTATGTTAAAGCATAATGAACAATTGCCACCATTTAATCAATTATATAAGTATTTTATCACCAGATTAATTTCAGAGTGTAATAGTTGCACCACAATACAATGTGATAGAGCAAGCCGAAGAAAATAAGCAGGATTACATGTGATAAAGAATTACCATGATAGAATTCTTTATTGAAGTCAATTACCATTTAAATAGATGCACACACAAGCTGCATGCGTAATAGTGTTACAACCGTTGCATGCAAGTAAGCATGTTAAAATTCTTGCGAACATAAATATAATCATATTGAAATTTTATTTCTTAAACTTTAAAAGTAGATGGTTCTACAACTTTAACTTTTAGTAAAGTCTATGCTAAAGCATAATGAACAATTTCCACTGTTTAATCATTTTTATATAAGAATTTTATCACCACATTAATTTCAGCATGTAATAGTTGCACCATAATACAATGTGATAGAGCAAGCCGAAGAAAATAAGCAGGATTATATTTTGTTGGTCTAGATGTGGGAAGTTGCAAAAAAGTCCTTATTTAGTGTACATTATTATCAGCATGTGATAAAGAATTACCATGATAGAATTCTTTATTGAAGTCAATTATCATTTAAATAGATGCACACACAAGCTGCATGCGTAATAGTGTTACAATGGGTGCATGCAAGCAAGCATGTTAAAATTCTTGATAGAATGTTGGATGGTTTTACAGCTTTATATAAATATAGCTATAGAAGTATAGATAATAGAAGTATAGATAGGTTCTTTCAAATATATTGTGAAAAAAATGATTCAGCCAGTTTGCACCCACTTTCATCTAACACAGTTTTCATAAAATGGGTGTGCACGTAGTTTCCCCTCGACCCCAATGAGCATCCATACTTACAGAAGTAGTTACGAGCATCTCAAGCAGCAGATATAGTGCCCCTGGTAGATAAGAAATGGTTATGTACGTACTTGACTAGTATCACATTATAACATATGCATGCATTGTTTTTTCTAAAATGCTTGTATTTATGTCAATTTGGATAGTTGACCGCTAACCTAGAGCAATCCATTCTTCAGTTTGTCAACTCTGTCATAATAATTATTAGCCACCAACAACTATAACAAATAAGCTTAAAGGCAGCAATTATCATAGTCGAGCAAACAATCAATTTGGCCCCATGAAAGGTAAACATAACCTTTTGGATTTGGTTGGTGGAAATTTAGGATTATTTTTTGTACGGAAAGTAGTGATATTTCCTACCAAGCTTATTCTGCATATTGATAATACCAGAAATAAGCTCAAAGTTTCTTGGCATGAAACCTGCTGATTTTTGCAAAATGCTTTTGAGTCCATCCCATCTATATAACTCTCTAAATTTACGGTCAGATTTATGCATTATCAGCTAGAAATGTTAGTTAGGAATATTTTTACTTACATTTGTCTCTTACACAGGTAGTTTTATGCCTAAGAGTTTGAGTTGCATGTGTGTCCATTATCTGAATTGGACTTCATATGCATGGATGGCATCTGTGCATTGCCAGACATTTTAAGGGAATTATCCTGTGGCAATTGTCTATTAAGCAAGTCAAGCATGCTAGAGGAAATAGAAGCTTTTTGTGGCATGGAAAATATTAGATGCACAATAAATACAAGCTCGAAAAAATTATATCCTTTAAGATGTTCTATAAGCAACCTCAGGACTCAAATTGAATCGCGTTTGCTGCGACAGTCCATATACTCCACCCTCTTCCCCAGCTTGAAAGAAAGGCAATCTAAAGGAATCTAAATATGAATTTCTCAGAAACCATCTTTTATAAACAAAAATTGAAATATTACAAAAAGGCCATGAAGGTCAGCTTAGAGCAACTTACGATTTCTCATCTCCAAATTTCCACCAGTCAGGTTCATACCATTGTTGACCCCTGCAAGACAAGGAACGACAATAACCATAAATGAGAGTATATCTGCTTTACATTTCAACTCCACATAGTCACTTGAATCTGCTAGAGTGCCATTCATCTAAGACTAATGCAAGGAGTAAACGGTGGTTCTGTATAGCATGCCATTTATATTGCCTACTAATTTAAAAGACTAAACGGCGGTTCTGTATATCTTATCATTTATATTGCCTACTAAAGCAAAAGACTAAACAGTGGTTCTGTATAGCATGCCATTTATATTGCCTAGGACGAGTACACATATTATTGCACAGACATCCCTGCGATGGAAAAACTACTGCAGCAAACAGCAATAGATAGGGAACAAACAGCATAGCAAAACCATCAACCAGGGAAAACAGAACACTACGAATAGCATACAGAATGGAAATACATCCATATGCCAAAATGTCTGATAATAAGATAAACAAGAACATGAAGCACATAAATAAAACATCAAAGTGTAACAGAGATTTCCCAAGCACAATGATACATAACTTAGACAAAAAATGCTATAAATCTCAATTGTGAACATTCGAAAAAGTTCATATAAGTTGTAATCACCTTACTCAATGATATAACACTAGTAAATGTGCTAAGATGAAGGTTGACTTGAAATGCAGTGCGACAAAAGAAGAAAATGTGCTTTAGGATTTTATTGTAGATGTCATCAGCCACTTTTAAGAATCAGAATTGCAATATTTCCAGCAATATATGTATGGTTTCCATAGAGAATGGCACTTGAACATTATAAGCTAAAGCCTAAATATAATGGGCACACAAATGTCATTTACTGGTGGTACAAATGATTAGTGCATATGCATGCTATAATTCACACTATTTGTTCACTAAAAATACCAAGGAAAGAGAAGTAAAGCCATCACTATCATTGAATGTGTGCCTTACATAACTCAGATTGATTGGAATTTTCAAAAGCTAAGGCCTTACTCTTCACTAATCACATCCCCAGACTTCATACATCCCATGTATATCCGTTGTTTGTCTTGGAGACTAGCAAGAATATTCACAAACTTATCTGCATATCAAACAAATATGCAACATAGGATATTTTAAAAATCATTTGAGGCCATACAGAAAATGGCATAAAACGCAAAAGTACATTTACATAGAAATCTCTCTTCATTTTCCTTTCACATAACTTCATGTGATTAATAGAAAAATGATTAAGAGTTACCTAGATTTAGAAAAATATTGTCATCAACCTTGACATAGAAATCAGCATCCCAATACTCTACCACAGAACTAAAGAAGAGCTTTGCTTTCTGAGGCAACTCTTCTGTGGCTTCTTCATGGCTTTCCTACAAGTTACAAGAGTTTGTACCAGAATATCAACGTCATTTACATATATGCGATTCCACAAAGACAAACAAATGTAAATATACATATAAAATTTCATCCTTTAGCACAAGTAACTTACAGATATCTAGTTAAATTCGAGCAAACATCCAAATGCTATGTTAAACAAATGAATAATTATTGAAATATTACCAAATGTATTACTGAATTAAAAACAAACCTACAGCCTCTTTATAACCAGGATGTAATGTGCACCATCCTATAGTATAACATATTGAAAAGAGGCTTTCAAGACTACAAAATATGAGGCCTGCCAATAAAAGATATCAGTGTCTTCTGATGACCAATACAGGCCAATGCAACAACAAAGCACAGTTTTTCTTAACACCATATGCAAAAGAATGCATACAAAGCATCTTCTCCACTCTAACATAATGTGGAGAACACAAGATACAAAAAATATATATTCATAACTGTAGGACATCTTACATGAGATAGATTTGGAGTAGGTGCACTATAACCAAAACATTCAATCGGGTAATGGTTGTTAAGTCCTTGGTATCTAGAATATGAAACAAGGTCTATTAAAAAAAACTCTCCCTAGGCTTACAGACGCTGCCAAGAATTGCATAATACAATTCTCAAAGCTCACAATCCAGGCAAGCATTGAGACAAGAACCTCCAAACAATTGCCAAGTGCCAACCACATTGCATCAATTTCATCAATTGGTAGAATTAAATCATAACACCAAGCATAGAGGAAATGGATAAGTTGTAACTTGAATAGTAGCTTTCAGGTCAACAGAGATTGATTAGTCACCAATTCTAAGAACATTTACAGTTGTTTGATTAGTTCAATTTTTAACGTTTCAAATGTATCTAAACATTATAACAAGGAGCTTCTGATGTGGGAAAGTTGCCACTTACATAAGATCAACAGGAGAAATTAATAAAGCAAGCCATAATGATAACACTAGTTTAAAAAAATAGCTTATGTGCCAAACTCCTTAATTAGTCATTAGAAGATAATTTAAAGTCTATTTACATCATCTCCACTAGTTCTTTCTAGGAGTTTCATTGCCTAGTTTTAGAAAGGCTACCAGTCATAAATACAAAGAATTCCCAAAAGCTGTAAATTAGATTTGTGTCAGCCTTTAGGACAAGGAATGTGCAATGTGCAGACTGCCACCCACCCAAGATAAGGAAATAGAACACATTTTAATGCACATGTCCTAGCATTCCAGTATCAGGTAAAGTGCATTCAGACATAGCAAGGGAATCACATAATATGAAGTATAACACACAAAGATAATCAAGGACCAGGAAATTAGATATAGCATACATTCCACTTTGATGCATCCATAGAAAGTTCATTTACATACCAAATGCTTAAAGAGAAAATATTTTGGATTGTAAAGTTTACATCACATCTTATAACAACATTACATAACTAGTTACACACAAAAATAAAAAATGTATATTTTAATCTCGTACAAATCTTCAAATCTACATTCTCCAAGTATTCTTTAACACTACTCAAAATATTCAGCACTAGAATTGGATTGGTCCTCACCAATAACCTCTTTTTTCATTGTATCGATCACACTCCTCCACATCCTAATTTGACAACAACAATCTTCTTCTTCCAAATGTGAATCGCTTAAACCTGTTCCAACCATGGTCACCCCAATATAGCATCATGTTGCAACACCCTTTCCATCTTGATAATCACAAATTCTACAAACAATGGCTTTTTAACAATCATAATTTCTTGACCTGGTAGGACTCCATAAACTTGCAATAAAAAATTTGTTGGAATGAATGTCAGTTTCCCTAGGTTATTGGGAGTTTATTAACTCCAGAATCACCATCTATCATGAGATTTGAGGGCACCAAGTCTTCAACCTCAATAGTAATTTTTGGAATACCCTCCTTTCCCAAAGCAAGAACCTCCGTGTCTTCACTTGGCACCCTTGGTACTTGTGTTTGCATCAACTGAGGTATCCATTGTAGTAGCAGTTTGACTGGTAGTGTCACCATAGTACCATGGATTATGATATTAATCGTTGTGATGGGCACAACAATGCTTCATGATGTCCATCACTTCTTTCTTCTTGTGGATTCACCCTATTTTCTTCCCTTTTACTCGTACTACTAAATTTTTGCACTTGCATTCCATTGATCTTTGGTTTTAACTTTTCCCTCTTATAGGAGTATTGGCGGTGTCATTTCTTTGATCCATCCAATGTCATTGGATTGTTGGATAATGTCTTGGACTGCTTTTATGGTATCCTTCTTTCTTTGATTTTCAACCAACATATCTGAAAATTTTCTATTCTTTGCAGCTCTTGTTACCACAAACAATTTTTTCATCATCACTTTCTTCAACCGTAACCATGTTGGCTGATTTTAGCTTTAGTCAATATTCATTGCCATAGCCACCAAGACCAGACTCTGTAAATAACTTTTGGAGCCGATTTTGAGGGCACTGCCTTGCACAAAGGCCACATATATTACATTTTCAGATTTTCTATATCAACTCATTGATCTGCCCTTCTAATCTCTTTGTATTGGTGCCCTTGTACCACTGCTGCTATTACTACTAATGTTGATCAAATTTTGATTTCATTGGTTTTTATATTTCAAAACTTGCATCGAACTTGTGCCTCTGCTATCTGCTATAATATATGCAATTGTCGTACCCTTATTCTGAAGTTGTTACACTGGTACATTGGGAATAGCCAACAGTCACTCTTGTTAGCACGCTTGGCTAACTGAACTCATAATATATGCAATCATCATCCCCTTATTCTAAAGAATTTGACATTGGGAATTGTGAACAGGCATACATTTGGATGGACGCTCAGCTAAACAAGACTCCTCTCGAAAAGATGAAGAGATCAATTTACTTCAACCTCTATTGATTGATTTGTAAGGAATGGAGGTCACGGACTACTGAGAAACGATATACAAAGGAGAATACTGCATCGTATCCTAGAAAATCATGAGAGATCTCACCAATATTCTGTATGCCCTGAAGGTTAATTTTGTATGCTTCTTCAAATCTTCAGGATTCCTTGGAGCAATAAAGCAGATAACTTGATGAAGTCTTTTAAGGGGAGGAGAAACTATTCAACCTCTGCGTGCTATAATCTCCTATTTAAAGAGATATCCAACCTACAGGGCCCCGGACCTAAGTTTTTTCTCGAGGTTGTTGTCCATGAAAAGTGTTTACTTTGGGACATCTTAAAATGTCGGGTATTTCAGGCCCATCACACTGTGTATGGTGTAAAAAGTATATGGAGGAGGTGATTGGCCTTCATTTGCGTTGTAGCTATTATTGGCAAATCTGGAATTCTTCTCTCAGCTAGTTAAATTTAATTTGAAATCCTTGTAAAGACAGTTTATCAACTCCTCTCTTGCATATCGCTGGTTTTTTACCCCGACAATTTTCATCTAGGCCATCTGGTCAGAGAAAAATAAACAGATTGTCTACAGTGTGGAACTATCTGTTACAGCTTTATGGAGAAATATTTCAGCGTATCTCATGGAAGTTTCCATGATTAAATTGGTTAAGGATAATGGGATGGTATATGGAGAAAATGAATCTATCCTTTTGTCTTGGATAGATCTAACCCAAAGTATGAAATGGAAGAAAGGCAGTAAAAGAAAGGGATAACATAAAACGGACTGCTCTTGCCTATTGCATACTTAATATTGATGGAGCTTTGAGGAGGAATGCTAATTAGGCATGTTTGGGCAGTGTAATACGTGACTCCAATATAAAGTTATTTTCACAGCCTTAATTGTTGGCTTCAGTTCAAATAATGTTGCATAGGCGGCAGTTGTGGCAGTAGGGGTTTGTCTGGCTATTGATCATGGGATTCAGAAGGTTATTGTCAAAGGGGACTCCTCAGTAATTATTAGTGCTCTGAGAAAGTGTAATGGTTGCCCCTCATTTTTTTTATTTTTTTTATTTGTGTTTTGTTTTCAGAATAAAATGGGAGAATGCAGAAGGATTTTATGTTTTGCACATACACTGATATATTCATAAGATGCAAGTCAAATAAGGTGGAATTACATTAAAAACATATGCCAATACAACTCAATATAAAATCAGAAAATTTCTATCTTAAATCAAACCTGAACAATACTCCATTTACAGCAAAATTTCACCAGAGAATGCTCGGATCAGAATTTCATGTTTGCTGTCCCAATTCCCTGAATGTGGTGTTGATCCCAAGGTGAGTGATTTGCTCCAATAAATCATGCAGCCTTCATTACATTCCAATAGGTGGTTTAGAGGGAATGCCCAGCCAAGCAAAAGCCATATAGAAATTACCCAGAAAGAATTTTCACTAAATTATACAATCCACACACCAATTTCAGCTCCACACACAACTCAAAACACTGTAAAAATCTTCCTTTATTCAATGCCGAAATGTTCAACCAACAAGATAAACACTGTAAAAACTTCCAACCAAACACCAACCAGCTAGGGTGAGTCACAATCCACCGAAACCAGCAACATGAGATGAGGGTTTTTGTCCTCAACCAGCGATAATTATATTCTAGAAAAAATCCAACAGAGACTCCTTAAGCTGCCAAAGTTCCCTATCCAAATGAGAGCTCAAAGAGTGATTAAATAGAAGATGAGGGAGGAATTAAGGCAACTTGTATTTTGAAAATGTTCTTTCCTCCAAAACTCCACATCCAACCTTGCTTTTTTTTTCTTTATAACATTTAACTTTAACATTTTAAAATATCACCAAATATTTTCCAAAGGGGGCATCCAACATAAAGTACATTGTCCCCTCTTTTAAAACAACGTTGCTCAACTAGGCTAAGAGGATCTTTTATAACCCATGCTTATTCTCACTTAATTCAATTAGCAACTTAATTAGCTTGAGTGATGAATAAACAAATAATAACTCTGACCATTGAGAGAACTCACTCCTGCCAAAAATGAAAACTCTGCACTGTTGCTGAAAAGGAGCCAAGCCCAGTTACTAAATATAGCACTTACCAAAAATAGTAAGTGAGCCAAAACTCCAAACTGACCCAAATGAAGCTCAATTGCAACTTACTAAAAATAGTAAGTTTACTGAAGATAGTAAATTACTAAAAATAGTCGTCACCATTGGAAAATACCCAGAAAACTCATCTCAGGTCACCAAAGTTCCCTAACCAACATCCACTTAGCCTACGAAAACCAGAATAGGCTAATGGTAACTCAAACTGGCTATGTATGAGAAGGGGACATCACAGTCCTCCCTCCCCAAGATTGCTTGTCCTCAAGCAATCACAACTCAGGATGCTGTAAAATCTACTCACTCTCCCATGTGGCATGCTCTACTAGCAAATCCCTCCATTTCACCAAATACTCTATGATAACCCTCCTAACGGTGCGCTCTCTGAAATCAATCACTGCCTCTGGAATAAGTATCAATTTCCCCTCCTCATCCAATGGAGGCAACTCTGCTGAAGGAGTTACATTATGCCCGAGAGCCTTCTTGAGTTGTGACACGTGGAAAACATTATGTACCTTACTACTCTCAGGTAGCTCAAGCTCATAAGCCACCTCCCCAACTCTCCTGGTGACTCTAAACGGACCATAGAAGCGAGGCTTCAGCTTCTCCGACCCACTCTTCTTGAGAGTGAACTGTTTGTAGGGCTACAATCTCACATAAACCATGTCTCCTATCTCAAATCCCCACTCAATGCGGTGCTGATCAGCATACAACTTCTGCTAATTCTGCGCATGTTGTATGTTATCCCTCAATGATCTCATGATATCCTGACTTTCCTGTAAGAAATCCTTGGCTCTAGGCACTCTACAATCTCCAAATAGCAAATCAATAAAGCTGGGAGCTTCATAACCATACAAAGCCATGAAATGAGACATCCTAATAGACATGTGAAATGTCGAATTGTAACAAAACTCCCCCAAGTGCAACCATTTAACCCACGCCTTCTGCTGCCCTGTAACATAATTACATAGGTATCCTTCCACCCATTTGTTAACTATCTCAATTTGCCCATCAGTTTGAGGGTGGTAACTACTGCTAAGAGTCAACTTGGTACCACAGTTTGAACAACACCTGCCAAAACAAGCTCATGAACTTGATGTCCATGTCACTGATGATGTTTTTAGGTGCCCCATGAAGCCTAAACACTTCCCTAAAGAACAAATCTACCCCCTGTAACGTTGTATACCCTGTTGAAATAGCAAAAAAATGAGCAAATTTGGTCAAACGATCCACCACAACATAGATACAATCCTTCCCTTGCACTTTGGGAAGCCATGTGATGAAATCCATTGAAATGCTTTCCCACTTCGGAGTATGAATGGGTAAAGGCTGCAGTAGACCAGCAGGGTAAGTATGTTCATTTTTATTCTATTGGCACACTTGGCATTCACGAACATACTTAGTAATGTCCTCCTTCATCCTCTTCCATGAGAACCTCTCATGGATCTGCCTGTATGTTTTGTAAGAACCAAGATGACCAGCCATTGGAGTCTCATGGAAAGTCTTAAAAATTTGCTCTTTCATCTTGAATTCAGGGACCAACATTATCCTCCTTATAGAAAATCAAACCATCCCTTACCTTCTACTTGTCATCCTGCAAAGTACCATCTATGATGCTATTGGCAAGGGCATTCTTAGCATAATCAGCTTGTACTCTTTCTTTCCAATCTGTTGTTATCTCAGAAAATGAACACAAATGAGGTCTCATGGACAACGCATCAGCCATTATTCTTTTTCCCTTTGACATATTCGACGCCAAAATCATAGGCTTGGAGTTTACTAACCCATTTCTGTTACCTTTCACTTAGGTCCTGATTTAAGAAATATTTCAGGCTATTATGGTCAGTTTTAACAATGAACCTCCCTCCAACAAGGTATTGCATGTATTTAGCCAAAGCAAGCATTATGGCTAACATCTCTTTGTCATATATGGAGTAATTTTTCTCACTTCCTCTCAACTTCTTGCTCTCATATGCAATTGGGTGTTTGTTTTGCATGAGAACAGCCCCAATTCCATCCCTTGAAGCATCACATTCAAGCTCAAATGGTTTATAAAAATATGGAATAGCCAATACAAGACATGAACTCATCAATTTTTTGAACTGATCAAAGGATCTTTGTGCTGATTTAGACCAAGTAAAGGCCCCCTTTTTAGTCAAATCAGTAAGTGGGGCAACCTATGAAAAACCTTTGACAAACCTCCTGTAAAACCCACACAAACCAAAAAAACCCTTCAATTGAGTAAGATAGTGGGTGGAGGCCAATCTATTATTGCTTTAATTTTTTCAAGATCAACACGAACTCCATTAGTGCTGGTTATGTGCCCAAGGTATAATAATTCAGTCATCCCAAACTCACACTTAGACTCCTTAGCAAAAAGAGACTCATTCTCAAGAATTCCCAACACCTCATCCAAATGCTTCAAGTGCTCTTCCCATGATCTACTGAAAATGAGGATGTCATCAAAGAAAATCAACACATACTTATGCAATTGTTTACTAAACACCTTATACATGCAAGATTGGAAAGTAGTTGGTGCATTTGTCAATCCGAAAGGCATGACAAGGAACTCAAAGTGACCAAAGTGACATCTGAATGCAGTCTTTTCTACGTCCTCCTCTCTGACCCTTATCTGATGATAACCCGATCTCAAGTCTATTTTGAAGAAATAGACTGCTCCATGCAGCGCATCAAGGAGCTCATCTATGCGTGGAATGAGGTACCAGTTTTTTATTGTCTTCTTATTCAACGTCCGGTAGTCAACACACATATGCATGGTCCCATCCTTCTTCTTCACCAACACTACTGAAGAAGCAAATGGACTCTTGGTCTAATGTGTCCCATCTCCAAAAGCTCCTTAATAGCTTTCTCTATCTCCTCCTTATGTCGCTTAGGATGCCTATAGGGAGTGGTGATCATGGGTTTGGCTCCCTCTAGCTCAATCACGTGCTCAATGCCTCTATTAGGAGGCCTCCCTGAAAGAATGCTACTGAATACTTTGCTTCATTTAGAAAGCAAACGTTGAATATCTGGTGGATAGGACCTCTTCAACTCCTCTGTAACCGTAGGCATAACCACACACTTTGTTGCCCACTCAATCTGATCCTGTTTAAATAGCTTCTCCATATGTTTGAAAGAGACAACTCGAAGTCCTCTAGCTGACAAACCTCTTAAGACCACACTCCTACCCTTTGATCTAAATTTCAGCTCCATAGTCTGAAAATTAAATGTGATCTCTCCAAGTGATCAAAGCCATTGTATTCCCATTACTACATCTGGATCACCAATACTCACCACATTCCTAACTGCAAACTCAGTTGTGGAACCATCTTAGTGCAATTGATTGTAAACCCATCAGCCGACATACCTCTCAAGACCACACTCCTACCCTTTGATCTAAATTTCAGCTCCATAGTCTGAAAATTAAGTGTGATCTCTCCAAGTGATCGAAGCCACTGTATTCCCATCACTACATCTGGATCACCAATACTCACCACATAGAAGTCATCCTTGACTTCATGATTTCCTAACTGCAAACTCAGTTATGGAACCATCTTAATGCAATTGATTGTAAACCCATCAGCAACCATCACCCGAAATCCATCTACCTCCTGAGTTTGGAGTCCTCTACGTGCAACCAACCCCTCATCAATGAAATTATGTGTGGCCCATGTGTCAATCAATGCCACTAACTGCTGCCCATTAATTGCTCCTCTAATGCATAGAGACTCATTTTTTTGAAAGCTATGTAATTGAGCAAGCTTCCCATCTTTCTCCTCTTCCTTTCCACCCTCTTCAAGGGTCTCTTCCTCTTCATTTTCCTCTAAATCAGAGTGTTGATTTGATTTTTCTGATGTACTTTCCTCTACTGAATAGTACTCTATTTAATGCACCTTCCCTATTGTAGCACACTTATGTCCTAGAGCCCAAGGTTCTTTACATGTGAAACACAGATTCTTCCTCCTCAAGTCATTAAGTGTCTCACTATCAATCCTTGTGACTGATTTCTTTGGCTGTTCGGAATCCTTTGTGAAATGTTTTTTATCTTGGTCCTTATGCGAAAATCCCTTGGACTGAAATCTGCTCTTGGAGGTGGAAGACTCCATGTCTCTATCCTTTTTCATTGCCTCTTGTAGAGAAGGTGGGTTGAAAGCTTTAATCCAGCCCCTTAGAGGATCGGTTAACCCATCTATAAAAAGCACAATGAGCCTCCTCTCGAATATATCTATCACCAAAACCGACAACCTCTGAAAGTCAATAACATAAGCATCCGCGGAACTCCACTGTTTCAGCTGTGCCTACTTTTTAAAATGAAGTTCGAGGTATTTTTTATCAAATCTCTCTATGAGTCTCTCGGTAAACTCTGCATAGAAAGTAATCTGAGCATGACTCATTGTAACCATCCCATGATGCCACCACTCATGTGCAACTCCGTCTAAGTGAATGGAAGCATATTTAATGGCCTCTTCTTCAGGCATAGGATTAATATTAAAGTATGTGTCCACCTTTTGGACCCAAGCTCTCGCTGAAGTTTTACCAAACCCATCAAAGTAAGGGAGACTAAGTTTTCTAACTTTTCTTCGCAAGTCATTATGGTGCTCTCTATTTCCCCTATTGGGCATATGCCTCATCCTGAGATCTATTCAATCACATAGAGATACATCATGCTGAAATCCAGGCCCTGCATCCATCCAATCCTGTCTAAATTGATCCTGCATCTCAACCAAAGTGAGCCCCTGATTGGGTTGTGCTTCCACTCTTGGTGGAAAAACAGGCATTAGAGGTCTAGCCATAGCTATCCTATTGTGTTGATTGGTTGCTCCATGCTAACCCATATCATTTCCTTGCCCATTATTGCCTTCGTTGTTGACTCCCTATTAGTTCAACCCCACAACCAACTACGCAAGCTGCTGATTGGTTTCCTGAGCACGTTGGGCTGCCATTTCTTGTCCCCTAACCACAACATCCAAAAGAAGCATCAACCGTTCTGCTTCTTCCTGACCTCTATCACCCATATTTTTTAAGCTTGTTGATCCTGCTGAGTGTGTTTCAGAGTGTTGTTCTTCCCTCTCTAAAGCCCAATGTTCCCACAAATCCTCTTCACGTTTTCTTAACCTTTCAAGGTATCTTCTCTCTCTATTATTGATGCTCATAGAAATTCATTACCCACGAGCTGGCATGGATGTTTTGTGCTCTAAGAAAGTGTAATGGTTGCCCCTGATTTTTTTTATTTTTGTGTTTTGTTTTCAGAATAAGACGGGAGAATGCAGAAAGATTTTATGTTTTGCACATACATTGATATATTCATAAAATGCAAGGAAAATAAGATGGAATTACATTAAAAACATATGCCAATACAACTCAATATAAAATCAAAAAAATTCTATCTTAAATCAAACCTGAACAATACTCCATTAACAGCAGATTTTCAACAGAGAATGTTCAGATCAAAATTTCATGTTTGTTGTCCCAATTTCTTGAATGTGGCATTGATCCCAAGGTGGGCGATTTACTCCAATAAATCATGTAGCCTCCATTACATTCCATCAGGTGGTTTAGAAGGAACGCCCAGCCAAGCAGAAACCATATAGAAATTACCTAGAAGGAATTTTCACTAAATTATAAAATCCACACACCAATTTCAGTTCCCCACACAACTTAGAAAACTGTAAAAATCTTCATTTATTCAACGCCAAAATGTTCAACCAGAAAGATAAACACTGTAAAAACTTCCAACCAAACACCAACCAGCTAGGGTGGGTCACAATCCACCGAAACCAGCAACGTGAGATGAGAGTTTTCGTCCTCAACCAACGATAATTGTATTCTGGAAAAAATCCAACAGAGCCTCCTTAAGTTGCCAAAGTTCCATATCCAAATGAGAGCTTAAAGAGTGATTAAATAGAAGATGAGGGAGGAATTAAGGCAACTTCTATTTTGAAAATGTTTTTTCCTCCAAAACTCCACATCCAACCTTGCTTTCTTTTTTTTTATAACATTTAACTTTAACATTTTAAGAAATCACCAAATATTTTCCAAATGGGGCATCCAACATAAAGTACATTGTCCCCTCTTTTAAAACGTTGCTCAACTAGGTCAAGGGGGTCTTTTATAACCCATGATTATTCTCACTTAATTCAATTAGCAACTTAATTAACTTGAGTGACGAATAAACAAATAATAACTCTGACCATTGAGAGAACTCACACCTGCCAAAAATGTAAACTCTACACTGCTGCTGAAAAGGAGCCAAGACCAATTACTAAATATAGCACTTACCAAAAATAGTAAGTGAGCCAAAACTCCAAACTGACCCAAATGAAGCTCAATTGCAACTTACTAAACATAGTAAGTTTACTGAAAATAGTGAAATTACTAAAAATAGTAACTTACTAAAAATAGTCATGATCATTGGAAAATACCAAGAAAAAACTCAAAAAAACCCAGAAAACTCATCTTAGGGCACCAAAGTTCCCTAACCAACATCCACTTAGCCTACGGGAACCGGAATAGACTAATGGTAACTCAAACTGGCTATGTACGAGAAGGGGACATTACAGAAAGGGTGGTTGTGAGCATTGGAGATTGCTTAAAATTGTTGAGATTAAAGCCTTGAACCTTGGTTCCAAAGCATCGGATGCATTCATTGTTATCGTGAAGGTAATCATCTTGCATACCATCTTGTTATATAGGAACTGATTTGAGATCTCAACATGTTATTGGGAGTGAAGACATCATTTCTAACGTATTGTCCCTATGAGATTTGTTTCTAAGGAGAGACGGGAGACTTAATATGCTCTTTTAAATGATTTACATTTTTCTTTCATGAAGGTTGTCTAAGGCAATCCAAATGCTTGAATGGTATCTATCCTCTATGTTAAATAAGGTGATTTTTCTGTATCACCATGGTTGCAGTTTTAGCCTGTTTTATGTTTTAACTTTTATTCAGCTATATGTTGATCTTTGTACTCGGTGTAAGTTTAACCTCTAATTTTTCAGAAGGTATTTTTGTTTATCCCAAAAAAAAACCTCAAGCAGACAATGTCAAAATGGTTTGTTTTGTAACATTACCAGTTTTACACAATCATCACACCAGCTTTTGTAGCAATAATAAAGCAATTCCATCATAGTTAAACCATCATCAACGTTATATTTAGACAAACAACTTATGGCCGAGTGATGGCTGTCACATTAATGACAAAAGTGTAAGGATGGCCCTATGAATAGGCACCGAGTGGCATTGCTATTAGCATCTGCACCAGTAAAGCACATCTCAAACTACGATTATTTTAGCAATTGCATTCAACTTGTTAAGTTTAAGTGCACAGACTCATTAGAATTAGCAACAAGCCTTCAATTAGAATACTTTATAACAAGGAACAGCATCTTTCACAATGGATAGGTAATAAGTAAATTGATTTAAATCCATGCTTGTGTGATGTTATAACAAACATATTTACTGTGGCTGAAAATTAGTACTTACAAGAACTAGCATATCATTTGATTCCTGAATTTCTGCATTAATTTGCCTGTCCAAACTATCTCCCCTATTTGCACTGCCAGATCCAAACAGCAATTTTTCAAGTTAAAAAGCAAGATTAAACTTTACAAATCAATAAATGTACATTTCTTGTGACAACACTATCTATTTAATATGCAGCCTGAATATCATCAAGGTTCATTTACACATATCTCGTATTATGAATCTAAAATCCCAGACAAAAACCTTGATGAAAGAGACATTTCTTTAAATTTAACTTAAAAAAGAGAAAGAAGTGTACCTTCGCCCCACCACAAAGCGAACAATTATTCCTTTTTCTTCTAATTTCCTCAAGGCTTGACCTGCATAAGATAAATTTACCAGATAAGCACTAGAAAATTCTTCATGATCAAGATATACACCAATGAAAGTGAAATCCTTGATCTATGTTTCCTTGTAACTAGGACCTTATTGATAATTTCAACATGTTTTGGTTAATATTAAGTAGAGGATTCAATAAATAAAACCTGTCAAAGCATTAGTCCTTACCCAATGTTATTGGACAAAACGATAAACTTGTTAATAACCGATTAAATCACTCATCTAACTTAAAATCAACAGCACTAAACATTGTGTGATAACTCTAAAGGTCTTCAGTTAGCATATGTGCCAAACTAAAATTTCCATAGCATTAACAAAACCAATTCTCTTGGAAAGTTCAAGCATCAAGAAGAAATCATGCAAAAAAAGCCATAGAGGTTGGCAATAAAAACTCAAAAAACATGGAATAGTTTTGAAATCCTAGGCATGGAATTTTTCCTTGATTGGATGGAAATGGAATCTAAAGCAAACTTAGAAGGCTGAAATAAACGAAGTTATAATGGAGACTCATGCACAAAAACAAACATTTGATAGAGAGATTATAAACAAATAGGGTCATGCACCTAACTAATGTAGAGTCCATCAATTTATGGATTACGTTTCATTTGTCACACCCCATTTTTTTATGCAACTGTTGAAACAAAATTTAATAATTGATAAAAAGGAATTATTAATTTTACTTGAGAATTCATATTATGTTATGAATAAATGATTTACGTTAATGCAATTAATAGTTTGTTCAATTGTCATTTATAGATTCATCATTTCAGATAAGCATGTTTTGATTAGGTTTTTACTATCCTGACGACGAACTAACTACCATGTTTCTGCATGTGCAATTGTGGGATTTCCCCATCGCGAAGGTTGTGTCCTTGGCAGCAGAGGAGAGAGAAAGTCGCACACCACATATGTGACTTTGTGGATGATTGTTAATTTGATTTGCATTGTGTGAATTATATGCTTGTATGTGCCGCGTTTGTTATAGCATTGCTTGACATTTTTTGTATGTCACCTTTCAATTGAAACCTAAGCCACCATATTTGAATTCATGTTCAAATTCGTTGAAGACAAAATTCGTAAAAGTTTCATTGCTAAGAAAATCTGAAATAAAATTCATGATTAAATTTGACTAAAAGAAATATACTTGTTTTTAGATTTAACCATTCAAAAACTAATCCACAATTCTTAAAAATTCACATTTCATATAAGTAAATATGTCAAAATAACTTACCAACAAGTAGCTATTGCAAATTGATTGAAATAAAAAACTTTGAAAAACATGTTGAATAAGAATATTTAGAATGTGTTCACAAAGTCATAGGTCAGATTCATAAACCTCTCTATGGGTTGAGGCCTACTTGTTATATCAAAAGCGCTTGACTCAATGTTATTATCACTAGCATCATCATTACCAACATCATTAGTTTCACTTTCACCCTCAAGTTCATCACAGACAAAATCAAGATCATCTTCATCAAAATGGTCTTCTAGAAAATGTTGGAGTTGCTTCTTAGAAGTATACGCATCTTTTGCCAATTTTCTCATGGTCAATCGCAAATTGCTGCGAAGATAAAGAAGATCCCCTAGCATTCCTAATAACAACTTGTTCATTTTCTTTGAATGAACATGGTCAAAGCTACTCCAGTTCCTCTCACAAACTAATGCATTTACTCTTTGACTTAAGACTCGAACTACAAAATGTTGTAGTTCAAAAGTATCTACTCCATAGAATCACCACCATTCATCTCCATCCATGTCCTTATTGTCATCTATAGCTGATTGAGTTCCAAATAACCCATCTCCTCTTTTGTATGGCCTGAATTGCTCTCTTTTTTTCTTTGCAATATCTCGATCAAGAACAAGCTTTTCAATTGTTGCATAAATCCCACCCATGACTTCACGATCACTTTCTCTTTCTATTTAATATAGTGTCGACTCCAAATAACATGTTGCATGCAAATGAGTATGCATCATCATCCATATTCCATCACAAATATTTCATATCTCATTGTATTCTACTTCTACATTATTTAAATCATTTTGCATGACTTCTTTATAACATTCATACCCTCATAAACCATGCCAATATAAGGGATGTCGGCATCAACCATGCAAAGCATGTGAACTATGAATGCAAACATTTTTAGAACCTTAACAGCGTTTTCCGAAAAGTCATGGCTTAAAATGATTTGCTCCAAATGCTTACCTTTTATACCTTTTGCAAAAACAAAATATTCCCACTCTTTTCTACAAACAAACAATAAATCAGAGAGCTCCTTTCTACTCAACCACTCTTTTCAAAGCATAGTTACTCAAGACTCTTGTACTAGGGAATGAGATAGAAAAAAAATCCAAAATTTGGGGATGGCGGGGGGACGGCTAATTAAAATTTAAAATATACAAATAAACTAAAAAAATAAAGTAGAACTAGATAAATCAATGATAGATTAAAAGATCATACATTCTAGTTTTATATTTTTTATTAATACATCAGCGATTCAACATGCTATCCAAAGGGCAAAACAAAATGAAAAAACACAGTCCATGAACATTCAAGTATGCAACTCAAAAGTCAAAATCATCATCTGAAACATCTATGAACTGCCACTCATTGGAAATGTTGTCCTCATCCTCATCCTCAAAGTGGATCCCAATCAATATTTGTTGCGTATTATGCTCCTCTTCAACCTAGCTCAGTTCATTAGGATCTACATCCCATCATAATGTTTGGGTCTACATGTACTTAAGAATCTTGTGATCCATCAGATACAAGGCACTATGTACAACAACTTTCTCCGCTCTCTCAAAGGTAAGTCTATTCCTCTTAAGAAAATGGATCCAACCATATGTTAGCCAATTCCCCTCAACAACGGAGGAACTAAAAACCTATGAAAAGAGATGAATTGCAAGTGTTCGTAGTTGCCCTGCATGCCCATACAATTGCCACCAACTCATTGGCTTCTCTTGTGTCAATGCCGCCCTGTCTATCCTCATTGATGTTGTGTAGCCATCAAGTTCTATAAACTTGATCCACTCGATTCTAAGATGTGAAGCCTCCTCTACAATATACATTTTTTCAAGGCCTTCATTAACCCCCATTCACCTCATCCTCCTCCCAACGGGTGCATCTGCCAGGTCTATCCACATACTATTTTGGATTAAGGGCATTTGCGGCCATATGTAGTGGAGTGTTCAGCATCTCCCACCTCTTTTGAATGATGGGATGAATGTGTTCATTGTAGATTTAGGGTGAGGTCCCTCACCCGAATAGCAGCCTTCATTTGGCCAAGCACTCATATATCTCACCAATGTTGGGGCTATCAAAATACTCATATTTGATGACACTGAAAATTGGAGATATAATAGATGTGATGTATTTTGCATTGACCCAAAATGTGCCTCTCACCACCACTTCCTTCACCCTCTTCCCTTGCTTTGCCTTGGACTCTAGCTACCGATTTCACTCCTATGTCATGATCATAAGTTGCAGGGGCTCCTATAACTCAAGCATCCTATCCATCAAAATAGAGTAGGATGCAAAACGGGTGTCAACTGACTTAAGGATTGCTTTCTGAAAAAGCTTCAAAACAAACTATATTTTTTCGCTGCAAACTTTATGCAGTCGTAAAGGATGTCTAGGACATCCAAGACATCTCTCGACAGTCCAAGGGATGTCTTGGGCATCCCAAATGTCCTCTACAAGATCCCAAAAAAAGAACGTTTCCAAAAAAATTTAAAAAGGGCCAAAACATCCCCAAGACGTTTCCCAAGATTTTTATTTATTTTTCCGAAAACAATAGAGGGATGTTTCTCAGAAGTCTCCAAGTCTCAAAAGTATCTAGGACGTCCAAAACTTGTCAAAAATGAGGGCACACATCCCTAGGTAAGGCTATTTCAAAGTGATATAAAAAGAGGCAAATCTTGTGTCACATGGATTCAACAACTCCTTGATGCATGCTTCCTATATATACGCAATGTAAGCCAATGGTTTAAAACAAAATTGACAATTGTTCTTCCTCTTTGCAATGCCTCATGTACCCAAGGAAACTTAGCTAAGTCATAGAGTAGTAAAACAATGCAATGCGTTGCACAAGGGCTCCAATAAATGTGTGGGTACTTTTCTGCTATTAACTTTCCAACCCCCACACAATTATTGGCAATATCAATAACTTAAACCATGTTTTCTACACCAATTTCGAGAATAGCTTCATCCAAAATATTGAATAAATACTCAGAAGTTTTTGTACGTTCCATGGCATCAATTAACTTTAGAACTACAACAAATTTAGGGCAATAAAACAACACATTGATTAATGGCCTTTGATGTATAGCTAACCAACCATCACTCAAAATGGTGCACACTGTTGACCTTCAAGAGCCTTTAATGTCTGCCAATTTTTCAATGACCCTATCTTTTGATCTCCTCAAAAGAGTTTTCCTCAAATCTTCTAAACCTAGAGCTATGTACCCTTTCCCAAATGAAATTGACTGTTGAATAGCATTTTTAAAATGAGGACTCTTACTGACAATAAATGGAATGATAGATTCAGAAAAGAAATCAGTTTGTGCATCATCATGTTTTTTTTGTAAAGGCTTCCAAAAGCTATTGTCGTTGTCTCGCTACCTTTTTGCGACATCACTGAGCTTATGTACATGTTGGAGTAAGATGTGTGGGGTATTTTGGACCTATAGAGTGTACACTTCATTTTCATCACTTCCGTGTCAAAATTACAAATGGAATGACTTTCCACAATAACGCACAAGTCTAGCCAGAAATTATCAAGCCAATTATTCATACAATTACTAATTTTATCCAAAATTGCAACGACACATCCTGATTGGGGCAATGCATCATATCGCAACATTTAATTCGACATCGACGTCTCGAATCAAATCGATTATTTTGCAAGTATTATTGTGAAGCAATTAAAAGAATATTTGATTGACAAAAGAGCATTGCAAAAAGCCATTATTCTTCTAATTAAGTATTAATCCTACTTAATCAATTTAATCTTCTTCTAATAGAAAATTTCGTGTCTTTTTGAAAATATTCAATTTCCTAAATCAAAATTGTTTTACTACCTCACTTTAGTGACATCACAAAGGCAAGTCAATGGAATGGAGTGGAGTGTGGACAAGGTGGTCTCTTGCATGGCCACTTACACACACTCTTACACCTCTTACAAAGCCTCTTACACACTCCTCCTTTACATGGCCTATGACACACTCCAAAAGAACCAATCATTGCACTTTTCTTTCAAAATTCCTTCCACACCAAAACGGTCTTAAATGGAGTTTATTACACACTCCATGTGTGCAATCATGAGTTTGAGGACTCCCTCTCCACCATTGAGATTGATCTTAGATCAATGCCTCACATTCAAACCAAAAGTCCATAAATGCAAGGGCCTTTGGCCATTTATAGACAAGCTCTCTTGAACTAAACTTAGCATGCCAAAATCATACTAGAACTTCACAATTCTCATGCCATTGCCAAGCCAAATCAAGCATAGACAAGGGGAAAAAATGCCCATGCGTGGAGTCAACATTATCAAATATCACTGGTCTACAAGCCGAGCACATACCTCTTTGGATTGGCAAGCAAAAAAATCTCCAAGGTATAATGTATTTTGTGTGCTTTTCTACTTGTTCACCTCTTGTTTGACTTTCTTCAATCTTAGTAGATAGGCTTAGAGTGTTATGTTCATGCAATTGTTTTTTGTTTATTCACTAACAACGAACTGACCCTCTTTAGATTCCTATTCTACATAATAGCACGCCCAGTGGGACCCTACGCACCCCATGATCTCTTCTAAACTATCCTTGTTTTTCTAATTACTAGAATTAACCTAACTCCTAAGTTAATTTACCTTTTTCTTCAAAATTTTGCTAATTTCCATCTCAAGTCAAAACAGTGAATTCGGACTACGAAGCAGCAAATTCAGACTGTGAAACAATAAATTTGCACAGGCAAACGGCGAATTCGTCTTGAACAACGGCAAAATCGCACACATTAACAAAATCATCCTAAAAATTAGCAAAATCATTTCTAGTCTTTTCTGACTATTTCTTGCAAGACCTACACAACAATGAAATTGCACATCAGATTAGCAAAATTGCAAATTAGAACAGCAAAATCATTTTTTTGTGTTTTGCCTTTCTGTTTTCCTATAGGTCAAAACAGCAAAATGGTCATCAACAATAGCAAATTCGTCATCAACAACAATAAAATTGTCCATTTAAGCAGCAAAATTGTTTTTGTCTTCTGACTTATTGTTTCCTACAAATTTGTAAAACGACAAATTCATCATCGAAAACAACAAAATCGTCTTGAAAGTAGCGAAATCGTCCAAAAAAATGACGAAATCATTCTTGTTCTTTTTCTGACCGTTTCTTGCATATCATATCAGGAAATTCGTCCTGCACATCAACGAATTTGTCCTACAACTTTTGAACCAACTTTTTGACCATTTCACATGCAAATTCAAGGCCCCACTTCAAACTATTGATTGTTTTCTTTCAGGACCTTGGCCAAAGAAGTGAATTCAAACTTGAAACAAAAGCAAAACACATTTATTTTCAAAACATTTCTGTTTGGGCTTAAAAAGAATGCACAATTTCCATTTGACCTTAAAACTTGTTTTTTCCTAAGTCATTTATTTTCTCGCATTTGTCTTGTTTTGATTGTGTTGTGCAATTACTTCACGCATATGCTCTCCCCTTGGTAGGGTGACCCAGAAACGTGAAGTGACCACTTGTTTTATTCCGAGAGATTTGTCTATTATGCTCTTTGCTTGCCCTTAGTGGAATTCCTGCAAATCAAAATGGCAATACCTTTCCATTTTATTTTAGGCTACGTAATTGGGGTGTCATTGCCTTTTCATCCCCCAACGTTCTTACCAGCCCAAACATCCGACAGAGAATATCAATTGTTGGCAAGTGTCATTAAGGCCTAGCGGAATTCTCTATAAAGGGTTTCGTGAAAGCAAGGGGTTAACTCCCAATGCTAAGCCATTAGACATCACCATCGAGGAATCCAAGGTCTCTTCAATATGGAATGTATCCCCCTATGAACAACCCGACCCTTAGATTTATTCTTTGACAAATTTTGTGCCCTTCGGTGGCCATCTAGAAAGCCATGTGAAACTTCAAGTAATCCCAAAATCTAGTAGTACTTCACTGAAATCCAACGGATGAAGTGATCATGAAGGGACTAGACTCTCCCGTGAATAGCCCGATTTTAGATTGCATCGTAAGAACCTCTTTTGCCACGAAACATTCACTGATACAGGGGTGCAAAAGTAACATCACCTAAAGATTGTCTTACACGTACAGACCTTTGAGAGAAGGGTGGGATTAAAACACCACCATAATTAATGAACTCTTAAATTTTTAATCCTCTCAAAGGCAGGTATATTGAAGGTTCAATGAATGTGATGCAAACCTGTGTCAGTTATTACAAATACTTTTTTGATATTTGTGTGTTGATGCTTGATTGTCATGTAAAAAACCCGTTTGTATTCAAAACAAAATCCAACAAACAAGTCAAGTCCAAAACATAGTCTATACACACCTACACATAGAGACGTTACTCTTTCGAGCCACAAAGTACTTTTTCTAGATGTCTTGTCAAACCTTGTCCAAATACATATCATTCTTGTTTAAACCACGTCATTAGGTTGTCCAATTTGAACCAAGTTCTAGTCCCAAGCAAATTCCAAGTTCCAATTCCAAACCAATTTCAAAATGAAGGTCCAACCTTGTTGTCTAAACCATGTCGTTATGTTGTCCATTTTGAACCAAGTTCTAGTTCCAAATCAATTTCCAATTTCCAATTTCAAACCAATTCAAGACCAAGATCCAAATTCTTGTTTAAACCATGTCGCTATGTTGTCCGTTTTATTCCAAACCTAGTCCTAGTTCCAATTCCAAATGCCAATTTCAAACCAAGGTCTAAATTTTTGTCTAAACTATTATAGTTATGTTGTCCATTTTATTTCAAATCAAATCTAAATTCCAATTCTAGTTTCTATCCCACAGTCAACAGTGAACCAAGCTCAACTAATCCAGACCAAATCAAGTTCATCTTGAACCATGAATCATGCCAATCAAAGCTAAATTTGGTTCGTCTTGAACCACATACCAAATCAATTCCAAAACCATATTCCAATCCAAGCCAAATCAAGTTCCTCTTGAACCATGTACCAAGCCATTCAAAGCCAATTTTGGTTCATCTTGAACCACGTACCAAACTGAATCCGAAACCATATTCCAATCCAATCCAAATCATGTTTGTCTTGAACCATGTACCAAGCCATTCCAAGCCAAATCGGGTTTGTCTTGAACCATGTACCAAACCAATCCAAGCCAATCAGGTTTGTCTTGAACCATGTACCAAGCCATTCCAAGCCAAATCAGGTTCGTTTTGAACCATGTACCAAGCCATTCCAATCTGGTCAAGTTTGTCTTGAATCGCATTCTAATTCTAGTTCCAAACCAGGTATATTTTGACGAAATCCAATTACCTTAAATCAACCGCATATCACATTCAAACCACTTCTTGTCTTTTCATTCAATCTCCCACACATGTCGATTGGGAACGACTTAGTCATGTCATTCATCATTTCTTTCATTTGAATCATATCAAGATTCTGCCTTGCTTGGGGCCATTCCAATCTAAGTCAATTTTGCCCTCTTTAGGGCCAAGCCAAGCCAAGCCAATTTTGCCCTCTTTGGGGCCAAGCCAAGCCAATTTTTCCCTCTTTGAGCCCATTCTATATAAAGCCAATCCGCCATGTTTGGGGCCAAGTCAAGCCAAGCCAATTACATTGAATCAAGTCCGCCCTCTTTGGGCCCCCATTCTAATTGAGACCAAGACCTCCCTCTTTGAGGCCAATTTCTTCCAATTTTTTCCCCTTACATGTATCATTGCTTGGGGGTATTCGTTTAAGGTTAATCTAAGTCATGGCATCCCACGATCCTAAACTTGTTCTAGCATGCCCATCCATACATCAAAATGTGATAGATCAACTCTTACAACTTAGCCAAAACCTATCTCACTTTGCATCTACTTTTGACATTTCATCAAGTAGTTTGCAAGCCAAACCAGTCTTACAACCACAACAAAGCCAACAGTCCATGCCTATTATGCCATTGGCCCTCCAAGGGCCATTATCTATTTCTGACCCAAGAGTGTCCAAGTCTGATAACTACTCAATCGAGATATGTCATGATCCCCTTTCCAAGCACAATCAAATACGTCCACTTCCAAACCAAAATCAAGATAGTCAACTCTTAAAACTTAGCCAAAACCTCTCACTTTGCATCTACTTTTGACATTTCGTCAAGTAGTCCGCAAGCCAATCTAGTCTTACAACCACAACAACGCCAACAATCCATGCCTATTATGCCATTGCCCCTCTAAGGGCCATTATCTATTTCCGACCCAAGGGTGTCCAAGTCTGAAAACTACTCGATTGAGATGTCATGATCCCATTTCCAAGCATGATCAAATACGTCCACTTCGAAAGCAAGATCGAGATAGTCAACCCATTGTCGACATTTTTGTCAAATAACTCATCTTTGACCAAACCTAAACTATTGTTGGTCAACCTTTATTTGACATAGGACCCATCTTCGATAAGCACATTTTTGAAAGGCCCATTATTATTGAGCAATAGCCCATTATTCGTCCATTGCCAGACATTCCCCATTTTAGAAAATCCCTTCGTCCCAAAGCCTTCATTTCCAAGCAAAAGGTGAACAAGGTACTTGTGGACAACACAATTCCACGGGCCCTCTTTGTGGCTACATCAATATCAAGATCAAGTTCCATTATAGAGCCAATCTTAGATTTAGCATCAGAAGCATAATCAACATCAGGCTCAACATCAAATTCAAATCCCCTTGAGTCAGAATCAACTTCAAAAGCAACAAACATTAATGGATATCACAAGATTGGCTATGCACTTCTACCAGAGCCACTTGAGTCATAATCAGCGGCAAAATTAGCATATCTTGGTAAATGCTACGACATTGACTACACACTTTTGGCATATCCAATTGAAAGCATTTGTGATCCTTCCATGAATTTTGAGGATGTTTCCTTCAACATCGCACAAGTTTTCATAATTGTCTTTACAAGGATTGTGGTGCCTTTTACCCTTCCATTAACATTACACATCCCTTTAACATTAACCAACCTAGCTATTATATTGACATCCAACCTCCCACAAACGTCGATTGGGACCAACAGAATCACACCTTGTTGAACTGCTTCCATGGCGACATCTCACTTGCAGAATTTCAGGAAAACCAAGGCAACATTCAAGCAGAACAACCATCTCCTAGTGAAACCTTGTTTAAAGTGCTAAGAACAATCAAATTCTAAACTCAGCATCTTTTAGTGAAACCTTGTTTGAGGCATTAGACAATAATCAAAATCAAAAATAAAAATCCTTTAGTGAAAATTTGCTTAAGGCACTAAGAGACAATCAAAATGAATTATCATCCCTTAATGAAACCTCATTCAAAGTGTTATTGGACAATCGAAATCAAAACAATCAAGAAGACTTTGTTGGTGAAAACCTCTATGAGATACCAATAGCTGAACCAATTAGTTCCTCATTGTTTGATGAAAACATTAATGAAGTCAATATTGGCCCACCACAACCAAAATTATGTTGAATCCAAAATCAACAACAATGTGTGTGACCAAAAATCCCAATATTCATTTGTCTCTAACAATTATACATTCCATTGTGATCCTATTATTCATTCAAAACCTATATTCCATTCTCCAATCAGATCATTTATCCATTGCCCATCTTTATTTACCCTCCTTGGCGGCACTCTTTTTTCTAGAGGCTTCAAAGACATCTTGTCTAGAGGTTTGGAAAAAGCGAAATCAACAACCGACGAAGATCACGACTGCAGCAATATAGTTCATATCAGCAACACGATTCAGACAGAGCTACTATTCCAAGCAGGTATTGGTTAGACAGCAAAGGGTCCAGTTTATGCATCTCGTAATCCTCTATTGAGTTGAGATAATAAAAAATCTAAAAAAAAAAAATTAAAAGAGAGAAATAATCCATCCAACAGTGAAAACCATGCATACGGTGCCTTGGGCAAGTACCATAATGAAACTCAAGTTTATAGCATCATGTGTAAATAATTTGTTGTCTGCAAGTACCTTGACACTTGGGGGCAACCTCATTTGCATTAAAGGCCATTTCATTCCATTCCGGCCATTTTGGCCATTCAATCCTATTAGCCCAAACCATCTTATTGTGACCATCAGTCTTCCTGCCTTAATCTTGTCATAGAAGTAGAAGGTATATTGAGACCTATATGGAAAGCATTTTGGCATATTACCTGCGCGATACTTTGATGACTGGACATATTTGGTTCTCACGTGACATGGTCCTTGGAGACTCCTAGTCCTTTCCCTCATTGGCATCCATTATTATCCAACATTATCCATTTGTCCTTCAATCATTATTATTCCCCATTTTGGTTAAACTGCAATGACCGAGGTCCATTTAGATTGTAGGTAGCGCTCAGTTTTTTTAGGTCAGCTCGATCACCCCTTCTTCCACGCTTTCACCATTTTGCGAGCATTTTAAGCCACATTCTCGCCATTTTACAGTCATTTTAAGCCACGCTCTCGCCTTTTTGCGAATCTATCACTTGAGCCCCTACCCAAGGTTGTTTTTTCCTTTGCTAAATAATTCCCTTGTACATATGATTATATCCCTTTGTGCATCCTACTTACCAACTATTCCTGTAAATACCTTATTCCGAAAAAGGGCCTAAAATCTCCACAAGGAGATATAACGCTGTAAAAACACCCTAAAAACTTGAAATACACCAAAAAACAAAAATTCAAAGAAAAGACAAAATCTCCACGAGAGATATTAAACCACAAAATCCTTGAACCATTTGTCATATCATTCACCAATGACCCTTGGTCATGTTTTGGATTGCAATATTTAGAAGCCAGTGTGAGTAATCCTCCCTTTGCATTTCAACCATTTCCTGCATAGGAACCTTTTATCTTGTCACAGTCATTTCCATTCACTGGTGCCATTTCTCCATTACCCTCCTATTTCCCAAGAGAATTACATTGGCCTGAGATCTATACTACTATATAAGCAGCGCTTGGATGTATGAGGCATCTCGGGTCAGCTCGACCACTCTTACCATTCAATGCCCTTGTCATTTTGCGAACTAATCATTTGCACGCTCCCACTGTTTTGCAAATCCATCCCCTATTCTTCTATAAATTACATCTTATCTCTTAACATTCTTATTTTTCTTATCTTGTTTATGTTGACCATTTTGGTCCTACAGGCCAAAATCGGTCTCCTTCCCTGTTGTTCTAAGCCAGTTCAAATTTGGTTTGCACAAGTCTTTCGGCAAAAATATGGACCAGTTCAAAGAATGCAAGGCTTTTACAAAGCTTCTTCGGACATTTTGTCGGAAGAAATTTACAAGGAAAGAGAACAAAACTTGAAGGCACGTTTCCTTAAAGTTGGAAAAGGTGGTTCAACGTTGGGGTTCAACGGCATGATCTCTCCAAGAACTTTGAACTTTGAACTTTGAACCATTGTTAGTTCAATCGGTTGGTTCAATCAGTTTGGTTCAAAGTGTTTGGTTCAACGAGTTGGTTCAACGGGTCGTTTCAACGATACATCTAATTCACAAGGGAATTGAATGGACGCGACTCCTTGCAAAACACAGTGTTGAACCATTGAACTCCCAAAAACGGTTCAAGTTCAATCGGAGGGTTCAACGACAGAGACCCGAACAAAGAAAAGTCCGAAGGAAAGCAAAGCCGAAGGAGTTGCTAACGAGGTGAGGGGGCGCGAACGTCAACTTCGCAACAGCGAAATAACCGTTGGTCTTTAAAATAATTGACAAGCCCGAAGAGCCAAGGATTGACAGAAGACAGTCCCAAGGGCCGAAAGGGCCAGGAAAAGACAAAAGCTGGGAAAAGACAAAAGTCGAAGAGTGAACTCAGCGATCCGTCGAGAAAGGAGCCCGAGGAGCCAAGCGCAGATATGGACAAAACAGCCCAGGTGGCAAAAAGGGAAGCGTCAACAGAGGAGTTATTCCAGCAGTTGAAACAGTCTCCGCCAAGTGGTCATCAAGGAGCGCGAACATTGAATGGAGCGCCCTGTTTTTCCCCATTTTGCATTGATGAGCAAACAAACCGCGTGAATGTTTTGAAAAAGCGGTCTTGTTTGCAAACAAAGGGGCGCAACCCATGCTTTCACAATAATGTTTGAACGCCAAAGTCAAGATTGGCAACTGACACAGCATGTTCTTTCAATGACTTCCTCTTCCCAATGTTTTCAATGCAGCATGGGCCACTTGTAAAAAAGGGCGCCATTGCTTCCTCTTTCTCTATATATATTGTAAACTCTCATTTGAGAAAAAGATCTCTTAGCTTGTATGGCGAAGCCCTGCAAGATTTTACCTTGAATCAATACATAACATTTTTACCTCCATTTTGAGTTTACACTTTTGCATATGTCTATGGTTTTGTCTTGTGTTAAGTCATTTTCTTTTATGCTTTCACAGAATGATTCAAGCATATCTAGTGTATTGTGATTTCTTCTCTTGCAGGTCACCCAGAAGTGTCCACAGCAAAGTATAGGCGTATGTAAACAGGCTGCCATAGTGTGTCTTAGAACACCTCTGGTAGTTCTTCCTCCCTGTATCTCTAGAAGACCCCTAGCTCACTAAAGCAGAAGAGTTTCTCGTCTCAAATGAAGTGTATATCAGCTTGTTCTTGGTGTAAAGTGTATGTCAAAGCTGAGTAGATCAAACTTTTTGGTGCATCACCGTATTAATCTAGGTTTTGTTTTCAGTAATCCTTATCTCTTTCCCCCCCCATTGTTAGCAGTAGAAAATCCAAGACCTCAGAGATGCATCAAAGGGAGCTAGCCCTTATCTAGAGATTCTCCCCTTAGTTTTGCCAGACTCACAGCAAGAGGGGAGTCTCCATTGTGCCGCGTGGAAGAGAGAAGCCCAACCTTCTCTCAAGGGTGCAATCCACGGCGTCAACAATTTCCTGGGAGAACTACTTTTGGCCTGAAATCCGCATGGACTATGTAAGCAACGCTTGGATGCATGGGCATCTCGGATCAAGTCGGACACTTCTTCTATTCCCCTCGTCCCAACGTTGTCAAAAGTTTACATCCAACGTGTCTCTTGCCCTTGGGGCAGTGCCTAAAAGTAATGCCTTATGTCCACCCACAGCAAGAGGGGAGTCTCCATTGTGCCGCGTAGAAGAGATAAGCCCAACCTTCTCTCAAAGGTGCAATCCACAGCGTCAACAGTTTCCTAGGAGAACTACTTTTGGCCTAAAATCTGCATGGACTATGTAGGCAACGCTTGGATGCATGGGCATCTCAGATCAAGTCGGACACTTCTTCTATTCCCCTCGTCCCAACATTGTCAAAAGTTTACATCCAACGTGTCTCTTGCCCTTGGGGCAATGCCTAAAAGTAATGCCTTATGTCCACACACACAAATGATTAATTACTTGTTTGTTTCTTTTCGATTGTGTGTCTGTGTGTTTGCTAGTTAATTATTTTTTTATTGTTGTTGGTGCATTTATTTTGTTTTGTTTTTTCTCAATTGCCTCTTTGTTTATTGCATTATGCTTTACACTTAGGTCTTGACTCTTAATATCTTGATCCTAAGTTGTTTACATTTGCATACAACTCAAGTTCTTACGCTTATGGCATCCAACATTATCATGATTCATTAATAATTATGGTGCATAATGTCAAATGCAAAATCAAGAATTAAGTACTTGAGGTCTAACAGACAATGTCGCAACACAAATCTCTTTGTCTACCAATCCAATGCAATTGATTGATCAACATGGCTAATCTATATGCTACTCATGACACATATGAGCATATACAAAAATCATAATCATTTCTTTATCAATTTTCTCCCACTTCTTAGGAGAACTACATTGGCCTGAGGTCCATTTGGACTATGTAGGCAACGCTCAGTTACGTTCAGTTTCTGGCATCAGCTCAGCGACCATTATCTCATTCTTCTTCAACCATTATTGTGTTCTTCCAATCATTTCTTTCTTTACTTTTGAGCATTCTTATATGCCCAATTCTTTTTGTAACTTCTTCATTCTTTGAACGGCCACTATACCATTGCACCTATGTTTGCGCCATTCATTTCATTTTAAATCTATGTCCCAGGTTAAATCCTTGAGCTATGCTTGTTGATCAATCAACCAAACCATTTAGACTGATAAGGGATCAAATTTGCCCTACTAGGGCAAACCATTTAAATCGATCAATAATCAAATCCGCCATGTTGGGGCAAATCATTAATCAATTATTCTTCCCACTTTGGAACAATTTAATTATTCAATCTTTCTTCTAATTCCAAGCCCACAACTTTCGCCATGTTTGGGGCAAGTCAAATTGTGCCTCTTGTCTTGGAATGCATCTTTCCCACTTCCCCCTGCCTTGAGGCCAATTCAATTCTATTATTCTCAAACATTAAAAATCAAAGCGTGGAAGCATTATCTCAAGTGGGTTGTTTAGCCATGGGTTAATTCCTCCCATTCTTGTTTTTTCCTCTTTTTCGAGAGCCTATCCATGTCTTTCATCCCTGCATGCCCTCTTGAGGGTGCATCATGGGTGACTCATTATTTCTTCGTCTAATTTTTCAACTTCTTAACGACTTTTTCATTCTTTGAAAAGACGTTTCATTTGTGTCTTGCAACACCTTCTCAAACAGGGGCAAAATGTAAACACTTCATTTTCATCACTTCCATGTCAAAGTTGTAAATGGAATGACTTTCCACAATAATGCAGAAATCGAGCTAGAAATTGTTAATTAAGCTAATTATTCGCTCAATTACTGATTTTATCCAAAATTGCAACACATCCCTGATTGGGGCAATGCACCATATCGCAACATTTAATTCAACATTGGCATCCCGAATCAAATCGATCCTTTTGCAAGTATTATTCTAGGGCAATTAAATGAATATTTGATTGGTAAAAGAACATTGCAAAAGGCCACTATTCTTCTAATTAAGTATTAATCCTACTTAATCAACTTTATCTTCTTCTAATAGAAAATTCCATGGCTTTTCAAAAAAAATCAATTTCCTAAATCAGAATCGTCTTACTGCCTCACTTTAATGACATCACAAAAGCAAGTCAATGGAATGGAGTGGAGTGTGGGCAAGGTGGTCTCTTACATGGCCACTTACACACACTTTTACACCTCTTACAAAACCCCTTACGAACTCCCTTACATAGCCTATGACACACTCCAAGAGGACCAATCATTGCCCATTTCTTCCAAAATTTCTTCCACTCCAAGAAGGTCTTAAATAGAGTTTCTTGCACACTCCATGTGTGCAATCATGAGTTTGAGGGCTGTCTCTCCACCATTGATCTTAATATTAGATCAATGGCTCACATTCAAACCAAAAGTTTATAAATGCAAGGGCCTTTGGCCATTATAGACAAGCTCTCTTGAACTAAACTTACCATGCCAAAATCATACTAGAGCTTCACAATTCTCATGTCATTGCCAAGACAAACAAGTATAGACACGGGGAAATGTTGCCTACGCATGGAGTCAACATTGCCAAAGATCTCTAGTCTACAAGCCGAGCACATACCTCTTCAAACCAGCAAGCAAAGAAGTCTCCAAGGAAGGTATAATTTATTTTGTGTGCTTTTCTACTTGATTCACCTCTTGTTTGGCCTTGCTCAATCCTAGTGAATAGGTTTAGAGTGTTATGTTCATGCAATTGTTTTTTATTTATTCACTAACAACGAAGTGACCCTCTTTGTATTCTGGTTCTACATAAAGTTCTTCTTGGATTCCCCTTTTTTGTTCCTTTTTCTGAAATTACCGTAGTCTTTCTTCAATGTTGCTTTTATTTTACAAGTGACATTTGGACATGCTTCAACAACACCTCCCTTACTCCCTGATATGCCACAAAGATGGTCCATTACCCTTGTTAATGTTGCTCTAAAAGAGTGTTGACATAAAGTGCACAATACATTATTAGTTTGACCATCACTGTTCATATATTTTCATGTTTCTACAATTGATTTTGGGGGTGCCATACTAATGTAGGAATGTGTTTCTACATTTTTTTTATAAATAAAGATAAATAGAAAAACATTTATATATAAAATATTTAAAAACCAAAACTAAAATCTATATAATAAATTAATAATTATAAATATTAAAAACTATAAAATAAAATAAAATTATAAAAAATAACCTAAAAACTATAAAATAAAATTATAAAAAATAAACTAAATTTAAAACTAAGAAATAAAAAAAAAAATTGTTTTGATTTGAGTTACAACTGATCTAATTGTTGAAGTGTGTTCTAGAAGCTGCAGGATAATTGCTCTCAATCTTGGAGAGCGTGATAGGTTAGAAAGCACTTCCAACTTCACACCATGGAAGTGCAAACAATAGATACTATTGGAGGAGGTTGATCTTTGGGGTTGTTGAGAAGAATGTGACAAATCCTACCACTCCCGTATAGCTAACCAAACAATAAAAAAGGCTAGAAAAAATGAAGAGAATCATCCTTGATTTTGTGAAGGGCCACTTGATCCTTCACATCACAAAGAAGAAGACAAACGAGATGTACGATTGCTTCTGTATCAGAGTGTGAACCTGTCCCACAAGATGTTGAAGAACAAGCTCACCAACACCAGCATGAGTGACACTGATTTTGTGGCAAGCTACTTGATGAAGATCACTAAGTTGAGAAATCAGCTCAGAGATATCGATATGAAGGTTGGGGATGAAGAGCTAGTTCCCATAGCTCTAAATTGATTGTCAGCACCTTGGCAACCATGTGCAGGGTGTGTATACTTGGGAGAACACGCCCACTTTTCAGAAATTGTGGGATGTCTTTGTCCATGAGGAGACAAGGCGAGAGACTATGAATCCAAAGAGGATGAGATCCATAACCTAGTCCTCATCAAGAAGGTGAGGAGGTAAGAAAGGAGGACCTCAAAAGGGTCAAAATGAGAATAAGGAAGATTCAGGTTCTTTTAACCAATGTAAGAATGAATTGAGTCATGTTTAGTGATTCAAGTGCCACAAGATGAGCCATTGTGAATCTCAATGTCCTAAGAAGAAGAATGAGAAAGGCAAGGAGCGGCAACAAAAGTTGTTTGCAGGGAGTGCAGAAGCTTCTGCTGGAGTAAATGAGCTATCATCCACGCTTGAGACAGCCTTCTCCATGGTGTCATGCCTTTCCACTAACATGGTCTCTAGTGTACAGTGGTAGGTGCATAGTGGAGCATCTCAACCCATGACCTTCAACAAGAAGACTTTCACCAAACTTAAATAATAGGGCATCGGCATACAAGTGAAGTTAGGCAATGATGCCGCATATCCAGTTACATGAACAGGTTCTCTCCTTCTGCATGCCATCAGCGGATGTTCTTGAGCTTGATGATGTCTCGTATGCTCCTGATTTAATTAAGAATATTCTTTCAATGTCAGCCTTGGCAGATCTTATATGTGTGGCTGAGTCTGATGATCAGCAAGTTATTATAAGAGATTGCAGCGGTGAGCATGGCAGAGTTTTGGCCAAAGGTGTGTGAGAAGGTGGCCCATACAAGTTAATTGTTGTTTGGTGAAGCATGGTGCTTTCATGCAAGATAAAGACAATCTATGTGAGCTACGGCACAAGCAATTGGGTAAACTACACTATGGAGCATACCTATCTTGAAGGACATAATGTAGGGATTGTCGGATATCAAGATTGAGAAGAAAAGAGTGTGCAAGGACTGAACACTTGGAAAACATGCCAATAATGCTTTCCCAAGAAGTGAGACCAAATAAGAGAAGTTCTTGATCTGATTCATTCCGACATATGTGGACTGCTGACCTCTGTCTCTTTGACAGGTAGAATTATGCCTCTTTGGAGATTCTTCTAGAAAAATCAAGATTTAATTATGAAGACAAAGGATCCAGTGTTTTCTAAGTTTCAGGAGCTCAAGGTCCTAGTTGAGAATGAAACAGAGAAAGATCAAAGTGCTGAGATCTAACAATGGAGGAGAGTACACCTCCAAGGACTTTGATGCATTTTGCAAAGAAGAACCTGGATCAAGAGGGAGTTGATTGTACTATATGTTGAGGTATGTTCACATTATTAATTTGTAATAATGTAATTATTGTTAATACGTAATAGATATTTGTGTGATATATTATTATTATGCATAATAACAATAATATATGGGGTTAGTTTTATTAGTGTTTAGTAGTTAGACGAATATATCATATCAACAATATATTCATATTTAGTGGGTTGGGTATTTAGTTGAGAGATTATAGGGATCTCACCATCCCGAATATAGAAAACTCATTTCCTATATATTTGTAATCATCCGTATAAAATAATACAAACAATATAATATTATTGTGTTTGAAATATATTTTCTAGTGTTCGGCTTTCTTTGTGTAGCTCTAATCTTGCCCAAGATCTGGTATCAGGGCAGATTATTGATCTTGTAATGGAACCCTGAAGAATACAGGGAAATAACCATTATAGTTCTTAACTGCCCCGGTTGATGAGAAAAAGAATAATTTGTTCCACACGTAGTGTAAAAAATTTTGTGTTGTCTACGTTTTTGTTTAATCTATTGCAGTCTTGTTATTCTACCATCTACTCAATGCAATTTGCAATTGGATCTATCTTGTACCTCTATCTACTCCAATCAATAGTTGTACGCTATTTGTCGTCATTGTTTGAGTTTTGCAGAGTATTGTTCGTTGATCTTCCAGCTGTTCACTATCCAATTAAGGTGGATGTCATACTCTACTTTGCACCTGTTCTACACATCTGGTGATCTAAGCTCATATTTCTGCCATCGATTTCTCCTAGTGGGAAATATTACGTTGAAATTCTAGAACTACAAGTCTTGGGCCAAGTCTGCACATTCATATTGCCAACAATACAATCCCGAGTGCATGTCAAATTCTTGCATTCATTTAGAGTGGAGATACACGTCTGCAACATCAAAAGGAGAATTATGTTATAGTTAAGAATGGGATGAGGTGATAATTTTCAGCCTCTGTGTGTTAGTCAGATCTATACGCCATGTAATTACAATCCGCTACCTGTCTGGTCCTCTGATTCCATCTCGGTTGTATCTCTAAGCTGTCCAGCTCATCCTACGGTGACATCTTCTTTGGTCAAGTATATCTTGAAGTTTTATGTTTATATTATTAAGTTGAATTTTTTATGTCCTTTGTCTTCTAGTGCAGTATCATCAAATAAGTTTTAAATTTTTGTTTTATTGGCTTTAAAGATTATTCATGTTTACTTTGATGAAGCCTTAAGTAAGGGTCCGTAATGTCATTTAATTATGACTTGTCTTAATCTTATAGTCAATAGTCGAGTTTATTTGTCTCAGGCCTATTTTAAGTCAAGTGTCAATACGTTTTTTTTTTAGCTTCAAATTTGTCATTCCATGTAAATCAAGTTGTTTATTGTTTGTATATATTATTGTTATTTTATTTAAGTATTATTTGTAGTTGCGTTACTATTATTAGGTTAAATTTTTAATTATAGCCTTTTGCTATATTACAAATTGATATTAAGTTATATAATATTTAGGGTGGTTATCATTATCAAAAGTCTTTGTAATAAGTTATTGAAAGAATCAAAGTTTGTTATGAAGGTCTATTATATGTACAAAACAAATTCAAAAGTGTCAGTTATTAAATATGTCTAGTGTATTGTTTAAAGTCAAGTTTATGTCGAAAAAGTCAAAGTCATTTAGGCTTAGAGAGTCATTATCAAAAATTGTTAAAAAAAAAATAAAAAATTGCCTCACGGATGCATTTTCACTTGTACACGACGTTCGAATTAAGAAGGGGGTTCCAATTTCTATGGAAGCAAATAATATAGAATCTGTCATAACCATTGGAGCACATGTTGACTTCATCGACTGAGTAAATAGTTTCACCCATTGGAGGACGGAGGAAACGGATGCTAGAGGTTTCATAGGCTCTCGTTAGCCATTACCAACGAGACCACTTCTGCTTTAGTGGCATATTTATTTCAGTTGTGTGTTTGATTTCAATTTTGTGTGAATAAGAACAGATGTATACTTGTTCACATTTGTCATAAGTGAACTGAAAATTCCTATGTAACTTCTATAAAATGTGATAGTGAAGAGAGTCAATAACTGTATTGCACATCATGATGTGATTTGTAGAAAGTCACTTGTAAAACCATTTGTTTGTGGTTGTTGGCAATCCACATGAAAACCATCCCATTTTGGTTGTTGGTCAACCATTTTTAAAACCATCTATAAGGTTTGCGATTGTCTTGTGAAAATCATCGAATCATAAGTACAAGTGCAGATATAGGATAGATGTTTTCCCCATGTTCACATTAAGGGGGTGTAGACTAAGGGTTAATAATGTTCACAAAGGGGTGAATGTTGAGATATGTTCACATTATTAATTTGTAATAACGTAACTATTGTTAGATAAACAATAATAAGTTAATAGATATTTGTGTGGTATATTATTGTTATACATAATAACAATAATATACGGGGTTAATTTTATTAGTGTTTGGTAGTTAGATGAATATATTCTATCAACAATATATTTCATATTTAGTGGGTTGGGTATTTGGTTGAGAGATTATAGGGATCTCACCATCCCGAATATAAGAAACTCATTTCTTATATATTTGTAATCATCCGTATGAAATAATACAGACAATATAATATTATTGTGTTTGAAATATATTTTCTGGTGTTCGGTTTTCTCTATGTAGCTCTGATCTTCCCCAAGACTATACAACTTACAACAAAATGGGGTTGCAAAGAGGAAGAACAGGTCCATCATTGAGACAGTGAAAGCCATGATCCACGACATGGATTTGCCCATGTGCCTATGGGCAAAGGCCTATAATACAACTATCTACATTATGATCGGGGTCCTCAAAAGGTTTTGAAGGACAAGACACCATACGAAGCTTTCACAGATGAGAAGCCTCAGGCATCACACTATCGTGTTTTTGGGTGGCCTATTTATATGCATGTACCAAATGAAAAGAGGACTAGATTTGAACCCTAGAGCATCAACGGTGTAATTGTTGGTTAAGTGAGACCTCAAAGACTTACTATATTTACATTCCAACACAAAGGAAGATAGTGGTGAGCTGAGATGTGAAATTTGATGGGCATACATGGTCCCTAGGAGCCTCCTAGGGAGGTTGAGGAGGGAGAAAAGCATGTTGTCCCAATGTTAATTCGCAAATTACAGCAGAATCAGATTTATATCAAGAAGATTCTAGTGAAGGAACAAATGCCATTTTACCATCCAATTCAGCCGGAAGCCTAAGTTGCTTACCCAAACATTACAATTGGCACAGGGGCAAGTAGAAGCACCAAAATATTCTTTCTGGGTGGCTCATCCCCATAAAAAATTTCCTACTTACGTTGCATTAATGTCTTCTATTATTGATGCAAAACCTTCCAGTTATAAGGACACTGTAGTTGAGCCTGGTGAGATGCCATGACAAAGGAGTACAACTCCATTCCAAAGAATGTTGTTTGGGGGATTGTGCTGAGACTAGTGGGGAAATGAGTGATTGATTCTAGGTGGTTGTACAAGATCAAGTATGCGGTTGATGGGATAGTTGAGAAGTACAAGCCCAGATTTATAACAAGAGGATTCTCCCATAGAAAGAGATTTGACCATGACGAAACCTTTGCTCTAGTTGCCAACCATCATTTCTATTGCATCAATTTTTAGTTCTCCTTTAAACTAGATGGATCTAAAGACTGTTTTTCTAAATGGTTATATTGAAGATGTGTATATTAATCACCCAAGGGGTTTTGAGGTGCATGGGCGAAATAGACATATGCAAGTCAAAGAAGGCCATTTATGGGCCACGTGCTTGGTACTCATGGATTGATGAGTACTTGTTGAACTTGGGCTTCACCAAACTTCTATAGATCCTATTCTTTATTATTTGAATGATAAATCTGATCTGCGTGTTTTGGTTAATGTAGATAAATGATTTGATCATTACAAGGAGCTATAAGAAGCTCAATGCAAGGTGCAAGAAAATTTGGCCAAAAATTTTGATATTAAGGACATTGGCCTGATGCATTATTTCCTAGGTCTAGAGGTTTAGCAGGGTACAAGTGTGGTCTTCCTTGGACAAGGGATGTACATTGTGGAGATTCTAAAGAGATTTCAAATGTTGGATTGTAAACGCTTGGCCACTCCTATGGTTCCAAATCTGAAGTTGTATGATGATTCAAATATAGATTTCATAGATCCTTCTTTATATAGTAAATTGATTGGTTCTCTTATGCATAGTTCAACTACTCGCCGAGTACTTGACAAGTTGTTGAGTACTCACCGTTTTCACTGATTTAACTCGCAAGTTTGTCTGGGCAAGTTTTGGCTAGTTCCAGTGCAGAACTTACGGCAATACTCGACGCATCCAAGCCTATAACTCATCGTACGCAGTTACATGGTTTCAATGCTACATTTGCCTCTTTTTTACCCCACACACCCACAAATTTTCATCACACAACAATTGAGCATCCTTTGGGCGAATTAGAGGGAGCTTATAGCAGATTTGTAGAGCAGCTTTGAGGAATTTCGATTTCCATGTTAGTTCTTTTTCTTTTCTTTTCTTTCAAACATGTAATTCTTTCTAAAATGTTAATAATAGCTTTTGTAAACATGATTTACAATTTATATGCATTACATTCAATTCCCATAAGTTTTATTCGTGATTTATGCTAGTTTTTCATAATTTATGAATTTGTTTGTTAGTTTTTCCTATACATAGGATTATGGTTTAGTTTTTTTTAAATATTTTTTTAGTATTTGATCATGTTGCAAGATAGCATACAATGGCATTCAACTTTGCATCAGTGAATGGAAGTCGCCATGTTGGAAGTTGTTCCACCGCTTGGAAGTATGTCATAGTCGAACTGTCCCAAGGAAGTGTGATTTGCACATTCTGCTCGAAGAAGATTTTGAGGCATCGAGAGTACCATATCACATGCATTCCTTGTCTTGAAGTCATGCTATGTCCTAACACCAAGGAAGAGGCAAAACGAGAAATGCAGGCAACACTTGAATTGTTGGATAAGAAAAAACTAGAGCGACAAGGGTACAAGCAGCCATAGCAACAGACATTAATCTCGACTCAACGGCAAAAATTGAGGTAGATATGACAGAGATTATGGGCTCTAGTCGTGGTCCATGCATACGAGGCACATCCACCGCATCCAATTTGAGCAAAGCCCAATCACATCACTTTTTTGTACTTAGAAACATACTTAGGGCACAACCTTTGCTACAAGGTACAAGGTGGAACAAAGAGGTGCACCAGTAAGCAGATAAGGCATGTGCGAATTTTTGGTATTACAATCACCTTCCCTTCAACATGGCAAAGAGTTCGTTTTGAGAGTATTTGGTGACATCATTAACAGATGCAAAGAAAGAGTACAAGGCACCCTCTCCAAAAGACTTAAGTGGGAGGTTGCTCCAAAATGTTGTTGCAAATGCAAAGCCAATTCCGGAAGAACAAAAGAAGCAGTGGCAAAATTTTGAATACACTATTCTTTCAGATGGATGGACAGATGGAAGGAACAGCACCCTCATCAATTTGTTAGTGTGAAATAGTTTTCTTAAAGTTAATTGAAGCCTCTAACAAAATAAAGAATGCAAAAACTTTGAACCAAATATTGGAGGACGTTGTCTTAGAGGTAGGCATAGAGAATGTTGTGCAAGTTAACACTTACAATGCAGCAACATATGTGGAGGCTAGGAGACTGATTAAGGAGAGGCATCCATCACTCCTTTGGACCCCTTGCACAACCCATTGCCTTGACCTTCTTTTGGACGACATGTAAAATTAATTGGGTGAGATCGGTTGTAAAAGATGTCAGAAACATCACACAATACATTTATAATCACCACTGGGTTCTCAACTTGATTGTTGAGCACAGACCACATTGAGAGGCAGGGGTGAATCGGTGTGTAATAATAATTTACTTAAGAAACCATTCACATAAGAACAAGTAAATGCACAACACAATTTACGTGGAAAACCCTCGATGGGGAAAAACCAGACTTGAAAGGCTAGTTGGATCTACTATCCAAATCCAGCCATAAGATTAATAATTCTTTTTACAAAAATTTTGTAGGCACCAACTTAACTCTAGACACCAATCTCTTTAAATTGAAGCACCAACTTCACTGCCAAGCACTGACTTAACGAAAGACACCGATCTTTCTGTTCTGAGACACTGATCTCACTTGAACAATTTTCACCTTCTCACTGTTGCTTTGTCAACAGATGATGGCGCAATCAAGTTTCGCTCTTTTCCCTCTTCTCTCTCTTCCTCCTCTTTTTCTCCTTGTATATGATAGAAAGAATTATTTCTTATATTTTTCTCCAACATTCTTTCACCTTATATAGCCTTCAAAGGCTCTTCACAAAGGAAGCATGCCATCCAAGAGGCACCTCTTCACCAAAAGATGTGACCGTTAACATTTCCGTCGTTCGTCGACATTTTTGTCCACAATTCTGTTTGACACTTCCATTCATATCCGTTACAATTACTTTGATATCAATGACAATTATTCCAGCAATTTCCCCCTTTGTCATTGATGGCAATCCCCACAAATTAGTATATGAAATCCCCCTTGTTGTGGTTCTCCTCCTTTGCTCCCCCTATCTTCAATTCTCCCCCTTTGACATCAAAGGCAAAGGAATGTTCAAAACAATCACAATGTATTTCACCAAAATATTTATGGGGCTGAATAATGCAATGATTAGCTCCCCCTTAACTCATGCTCCTTATGACAGACTTAGTGACTGAGTGAAGAATGGATCACTCTCAATTCTTGCCTTAGAAACTCAAAAGGTTCTTTTGGGAGAGGTTTTGTGAAAATGTCTGCAAATTGCTCCTTTGTAGAGACATACTCTAATTTACCTTCTAATCAGCAACCTACTCTCTTAAAAAATGATACTTGATGAGAATATGCTTAGTTCTTGAATGCATAACTAGATTATTGAAAATGTTTATTGCACTTGTATTGTCACAGAAAAAAGAAATTGAATTTACTCAATTTTAAAATCACTTAAGGTTTGTTTCATCCAAAGGACCTGTGTAAAACACGATGTTGTTGCTATGTACTCAGCTTCAACTATGAACAAGGAAACTGAGGGTTGTTTCTTACTCAACCATGACACAAGACTCTTTCCAAGAAAGAATGCACCTCCACTTAAACTCTTTATGTCATCAATGTTCCTTGCCCAATCTACATCAGTATAAGTTGTCAAAGTGAAGTCCTTTCCTCTTGGGTACCACAAACCAAGATCCATAGTGCCTTTGAGATACTTGAATATTCTTTTGACTGCCTGCAAGTGTGTTTCTTTTACTGTTCCCTAAAATCTGGCCACTAGACCTACTGCCTGCATGATATTTAGTCTTGATGCAGTAGTATACAATAGACTTCCAATCATTGATCCATACAAGGTCTTATTGACTTCTATTGACTCATCATCTTTGCTCAACTTACACCCTGTTACCATTGGAATAATGACTGACTTACAATCATCTATATTGAATTTCTTCAACATTTCCTTAATGTATTTGGTCTGAGAGATGAAGATTCCTTTACTTGACTAAGTAATTTGCAAGCCAAGGAGAAATGATAACTCACCTAACATAGACATTTCAAATTCTTGTTGCATGACCCCTGCAAATTCTTGAGACATCTTCTCATTGTCTCCACAAAAAATAATGACATCAACATACACAACCACAATTAACTGGTTCTCACCTTCAGTCTTGATGCATAGGTTACTGTCAGCCACTCCTCTCTTGAAACCTTGATCAAGCAAGTATCTGTCATGCCTAGCATACCAAGCTCTAGGGGCTTGCTTTAATCCATACAATGCTTTCTTCAGCCTACACACGTAGTCCTTATTCCTTGATAGACAGAAACCTTCAGGTTGCTCTATGTAAACCTCCTCTTCAGGATTCCCATTGAGAAATGCAGACTTCACATCCATCTAATAGACCTTGAAATTATTGAATCCAGCATATGTTAAGAATAGTCTTATAGCTTCTAATCTTGCCACAGGTGCAAAAGTCTCCTCAAATTCAACACCTTCTACTTGAGCATAGCCTTTACAGCCCAGTCTTGCCTTGTTCCTTGTTACCTTGCCATCTTCATTCAGTTTGTTCCTAAAGACCCATTTAGTTCCAATCATATTCTTGTCCTTTGGTCTGGGAACAAGTTCCCAAGTTTCATTCTTCTCTATTTGGTTCAATTCTTCTTCCATGGCATTGATCCAATGCTTACCATTGTTGGCTTCTGAAAAGCTCTGTGGTTCTATCTTCGCCAATAGAGAGACGTTTACATTTTCCGATGTATTCATTAACCTTCTCCTAGTTTGCACTCCAGCATAAATATCACCGAAGATTTGATTTTTTGCATGATTTCTCTAAATGAATCTGGATGGTGCCCTTGTATCTTCCCTTTCTTCTTCTTGACTTTTTTTCGCTGCTTCTTTCTCGAAGTCTAATTCTTCTGAAAGAATATTAGTTGGTACACTCACTTGTTTAGGCCTAGTTTCATCCATTCTATCTCTAAAATTGTTTGCAGCCTTTTATTACAGCATCTATAGGCTTTACTCTTTGAGAAATAACCAAGAAAAATACCTCCATTGGCTCTTGAGTCAAACTTCCCCAAGTCTTCATCTCTTTTAATGTAGCATTTGCTTCTGAACACTTTGAAGTATTTGACCGAAAAAGGTCTACCTTTCCACAGCTCATAGGGTGTTTTACTATTGTTTACCCTGATTTGTCCTCTGTTCAAGATGTAAACTGCAGTGTTGACTGCCTCTCTCCAATATCTATCTGAAAGCTTGGATTCATTTAGCATTGTTCGTGTCATTTCTTGCATAGTTCGATTCTTTCTCTCTACAACTCCAATTTGTTGTGGAGTCCTAGCGGCTGAGAAATGTCTCTTTCTTCCATGCTCTTCACAGAATTCATAGAATTCATTTGAGAGGGACTCACCCCCTCGATCTGATCTTTAAGAATTTAATCTTTAGATCCATTTCATTTTCAGTTAAAGCTTTAATATCTTTAAACTTTTCGAACGCCTCAGATTTCTCTTTTAGAAAGGCAATCCATGTCATTCTAGAATAATCATCAATAAGCAGCATAAAATAACTCTCACCTTGTATGCTTTGCGTTCTTGTGGGTCCACACAAATCTGTATGGATCAATTCCAATGGCTTGGTTGTCGAGTACTCTTTTGATCTGAAACTCGCTCGTGTCTGCTTCCCATGTTGACATTGCTTACAAGTAGTGTTTGAAGGTTTTGTGATTTTAGGCATGTCTCTTATGGCATTCTTAGTGTTGATTTTCATTAAATTGTCAAAATTCATATGGCCCATTCTTTTATGCCATAGCCAACTTTCATCAACTTGACTCATGTAGCATTCCTCTCCTTTTACTTCACTGAGTATGTACAAATTATTTGATGTTTTATTTGTGTCTGCAACTAATTTTCCTATGTATGCTCTCCTGATCTCGCAATCTTAAGCAAAAAATGTGAGTGTATGTCTTTTATCACACATTTGGTTGACACTCAATAAGTTATACTTCAACCCTTCAACGTACAAAACATTTTCAGTTTTTGTCTTTCCATTATCAAGACTGAGGGTACCTTTTCCGGCAATCCTAGCCGTAGCATTATCCCCAAACTTTACTGTACCTTCACTCATTTTCTTCAAAGTGAAAAATTTGCTTTTATCACCCGTCATGTGGCTTGAACACCCACTGTCAATATACCACTGCTGCCCTTCATCTTGTGCATGAAACAGTGTTTGAACAAGCATAGATTTTTCTTTTTTTTAATTAACTTCCTCTTGCTTCTCTCACCATATTTTTGTAGATTCGTTTTTCTTTGTAACCAGGGTATTCACTTTCTTGTTTTGTTTGAGGGTTCTATGAAAACACTCATACAGAATCATGCTATATGTCCATAGTTGTTACAATCATAACATATAGTATTATTCTCATTGTAATTCAATAGTGGGGCAAATGAGTTATAGTTTCTATTGGAATCTTCATAAATGTCTTTTCCATAGTTCCATACATATTCATTTCTTGCATGTGCATTACACTCTATTGCTCTATGACCAAATTGATTGCAAGAATAACAATAACCATAGAAGTAACTTGTGTACCTTATCACATTGTTCTGCCTTGACAGAAATGATCTTCTGAGATCTCTAACAGGGATGTTCTTACCTCTGTTTTCTCTCTGAGGATTGACATGCTCTGTCTTCTTTTTGCTTTCTATATTCACAGACCTCTTAAATGCATCCACATAGCTTTTTGGCTTCTCCGTATTTACTTTCTTTCACGAGTCTGTAGATTTTGAACTTTGTCCTTTTTCAGTGTTCTTTTGGTTCTCATCATAGCCAACGCCATACTTAATGAACGGTGACCTTTGACTATTTAGTATGTTACTCAACACTCTGGTACTCTTCTCAGATTTTGATATGTTCAACTCATTTGTTGTCTTCTCCAATTCTAATTTCAAGGTAATTATTTCAGATTCTTGCGTTTTGCACTTGTCCTTTGTTTTCAATTTGGCTCTTATTTCCTCCTCGATTCTTTTCATTTCCTCTAATTGAGTTTTTAAGCCACTGATAACCTTGTCTAATTCTTCAACATTCTATGTCATCTTTTGTTTTCAATGCAATATCTTCCTCTTCATATTTTTGAATTTGTACTCCTTGTTTCAAATTCTTTTTTTTCACCATTTTTATCTCTCCCAAGGCACAAATCAGCTCTTCTTCAAGATCTACCACTCCATTTTCAACATCATCCTCTTCTTCCAAGGTGTTTGTACTTACAGAGGCTTCGGGTTTTGTTTCTATTGCCATGAACAGAGTTTCCTCTATCACTGTCTGATATTTCTTCATCGCTCTCCTCGGCTAAGCTACTATCCTTTTTGGAATAGAGGTTTTTCTTGTACTTATTGGAATTTTTTTTATACCCACATTGTTTGAAGCTTTTCTTGAAGTGAGGCTTGTTTTCCTTCTTTTTCCTTTCATCGTTATTATTTTCATCTTCAATATCATCCTTATGAAGGCACTTGGAGCAAAATGTCCTTTAACACAATTAAAGCATTTGAAGGGTAACTTACCTTTGTATTTTCTGAACCCCTTTTTAAGCTTTCTGACAAATAGAGCCTCCTTTTCATCTAGTTCGTCACTAGTTTCATTGCTTGATTCAATTTCTTTATTTTTTGCCTTTTTGGAGGCTTTGAAGACTGCCTCCCTTTTAGGCGGTTTTTCTTTTTCAGTCCTCATCTCATATGCCATGAGAATTCCATGTAACTCATCCATTGTTAATTTGTTTAAATCCTTTATTTCTTCGATCGCAAAAAAAATTGCATCAAATCTTAAAGGTAGAGACCTTAGTACCTTTTGGACGATTACATATTCTTCAACTTTTTCACCAAGCCCTCTGATAATGTTGACAATTTCATCTACACGAAGTAGATAGGCCGCAATGTTTTCATCCTCTCTCATCTTCAAACTTTTGAATTGTCCCCTGTGAGTTTGAAGCTTGGTCATCTTTACTTTATTATCTCCCTCATAGATGGTCTTAAGTTTATCCCAAATCTCCTTAGCCAAGTCTCATTGCATTACTTTTACAAACTCAAATTCTAACAAACCACAAAGAATAACATTCATGGCTTTTGCGTTATTTTCACTAGCTTTCTTCCCTGTTGTCTCTGTTGGAGGAATCTATGGTGTTGTGTATCCATCCACAACTGCTCACCAAATGTCAAAACGAATGGCCATTAGATATGTCCTCATCCTATAAATGCATAATTTGTCTCGTTGAACAATGGAGCCTTGTTGGTGGAGAAACCTTTCTAAACCTGATGACTGGCCATGTGTGCTTCTGGATCTACCTTCCAATGGTTAAACTGATCCTGAAGGAACCTTGCTCTGATACCAATTGTTGAGCACACACCACACTGTATAATACTAATTTACTTTCTTTCTAATAAACTTTCATAAAGAAACCATTCACATAAAAACATGTAAATGCGCAATACAGAATTTACATGGAAAACCGTCGGTGGAGAAAAACCACACTTGAAAAGCTGCTTGAATCTACTGTCCAAATCCAGCTATAAGATTAATAATTCTTTTTACAAAAGTCTACTCGGAGACACCAATCCCCAATGCCACGCACCAACTTAGCTCCAGACACAAATCTCTTTGAATTGAAGTATTCACTTCCAAGCACCAACTTAGCGAAAGACAGCGATCTTTTTGTTCTGAGACACCGATCGCACTTAAATAATCTCCACCTTCTCACAGTTGCTTTGTCAACAAATGATGCCACAATTAAGTTTCGCTCTTTTCCCTCTTCTCTCTCTTCTTCCTCTTCTTCTCCTTGTATATGATAGAAAGAATTATTTCTTATATTTTTCTCCAACATCCTTTCACCTTTTATAGCGTTCAAAGGCTCTTCACAAAGGAGGTGTCCCATCCAAGAGGCACCTCTTCACCAAAAGATGTGACCGTTGATATTTCCGTCCACATTTCCATCGACAATTTTGTTTGACACTTCCGTTCATATCCGTTATGATTCCTTTGATATCATTGACAATTATTTCAACAAATGAGAGATCACACCAACGGGAAAGAGCTTGTGCGACGGAGGTCACAAGGTTCGCAACTAACTTCCTAACATTGCAAAGTATTTGAAGTTTGTTTACACCATTGAAGCAGATGTTTGTGAGTCAAACATGGCTAGACATAACTTATTCAAAGAAAGTTGATCAAGAGAGGAACACAATGGCAGTGTTTTATGATGCCTTCGTGAAGAGAGGTGTTGAGATCATCAAAGTAACTTTAAACTTCAATTTAAATTTCAAGTTGATTCCTTTGTTTTCAATTTTTAGAGGTATTTACTTTAATTGTGAATTTGTAACTTTAATTTATTTGTAGGTGTTGAGGCCTTTGGTCAAGGCTTTGCAATCAATGGATGGGGAGCAAAATCTTGTGATACATTTATGAGGCCATGGATAGGGCCAAAAAGGCCATCCAAAACTATTATAGGGGGGTACAAACAGATTTGATCCCATTTGGAAGAAAATTAATCAGAGGTGGAACAATCAACTCCACCAACCCATTCATGCAACGAGATACTACCTCAACCCCATATGAATTTTCTCTGATATTTTCACAGATGTTAATGGGGAGGTTATGGAGGGACTCTCAACATGCATTGGGAGGATGACACATGAAGTTGAGGTGAGGGACCTCATCATTCCAAAGTTGCAGAATTACAAGAAAGCTAGGGGGAGGCTCTTTTCTTCGCCACTAGCTATCCAAGAGAGATCCACTCAGACACTAGATAAGTCTTTACTTATATCTTATAAGTTACAAATTTACAATTATTAATTACTTACAAATTTACAACTGGAGTGGAAATACTTCCAATCTTCAAAAGGTAGCCCTCCGAATTTTATCTCAACCTTGTAGCGCTTTTAGATGTGAACGCAACTAGAGTTTGTTTGAAGCCATTCACATGAAGAAGCAAAATAAGTGGACTCAACAATGCCTCAATGACCTAAGTTTTTGTGTAACACAACCGTCAGCTTTGTACAAGAAAGGTGAAGGACACATCACAATGGCCTATTGATTTGGATGAGATTGACCCCTACAGTAACTGGATTGCACAGGATGAGGAGACCCCCTTGTTCACATAGGAAAAGATTATTGATTGAAGAGGCAACCTATGGAGGGTGTAGGTGGTGGTACAACAAAGCAAGAGAGATTGGATTGGATGACATCCTTGTAAATGATGTCGAACATGAGGCAGAGGAGGAGTCACTACCATCTAGTACCAGGTTGAAGTCACAAGAGCAGCCTTTTATGCGAAGGGAGGAGCCATAGTGGAGTGCGAGGACTAGACCCTCTCAGTCTCCCCAATTTTTCAATCAAATGGAGAAGAGGAAACTGTAAATTCTTGTAATTTGTAACTTGCATAGATATGCAATTTATAATGATGATTTTTTATGACAATCATCATAAACTCATTAGTTATAAAAATTATCAGTTGGCTGTTGTATTCGTTTGACGATGCAATTTCGTACTCTATTTGTATTCAAATCTAATAAAAAAGACTTCCCAACGTTTTATAGACTCATTTGATACATTTTGTAACTGTATTTTGTATAAAATTTATCGTTTTTTAAGAATTTAAGTATTTTTTTAAGTTGCCAACTTTTTGCTTAGTCATAATTTTTTGGGTCTCTCGAATCTGAGTTGAGTCCGAGTATGCGAAGTATGCTCTTATCTATCTTGTGAATACTATGCCATGTATTTGTTTTCCAATAAATACCTTCAACCAATTCATGGTTGAACCGAGGCAGATTCATTGGAAGGATGCAAAGTATGTGCTCTAATACTTGAAGGTCATCGTTCATCACAACATGAGGTGTGAGGTACAAGGATGGTGAGTTTGTGCTGCTGGGTTTTGTTGATTTTGTTTAGCCATGAGATGCAAGTACTAAAAAGAGCAGTTCAGGATTTTGTTTCAGCTTAGGCACAAGTATGATTTCCTAGTTCAGCAAAAAGTAGTCGTTAGTTGCACTCAATTCAGCAAAGGCAGAGTATATGGCTGCCTCATCTGCTAGTTGTGGGGCTATATGGCTTCACATGTTGATAGCAGAATTGATAGACGAGATGTTGGAGCCTCCAATTGTCTATTGTGTTAATCAAAGTTGCATCAAGCACTCTAAGAACCCAATGTTTCCAGATCACTCCAAGCACATTGATATTCAGTACTGTTTTCCCAAAGACAATTTAGAAGGGCGTGGTGATCCTTGAGCATGTTCCTTCGGATTTGTAGGTGGCAGATATTTTGACCAAGCCACTAGCTAAGGGGAAGGTTGAGATGTTGAGGGAAGACTCGATTTAGTAGAGAACACCTTACTCGCAAAAAGTGAGTGTTGTAATTTTACATGTGATTGCTTAGTTGTTGTTCTCCTCAGCATGGTACACCCAGCAAATTCTAAACAGCAGTTTAATTGGCACCTAATGTTATTATTAGATCTGCTGAATTTATAGGATGAGTTATTATTAGACATGTTTTTCAGAATTATAGTTATTATTAGAGGAGTTTTTATAATTAGACTAAATATATTGTAACTCTATCCGCCTTCATCTATTAAATCAAGGCAAGGTGGGTGAGTGATTCATTCAGTTAGGTGCAGCATTTTGTCATTCTTTCTTTCTGAGTAATATACAAAGTTGATGTGTGTTTGAATGCGGAATCTATTTGCATTACAACCCTGTTTTTATGCGTATTTAGGTTACACAATCCACTGTCTTGAATTTTTATATTAAATGTAGTGTCTGCACTTATGAATTTTCAAGTCCAAATTTCTGAGTCTAACAGTATGCTGTTTTAATGTGTTTCTATTAAGGTTTTGTTCATTATAAATGCACATATACATACCATGAATTAAAATTTAACAACTTCCTCGCAAAGAGGAAAATTTAGAATTTTACATGTGATTGCTTAGTTGATGTTCTTCGTAGCATGGCGCACTCAACAAATTCAGAGCAACAATTTAGTAGGCATCTAGTGTTATTATTAGACATGCTAAATTTAAAGTAGTTGTTATTAGACATGTTTTTCATGATATTATTAGAAATCATTTTCAAATTTAGAGTAGTTATTATTAGACTGTCTAAATATATTGTAACTCTAGCCTCTTCATCTATAAAAGCAAGGCAAGTTGGGTGAGTGATTCTTTCAGTTGGGTGCAGTGCAATTCTTTCTTTCTGAGTAATATACAAAGTTAATGCATGTCTAAGTGATGAATTTGTTTGCTTTACAACACTATCTTTATGCAAATTTAGTTTACAAGTCCACTATCATAAATTTTTCTATTAAATGCAGTGTCTACACTCATGAATTTTTTGCCCAGATTTCTAACTCTAACGGTATGTTGTTTTGAGAGGTGCTTAGTACAGGTTTTGCTCACTGTAAGGAATTTAATTTCTAGGAGCTCAGGAGAATAGATGGTGGGGGCCCATATAGATATATAGGGGGGTCGGCATAAATAGAGTTCTGTAGACCATAAAAAGTTGCCGGCACCCCCCTCTATATATATATGGAGAGTTAGATAGATATAGAGGGGCATCGCAACAATCAGATAGGGTATATAGATAAGGCGCCGACCCCCTTTCAATCAATCTATAGGGGAGAGGGGAGGCCAAAAAACTCTATATATAGGGGCCCTATTGATATAAATGACTCTGGGAGGCTGAGGCCTGTATATCTATGGGGGTGGCTTATCCATATAGAGTCAAGAGTCCAGAGGCAGCACCCCTATATTTACCCATACCATTTGCAGATCTGCACACCATGACTTAAAATTTAACAAAGAACTAATGTGAAAAAACATATATTTATCTAACAAGTTAACTTAGGAAAAATAAAAGAATTACTTTACATAAAACAACAAGAGACAAATGGAGATGGTGCAATAAAAAAGTAATTTTAGGTAAAAGACAAAACCATATCTGATATGATATGTAGAAAATACATATCACTCACCCAACCAAATATGAATATCAACCTACACGAACAACAAACTGGACATAGAAGTCAAGGAAACCTGCAGAATCATATTGTGTGCCCATAACCATCAAATAGAAACCAGAAAACCATGTCATCGTCCACCAAAAATCTAGGAGGGAGGAGGAAGAAATCAAAAAAAATATTAAATGCATTCCTGCACACCTCAAGGAAGGTTGCGCATAATATTTCAGAGCCCATAAACCATTTACTTCAGACTTGCAAGATTTAATGAAAGAGAGCTAAATTTCAACGTATACAACATAGTAGGGGTTATCAAAAGCCCAGCTCCATATTAGCGACGAAACATGTATGTTATCAAGAGAGCTGAAATAACAGAGAAAAGGGTTACAAAAAGAAAAGGGATTCATTCATCGCTTTTGTTTGTTAGAATTTTCGAGGAGGAAAACAGAGCATTGCAAGTGTGAGTGGAGAAATAAGAGCTTATACTTAGCCCATTGATTGTCAACAATTTGAAAGTGCTTATATCATTTCCTAAACCTCTCAAATCCTTCCAAAACGGCTAGTTTATCAGAAGTATATTTCTAGTTTGTTGTGTTGCCCAACAATATGAAATTGTGTGTTGTTTGATTGTTGATACCAGTGTGTAAGCTTCTTATTGCTGTTCTCTTTTCTCTTTTCTCATTATGTTGTTTCCATCCTTTTGCATTACTGGGGTGAGCTATGACAGAGAAGAGAGTATAAAATTTAAACTCTTTGTTCTTTTCATTTAGATTATAAACTCGAAGCTTTAAATATATGCATATTCTTCTAGGGCCTCATTGGGTGTGGGGGGGAAAAGGCTCGACCTAGGTGATCATGGGTGTTAGATTCAGAAGGGAAACAGTCCTTGCTAGCAAACCTTCTTTTTATATTATAAAGTGGAATATTTTATGTTGGGTACAGAGAGAGGGAAAATTCCAATCACAGTGCTATAATTTCATACATAGAAGATGTGGGAAATTTTAATGTTTCTCTTATGTAAATCTTGTAAACTATAATTGAAAAGAAAGGGATGGAAAATGTTTTGTTGCAATTCACTTGGTTTATCCAGTGTCTAGCTTTATGTTACGCATGCTTATACGTTGGTTGAACTACTCTTTTGGTTTTTTATGAAATGCAAGTGTTTTATAGATAACTTATCTTGGCTCCTCAAGAGCTTACTTGTTCTCAGTCGTTTTCTTGTTTACACCCAAACCACCGTATTGTATCCTTGCACTTGAGAACCATGTGAAAATCAAATCTATGGGTGTAAATGGAAAGATTGCATGTTGGAGTGTGTCATACTCACACTTGATGTGAAGTCCACCTTAGGTAGATGTATTACCAAGGTGTGATTTATTATGTGCACACAATTATTAAATGCACAATTAATGTGGTAGTTATCCTCACATGTGTGAGAAGGGTTGTAGTCTTCTATAGAGTCCTCTTCTTGGTTGCAAACATACAATGTATATTACACATAGTTAATACAATGTGTCTTTTTTAGTGAATCTCTCTTTCCTTTGAATAATTTGTGGATGGTGTCTATGCTGAAGATCCATGGGCGTCATTTCTAATATGGTATTTGAGCCATTTTTAATATGGCATCAAAATGGGTTTTCCTGAGAAGATCAACGAGAGTTTTTTAGAGGAGATCCATATCACTCTCAATGCTTGGTTGTTAGGAAAATTAGGAGGAAAAAGAGTAGAAAAGGAGCCTCGAGCACTCTAAAGCTTCAATCCTTAGCAAGCTTCAAGCGACAAGGATAAAATTCTCCCTCTTCATCAGCTTTATGAGAAGTTTTCCGCATGTCCCAGCTATTTTGTTCATATCCAGTTCATTCCTTCAGTTGGATTCATGTACTAGTTGCAATATGAATATGGAGGAGTTCCATGAAAGATATTTTCAGCCAATTTTCGTTTGAGTGTTTTTGGTGTGCATCAGGGATTTCCATTATGTTAAGAGTGTCAGAGAAATTCAATTTCAACTTTTATTTCACCTGAATCTGACACAATGGGCTCATTTGTCAAGCCATGTAGATTGTGTTCTGAGCAGATCTAGAACATGGATTATTTACTCGCCAGTTAATCGGCAGTCGCTCAATTAATAGCGAAAAACTTGGTGAACCCAGTAATCGCCACTCAAACTCGCTGGTTATGTGTTTTTTGGCTCCTGACAAGTATTGGCACAATACTCGTTGGGTACTCATGAGTACCTGGCGAGTACTTTGCCAGTACTCGTTGGGTGCCCTGCCCACATCCTATACGCACCTAGACACGTCCAGATGCATCCAAGGCCTCCAAATGTTGCAAATATGCTAAAAAAATGTGATTTTTTGTCCTATAAATTCAAACACTCCCCCTTATTGGATTCACTATAATATCCCAAATCAAAATATTATATGTTAATTTGGATTCCTTGGAATTCCGTTTAAGATAAATATCGATTTTATACTTGCAATAATAATTTAGATAATAAAATGAAATTTAATTCAGAGTTTTCAGAACTCAAATAATATAACGTGAATCCTCAAGGGGTTTTGTCCTTGATTTATTGTGATGACAAGGGTTTTCGTCCTTGCCATTTGATTCCACAATAAAAGGGTTTCGTCCTTAAAAGTAATGTACAGTTGTTGCTTGTACATGGTAATAAAATTGAATACATGATTGAATGATTTTTTCTTCCCACCAATTGCTGAATATTAATACCTTCACATACTTCCATCAAAAGACATGCCTTCCCCAAAGGTGGCGACCTTTTGTCAAATAACTATTGGTTAACAATTAATTAATTAAAATTTAAGTAATGTTATTTATCCTCTTTAATTAATTAATGTTGTTGCTATGTTTGGCGGCTCCCAATAATGGGCGATTTGCTAGTAATTGTGGTGCTCCTTTAATAGGCGATTTCCTTAATGCTTGTAATTTCCAACGATGTTCCTTACTATTGTGAGTGTCAGTGATTTCTTTAATGTTGTGGTTTAATTCAAGTGTTGGCGATTTAATTCTCAAGGCCTGAATACTTGCCAGCGATTTAATTGAGGATATTACAAACCTCCCTCAAATTGCTTGTCCTCAAGCAATTGTAAATTGGGATGTTCAAGAATTACTGCTACTTGTGTGACAAAATTGCATTCAAACTTGTCCAAAAATTCTAGGTACAGCAGATCCTTGGAGACAAAGCTTCCTCTCCAACAACAGCCTTTATTGTTGGCACGTCTTTTCCAATAGCGTAATTTGCATACAACTAGTTTGAAACATCTGCATGATCACGTTGAGTCATCCCTTCACCTATCGCACTCTTCATCCAACGTGATAGGGACGGAAGGACATTAATTTGTAGGAATATCTACCGATTATGAAGTTGTCTATCAACATATATCTAGCCTTTTGTAATGTAACAAGTTAGATCTGGAATTGGGTGTGTAATATCATTATTCGACATGGTAAGGATAGGAATCTGAGTAATGGAGCCTTTCCGGACAGCAATACATCCTACCCGTTCATAAATGGTTGCCAAATCAGTAAATATGTACACATGATAACCACGGCAACCAAGTATTTCTTAATGAGCAGCAGAAACTTCACGTAAAGCATCTGCATATGAGCTCATGTTTGTTATATGACCAAAACATGTTTTCCACATTCATAAACGAGATATTATGTTGTTGTCAAAGCAATCCTAGGTGTAATAATACGCTCAATAGTTGGATCATCTGCCAAGTTCAGAAAAAGTATAACTCGTTCCATAGACCTATTTTGGTTAATTGCTTTTTCTACGGCCATTCGTCGACCAAAATTTATTGCCTCCAAGTAATACAATGGTGCATCGCGTCTTTGCAAATTTTGAGCGACCTCAAAGGACTCATCATATGTTTGTTGTAACTTTCCATTCATAACCTGAAAATCTCTTATCCGTCGATCAGAGGATGTAGTTGCAAATTGTTTACCATCAGAACAACCTCCGGAGTAGAAATAGGTGTCTTATTAATGGAATCAACAAAAACCAACACATGTATATTTGACTCCAAACTACCGATTCTCTAAAGAAAATTCCTCACAAATGGATGATCAAGTTGAGTGTGAGTGATAACCAAACAACGAATGTAGCCTTCGCGTAGCATTTTATCCTCAAAAAGCTCAGAGTTTCTTTCACACATAAAGTATGGACAAATGTTATTCTGGATCCCTTGATTATCGATTGTTCCATCATTTAAAGTATAAATTTGAAATATTAATGAAAACCCCCATGGAGTTTGGCCTTGAAGATCAAAGCGTCTTATTCCTGTTGGCGTTACAATATTATCAACTAGTGTTGTGGTTTGTCTTTCAAGTTGCACATTATTACCATTGTTTTTTTCAACAGATTCAAATGAATTGGAAAGAAGTACTACATTATTGTTATGCCTAACAAAATTGTGGAGAAGTAAGGGCTCAGATTGCTCAGATGCCCCCACAGTCTCTTCTTCTTGCTCGTCTGTTTCCAATCGATTTGATTCCAGAACATCCCTGAATAGAGGCTCCAATTCAGCATGGAAATCTGATGTTGTATTATGGTCCCCTGATAGCTTGGAACACACAAAATGATGTTTGCTCTTTCTATTGATTGTTGATAGACTGCATGGAGGATTGATGTGAAGTTCGTATTTTCTCTGTGACTTGTAAAATGGTGGGGCAGACATACTTCTCCTTTTGATAGATTTGGAAGAACCGCGACAAAATTTCTTGGTTTCTAGTTCCATATAATATATGGACCCGAAGTCTTTTGATTCGCCATTAAGTGAAACTGTAGGATTCATTTCTCTTAACTTTATTGAAGGATGATCCAAACCAAAGTCATAAGTTTGATAACCCATATAGCTAAAATCTCTGGCCTTTGATGCAAATGCATCCGGTTGACCTTCTTCAATTCCTTCCTGGATTTCTTAGACAATCCTTCTTTACCAGTTCTTCCAAATTTTGATTGATGCGAATTCATGACATCCTCGAGATACAACCATGAATCTTTAAGAAGCATATTTGAGTTATCACAGAAAGAGACATTCTCGACATCACTTGTTTTCTGGTTACACTTATCTTTGAATGACTCAGTTTCTTGATCCATTCGCAAAGATTTGTTTCTAACCAAAAGATTTCCCCTATGATATATGGTAGAATGTGCCTTTATTGGTAGAATATTATCTTTAGATATCAAATAATCATTTTTCAAGAAATCTTCCGTTCTAGGCCAATCCATTTCTTTATAAGCATTATGATCATCTCAAGACTTAAAGCCTCTCGATTTTTTGTTTGGCAAGGTCCAACCATTAGTTATTGGAGAGTGAAAAGAACAGAAAATTTGAGAAGGCAATGAATGTTCCCCATCACTGCTAAAATCAAGCAATCCAAACCGATAAGCAACGTGTGAGTTACTGCGTTCTCCCTCGTCCAGCTCAAATCTAACATCTTCACCTATAATCTTCTCATTGCTAAAGACAAGGGCCAATACATCATTCATCAGTTTTTCAGCAAATATATGCTTAGAAAACACATCTTTGTTCTTGTCACTGTAGAATGACGATGGAGCTTCATCATAATCAATATGAAATAACCCAGACTTTGTCTTGAACTTCATTGGACTTCCATCTGGAATTCCCATGCCACAACCAAGACCCTGGTTTTCCCACTCTATTTCCAGGTATTCACTGCTTTCCTTATCTTTACTACTATGTATAGAACTATATTAATTTGTGGCGGAGTATTTTTTTCTTTAGACCCATATAGCTGCTGCGGAGATCATTGAATATTGTCAGATGTTATGCCTGACACATTTTCAAGACAATAAAATGATGACAGAGTAGCTTTCTTTGTCTTTAGTTCCATCCTTTGATGCATCTACATATGTGTGATTTCTACTAGAAGTTTCTTCCGAAACTTCTCTTTGTTTTCTTTTGCAACACGCTTCCATGGGTGATAATTGAAAATCATTTGATGGTTTTCAAGATTCAGTCTTATAAGGAAAGCAATATGTTGGATCTATAGAGTCGTGGATGATTATCGAGTTTCCAAGAAAGCCAGTTTCCTTTGTTTCACATAGAAGCTTAACAGATATGCCTTGAAGCATTCTTGATAGAGTACTATACTGCTTCAATGAATCAACTCCTTTGTGTTTTGCACGAAACTGTGATTCGCAGCTAAAACTGCATGTTCTTGCCTTTCCAGATTTCTTAGAAATGTCCTCTGATGGTTTGCTTAATTGCACCATATTTTTCTCTTGCTTATTTGTTTTTTCTTCATATTTAGAACTACCATAACGGTGATTCAAGAGCTCACCTTCCTCATAACACCCTATTCCATTTCGTGACTCACTCAACTCCATAAAGTCTGAAAAAGAGATTTCTTTTTGAGTCTCTTTTGAAAGAGTTTTGTATTGATCAAAAATGGCCACAATATTCTTGCGTAGTGACCCCATGGTTCATAGGCTGGCAAGAAAATAGCTCTGATACCACATGTAAATGAATTGTAATTTAATTATAAACATATTTAATAAATATCCATGAATTTTGTTCAATTTCGTAATTGTTATTTAAAATTTAAGCATAGTTTTTCAATTTTTTAATTTGATAGAGTAAAGAAGCAGGTTTTACAGGGCTCCTACAACTACCAAGTTCAACAAAAACAACAGTAGCAAAACAATTAAAACATAAAATCCCCTTGGGCTACCCAACTTAGAGAGACAACAGCGAAACTTCCACTAACATTTCGCAAACAAAGTATAACAGAAGACAATAACTATAAAACCATGACGAGCAACGACCGATTAATCAGAAGACTCCTCAGAGTCAGCTGTTTCACGAGTGTAGCTCTTTCCATCTTGCCATTGTTAACCTTCAGCTTGTCCTTCGTGATTCTTCCCCTAATGTGCTTGCGCGGGCCTTCAGCAAAATTCTTTTGACCTTTCGCCTTCGGGGTTGTGTTGTCCTCGTCTTTGTTGGTCTTCTCATCAACTTTAGACCTACTATGCATAGTTTTTCATAATTTTTTAATAAAAATGTTTTTTTTTACTGTTTTGGTTTATGTTTATCATTATAATTTATGTTTATTGTATAGATCATTCTAAATGTTTTCAATATTTTGTCCGTGTTGTAAATGTTTAAATTTACAAGTTTACAATGTAAGGTTGTTTTTTTAATGTTGTATTTTAATTTGTGTCAAATGTTTTTATTTTTTTAATTTTGTTTTGAACATGTTTGCAGGTTTACCGTTAGCAAACAATGGCATCCGCAATGCATTGGGGTTAGATTCAGTTAGTGGTCACCAATCAACTCCCCCTAATGCTCGCACCGTTGCTTGGAAACATAGAATTAAATCTAGGGGATTTCTCACTATTTATCGACAGATCTCGTAGTAAACTTGCCAGCACAGAAACCGGGCTCTATCTCGCAAGATGTGAAGCCCTTATTTTCTCGACGGAAATCTCAACAATTTCTCGGTGAAAATCTTCGAGAAAATCGTATTTCTCGACTACCCAAAAAAAACCGATGCATTAAGTATTGAAGGTAAACAACTACGGATTCGCGAAATGTAAAAAAGTGAAAAGCAAAAAGCATGCCCTCATATTAGTATTTTACAGTCATCTCATCATTTCTCATGCATATTCAAGTTGCAAGTTCATTGCCAAACCCTACATTGTGCAGTGTGCACTGCCACAACCTCCACAATTTGTAATATTCAAGTGTAAGTTTGAAGTTGAACTTTGTAGTTTGTAATATTATTTTGCAGCTTGACACTTCACAGTGAGAACAGAGAATCGATTGACTGTTGACACTTTAAGTTCACAGTGAGAATCGATTGGAATTTGGCCTATTATACTATAGTTTGTGACTCGACTGGACTGTGCACACTGCATAGTGATAGGGCTGCTAGCAAGCTACAATATTACTATAATACTATTACTATTTGACAAGCTACAATATACAGTTGAAGCTTGACAGTTGAGATTAAGAACGAGTGAGAGCCTAGCAGCTTGCAACACACACAGCGTACATGAGAGAGTTAGATTCTAGGTTTTTTTTTTTTAAAATCATTATCTTTCTAATTTTTAATATATAAAGTTTAAAATTGGAAAATTTCTATCAAGAATCATGATCATTGAAATTTTATTTCTAGATTCCAGCAATATTTAAATTTTAAATGCAGTTATATTTACATTTTAAATTATAAAAGACTAAAACATATATATATATATATATATATATATTTTTTATATAGGGTTCAATTTTGTTGTTTGAAAATGGCATCGAGATCGACATTTGGTTCCGCGGTCCTATTCGCATCAAGCCTAAGTCTGATGAACTTGGTTGGAAGCATTGTGAACGGCCGGAGTGCAACTGTGTAATATGCAACTATTGATGGATGAAGATGAGTGGAGTTGTTTCTCGCCTAAAAAACCACATTGCATGATTGGCAAGAAATGATGTGGTAGTGTGCAATCAAGCACCACCTGAGGCTCAAAGAGAGTTGGTTGCTTACATTGCAGTGAATGAGGAAAAAAATCAGAAAAAAAGAGGAAAGCCGATGCACTTGCACTCCTAATAAGTAGGGCAGCGAGATACGATAGTGACATTGAAGGCCATTCTACTGCCCCAACTCCACCATATCACAATCAAGGACGAGGATCATCCATTAGCGCTAGTTCGACTACTTTTTTTGTTCCTAGAAGTAGCCCTGGGTCACAACTTTCATTGGAAGGTGCTGCTTGGAACAAAGAATTGCAAAATGAAGCAAGTATAGCTGCAGCAAATTTTTTGTACTACAACAACATTCCTTTCAATGTGGCAAACAATCCATATTGAGAAAAATTGGTCACTACATTGACTGTTGCCGGAAGAGGTTCAAAGCTATTACTCCTCATGACTTGAGTGGCCCGTTGTTGGAGGATTTTGTGAGACATACACAAGCCCTTGTAGAAGACCAAAAAAAAATATCGCAGAAAAAGGGGTGCACCATTTTATCTGATGGGTGAACAGATAGGAAAAACCTTACATCGATTAACTTTTTAGTGGTTTCAAGTGGGCAGTTGGTCTTCATGAAGTCAATTGATACCTCTCATCAAGTAAAAACAGCAAACACTCTATGTGACATGTTGGATGAGGTGGTGATGCAAGTAGGTGTGGAAAATGTCGTTCAAATTGTGATGGACAATGCGGCTACATATGTAGCAATAGGTAGACTTCTTGAGGAGATACACCCTACATTTTTTTGGACCCCTTTGGCAACCCATTGCATTGATCTTTTGCTCGAGGACATAAGAAAGATCTCATGGGTGAAGAGTGTGGTTGATGAGGACAGAAGTATCACCAAGTTCATCTACAATCACACTTGAGTGCTACAGTTGATGAGAGAGCACACCAATGGAAAGAAGCTTGTGTGATCGGGAATCACACGATTCGCCACAAATTTCCTCACATTGCAAAGCATTGAAGGCTTACTAGCATACCTTTAACAGAAGGTGGTGAGTGATCAAAAGGTGGGGTCTCCCTATGCTCAGAAGGACAAAGGGGTATATCTCGTGAAGACCATTTTTGATGAAGTCTTTGCAAAGTGCATGGAGGAAATCATTAAAACCTTAAAGGCTTAAACTGAATTATTATTTTTATTTATCATTTATTTGTTATAATTTTTTTTCTTAATTTTCATTTTAAATTTGTGTATTATTTTGTTATAGGTGTCAGAGCCTTTCGTTCGAATTCTCCACTTGGTGGATGGGGAGAGAAACCCAATGGGTTATTTGTATGAGGCCATGGACATGGCCAAAGAGGCCATAGCCAAATATTTTGGGCATAAAGAAAATATGAACCCATATGGCGCATAATTGATCTTAAATAGAACAAGGCACTCCATCGACATATTCATGCAACAACCTACTATTTGAATCCAAAGTTTTTCTATTTTGATTCATTTAAGGCAGATGAGGAGGTTATGGATGGCTTCAATACATGCATAGAGAGAATGATACTTGATGATGAAACTAGAGATAAAATTATTGATGAGCTACAGATTTATAAAAATGCAATGGGAAGACTCTTTTCTTCGGCTCTATGCATTAAAAGAAGAAACACCTCTCAGCGAAGTAAACTGTAAAAACAAATTAAGTCATTTGTTTATTCTTTCTAATAGACTTCTTTCATTTATTCAAGCCTAGTTGACTATTTCCTTTTTGCAAAGATGTTTGGTGGGAAGACTATGGTGCAGGTGTTCCAAATCTTTAAAAGCTAGCCATCCACATTTTGTGTCAACTATGTAGCTCTTTTTGGTGTGAACATAATTGGAACATGTTTGAAGCTGTTCACACAAAGAAGCACAATAAGTTGACAACATGCCTCAATGACCTTGTCTTTGAGCGATACAATCTTCATCTTTGCATGAGACAAGTGGCGGGGCAAGATAACAATGATGCTATTAACTTGGATGAGATCGATCCATATGGTGACTGGATTGTTGATGATGCAGAGTCAGAGCCCATGTTTACAGTGGAGGAGATTACAGATTTAGCGAGGGAGGCAGAAGAAGTAATAGCATCTAGAGTAGCAGAGATATCAAGAAGTGTTGGTGAAGATCCAAATGTTATGTTTGGCCTTGCTGACGATGTTGGCATTGGAGAGGAAGAATTTTTACCTTCCACTTCCGTTAGGCAACCACATCAAACTTATTATGGGCGCTAGAGATGAAAGATAATATGTATGTTTGATATTTCATGACTCTATGAGCATTGCAGTTTGTAACTATGCAATTTGTACTTTGAGTTTGCAGTTTGCAACTTTGTAGTATTGTTACTATTGTACTCTTTTTTGATCTCACATTGATAGAAAATATACTTATGGGCCTATGACAATCTCTAAATTCATTTTTCATGTCATTTAACAACGTTTTAAATTTAATTTAAGTTTATTTTATGAATTTATATGTTTTTTAAAGCAATGATTAAATTGTCGAGAAAACCCCGAGATCCAAGATCCAGTTCAAATTTTGCCCTCTCGAGAAATTGCCAAGGAGATTTCGAACTATGCTTGGGAGTATGTCGTGCAGGTTGGATCGCCCCAAAATACTCAATTTGTTCGTTTTGCTCGAAGAAGATTTCAAGAGGCATCAATCGCTTCAAGTACCATCTTCTGTGCATTCCTTGTCCTAATGTCACATCTTGTCTCAGTGTAACGAACGAGGCAAAACGAGAGGTAGTTGTAATGCTTGCATTGTTAGACAAAAAGAAATTAGAGAGGGCAAAGATTTAAGCAGCCATAACAACGATCATTGCTCCTGCATCGGCACAGACAGAAGAGACAGTTATGACAGAAATTGTGGGCTCTACTCGTGGTCCCTGCAAGTGCCTAGACACATTAACTTCATCGAGTTCGAGCCAAATACACTTACTTTTTGTGCCTAGAAACACACCTGAGACACAACCTTCACTACAAGGTACAAAATTAAACAAAAAGACGCATGCGAAAACAAATAAAACATGTACAAATTTTTGGTACTTCAACATCCTTCCCTTCAATGTGGCGAGGAGCCCATACTCGGAATATTTGGTGGCAATATTGACAGTTGCAAGGAAAGGGTATTGTAGACACCCCATTCCAGCAACAACTGATTTTCGACCAAACTTCAGACTGATTTCTATCAAACATTGCAAATTAAGCCTAGGAATCACTGAATGCCCCAATTTCGTTCGTGAATCATTTGTCAATGTTTAGAATCGTGTTGAGGCATTCCTATGTGGGATATTAGCCCATAAGCAACAATAACCTCTCACAAATTCACCCTCAGTCACCTTGCGACCTAACAACTAGCAGTTTGACCTATGGACCCATTAAGCGAGGCACTTGAACAATTCTTAAAAGAGCTAAAATGCAAATCAAAATGAATCAACTAATTAAACCACATTAAATGCTTAGCTAAATTATCCATTTAAAATTAATAAATATCTAAAAATGAAAATTCAAAATATCAAGTCTCTTCATCATTGCCTTTATGAGTTGTCAAACTATCACAAATATCTAAAAAATATATAATTTGAGAGCCATGCCTATTAATGAAAAATCATAATTACATGACACCTTTTTAACACAACTAGAATTAGCCTCTACTAACCTAGAGTTAGTTTGAACTCATTCCATCTTTAAACTCATCCTTAATTCACCTTGGGTGAGAGTTAACTTTTAGTGCAATGTTATTATGCCAAAATATCTCCAAAAGATATTTGCTCTTTTGGTGTAAAGTTGTTATGATCAAATAGGTGCAAGAAGCTTCATTAGTAGTGTTACTATGCCAAATTCATAAGCCAAGGTAAGCCAACCAGCCAAGCCAAGGTGTCAAGGAGAGGTGGAGCAAATGGAGCTTCATTGACAAAGATTTATTGATGCACAAAGCCAAGCAAGCCACTTCAACAAGCCATTTTGGAACTACAAAGAAGGTAAAAAGATGATTTCTTTTGTTTTTGAATTGTGTTTTCATTGTATGCTTGTCACCTATGCTCTCCCTAGTGTCTAGACTAGAGGTGTTAGTGTTTAATGTGTTTATTTTGAGTTTATTTTCTTAACTAACACTATACTAATCTCCCCTCTATGGATTCCTTGTTCACATGATGGCACGTCCAGCGGGACCAGCACCCCACAAAATTCTCCCCATGGTATTTTAGGACCTCTTTCTAACAATATTCATGTCGAAATCCTAACTTGTTGGCCAAAAAAGTGGAAAGTTAAAGCTCAAGTACATTCTACAAGAAATCGTGTTTTTGCTCTCTATAGTTGTGATATTGCATTGTAGAATCATGATATTGCACTGCAAATTCGCGATATTGCACTTACATTTTTGCTTTGATAAGTTGTGATTTTTTCTTTAAATCTACGATATTGCCTTAACAATTGCAGTATTGCCTTAATAGTTGCAATTTTGCCTTAAAATAAGCGTTATTGCATTAACCAAGTAAAACACGTTATTGTAACCCCTAGTTGCATTTTTGCATGCTCAATTGCGATATTGCAACCCCTAGTTGCGTTTTTGCATGCTAAATTGCATTTTTGCATGCCCAGGTGCGGTTTGCATGCTAGTTGCACTTTTGCATGCCCAATTGTGATTTTGCATGTTCAATTGCAGTTTTGCATGACTCGGTTGCAATTTTGCATTGGTTGTTGCAAATTTGCCTTCCCAATTGCATTTTTTCCATGATAAGCAGCAATTTTTCCATGATAAGTAGCGATTTTGCCTTGATAAATTGTGTTTTTGCATGATAAGTTTCAGTAGTCCTTATAGTCGCAATTTTGTCTATAAATTTGTGATATTGTCCCCAAATCTGCGGTATTGCTCTGTATAATCATGATATTGCCTTCGTAATCTGCATTTTTGCAAGAAACTGTGATTTTTCACTATAGACTTGCGATATTGCACTGAAGAATAGCAATTTTGCACTGTGTAGTCATGGTTTTGCACTAACACTTTGCTCTATGGGAAGTTGAGATTTTGTGCTAAATAGTTGTGATTTTGCTAGAAAAGTTGCGGTATTGCTCTGTGTATCTGCGATTTTGTACTATGTGAAAAACATTTGAAGCCCGAGAGCTAAATTTCAAAAGTCATTTGCTCACTTACTTCTAGCTTCTAAGCACAAGGACCCCTTAACATCTTTTGCAAGACCCAAAGACCAAGGAAAGACGTTTTTGACACTCTTAAGATTCAAACTCACATCTGCATTTGGAGTTTTAAAAATCATTTACTTGAGTCATTTTTGTTTTTCGAATTTTTCAAACAACGCCAAGCAGCTAAACTTCATGTCATATTTCGTTTGGTGGTCTAAAAATAAACTCACACTCTAGTTAAATGCTCATAAGAGTTTTCATTTTTATGATTGTTATTTTGTATTTGTTTCGTAAGCCAAGTGTAGTGTGTATGCTCTCCCCACATCCCCTTTAGATAACTTGGGTGATCAAAAACGCTTCAGATAATCCAAAGCATAGAATGAAAGTCACTAAGGTGCTCCCCAAAGTCCGAGTGATTTGGGTGATCCCAAAACAACACTAAAGTCCTTCCACAGCTTTTCTTTCATGCATCTTGGCTTGTGGGCAAGAGTTTATAATCTCCCCACGAGTTCTCTAGGGAAGTGTTGACCTGGGAATTCATCTCCCAACATTGCTTCAACCCCACTCCACGGTAGGGGTATACAAATTGAGGTTGACTTCCTGGAACACTTGTTTGAGTGGTTAAACAAGCTCAGTTAGTAAGAAACTGCCTCGGAACGTAAGTTTAACTCGAACATCGCACTACACTGGCAATTGACAGATGTAGTGGTTGTGAAAAAGACAACATTTTCACAAGAAGTTGGTTAATGTGGATCCAAATGACGTGTTATGCCCTAGTGTTAACCATACATATGGGACCATTTAAAACGTACGAAAATTGATAGTTTTTAGACAACCCCACTTGCCGCGGATATATATTGTCAATGCAAAGCGAGTAACCCAAAGTTACACGTCGTGATATGAACTCTTGAGAAAAAAGGGGGCATAAAAACCCTACTTTTCATGCGCATTTTAATTTTTGGATTAACATAATTTCCTCTTAAGAGCAAGTATATAGACGGAATTTGACAGTACGAAACCTTGTCAGTTTTTAGGATTAAGACGATAAATTTAGGTGTTTTTGTTCTTTTTCCTTTTTACTTGCATTGTCTTGAGTCAAAACTATTTGTTTGTCTAAACCACACCCAAAACAAGTCATGTTTGCACATCACCCTTTTGTTTGAAGAGGTGTTATGTCGTCCATTTGACACCACATTTTGCCTTGGTCATTTGTCAAACTTGTGTGTGTGTCACTTGTTTGAAAGGGGCATCATTACACTGTCCATTTCAATCCAAGTCTTGTGCCTTAAAAGTTTTTGAAACAAATCATTTGTCATACCTTTAGAGCAAGATAGCGTCGTTACGTTACTCGTATTATTTCAAAGTGTTGTTGCCTTGTATCCAATCACAATTTCAAAAAACCATGTGTGCCTTCTTGGTCTATGCCTAGTATCGCTATGTCGTCCGTTTTAGTCTAAGCTTGTTGTCCATTTAAAAACCAAGGCTTCTAAATCGAAGTTCGAAATTGGTCTTGATCAGTTCAGATTCAAAAATTAATTGATGTATGCCTATGCCTCGCGTAATTTTGCTTAGACATTTATCTCTCAAATTTGGGTTGTGCAACTTAGACTAATTCCTTGCTTGATTTAAAGACTATTTTTTGTGCCTAGATTTTGGGAAACGGTCTATCTTCCGTGTGCCTAAAGTCCAATGTCTTCTGCCAAAAGTCAAGTTTATGTTTGAATCTAAATGCCTAGTTTGAGTCAAAGTGTTTCAAATTTGTTAGATTAATTATCTTGCTTTTTAGACCTAGTTTGTGCCAAATCTAGCTTTTGTGTCGTGTTCCCAAAAGACCTAGCAAATCCCCTTTGTCTTGGACCTAGTTTGTACCAAGTCTAGCTTTTGTGTCGTGTTCCCAAAAGACCTAGCAAATCCCCTTTGTCTTGGACCTAGTTTGTACCAAGTCTAGCTTTTGTGTCGTGTTTCCAAAATATCTAGCACTTTACCTTTTTGCTTCTTAAACCTAGCATGTTCCAAATCTAGCTCTTGTGTCGTGTTTCCAAGAGTCCTAGCATGTTACCTCTTTGTTTTAGACAGTGGTTTTGAGCCTAGCTTTGTGCCTTGTTCCCAAAGACCTAGCAACCTTTTTTGTTTTTAGACCTAAATTAGAATTGTTTGAAACACTTTCTACCAAGTTTGGCATTCGGAATTATCCATTCACTTGACCATTTGTGTGAGAGATTTGACATTAGACCTTTTGGACCGAGTTTATCATTGATCAATTTTTTGGAGAATGGCTCCATTCCTAGACTAATGTCGTTTTCAAACCTAGATTTGACATTAGACCTCTTGGACCGAGTTTATCATTGATCAATTTTTTTGGAGAATGGCTCCATTCCTAGACCAATGTCGTTTTCAAACCTAGACTTAGACTAAGACCATTTTCGTAGACTAAGACCATTTTCGTAGATCAAGACCGCCCTCTTTGGGCTACTTGCCAAACCTAACCATGCCGATTATCATATGTCGCGATTGCTCTTCTTTGGGCCAATTAACGTACATTGTTCGCCCTTTCAATGATAATGGTACCCAATCCCCTACCTATACCATTAATCCTCCTTCGATCTGTGCGAGCAACCAAGCTCCATAGTGTCCAAGGATTACCATACCAGGACTTCGTCCTTTGGCCTGCGCGAGTAACCAAGCTCCACAGTGTCCAAGGATTACCATACCAGGACTTCATCCTTTGGCCTGCGCTAGCAACCAAGCTCCGCAACGCCCAAAGATTACCATTCCAAGCCCTCGTCCTTTGGCCTGTGCTAGCAAGCAAGCTCCACAACGTTCAAGGATTACCATTCTAGGCCCTCATCCTTTGGCTTGTGTTAGCAACCAAGCTTCACAACATCCATCCATTACCGTTCTAGGCCATCCTCCTTTGGCTTGTGTTAATAACCAAGTTTCGCAACGCCCTTTCAAGTATGGTAGCTCGTTATCCCAACAAGGTTGTGCAATTACGACTAGACGGGTCACAGTTAACATCCTACATCGACAACCAGCGTTTGTTGAGTCCATCGTAGATGAATTTATTCACAAAGAGGTCATTATGCAACCACTGATCATTCATCATCCAGTGCCAACCTTCGCCCACTTTAGAAAATCCATGCCGATGGTTGAGCCGCCCCAACAGAGCCAATCATTACCTCTTCAAGAGCCATCATTTAAAGACCAGTATGTGTTCCAAACTAATATTTTGCATCCAAGTATAAACCAAGGCCAAGAGAACCAACCAATCCATGATGTTTTTGTTGAACCACCCATTTGTGACGAGTCAACCTGTGATGAGTCACCTTTTGATCCTTTCCCTTTCGCTGAGAAGTCTCACTTGGATAAGTCAGTATTTGTTGAGTCACTTCTTAATGATTATAACCGTCTTTGGGAAAATCATTATCTTGACCATTGTCCTGTTTTTAAAGAGCCTCCTTTTGACAAGCCAGTCTTTGTGGAGTTGTCTCTTGACCTTTTCCCCCTCATTGCGGAGTCTCACCTTGACAAGCCAGTCTCTGTGGAGTCACCCCTCGAACTGTTCCCTCTCTTTGAGGGGCTTCACCTAGACAAGCCAATGTATGTTAAACCCTTCTTAGATAAATCTATTTTTGAAGAGCCCATTATGCCATCACAAGCCATTACTTGTCCATTACCAAACATTCAACCAGACATCACTATAGCAGCATTCACACTAACTAAAGAATTAGAGTCAGGTTCTATTTTTGAACTGATATCAAATTTAGCATCAGAAGCAAAATCAATGTCAGTCTCAACATTGGATTCAGAGTCCTTTGAATCAGACTCAGCGTCAGAATCAGAATACATTTGTGGTTGTTATAATATTGGTTACACATACCTTGCAAATCAATTTAAATATATTTGTGATCCTTCCACGGTTTTTAGGATGATTACTTCAACATCGACACAAGTTCTCCTAGTATTTCCTACGAGGATTTTGCTGCGTCTTTCCATTCCATTACCGTTCCACATGCCATTAACACCAACCAACCTAGCCATTATAGTAACATTCCACCTCCCACAAGTGTCAATTGGGACCGATAGAATCATACCTTCTTGAATTACATCCATGGCGACATATCAATTGAAGAATATCAAGGGGACCAAGACCACATTCATGTAGAAGAACAATCTCCTAGTGAAACCTTTCTAGAGGCGCTAGGGGGCAATCAAAGTCCAAACTCAACATCTTCTAGTGAAACCTTGTTTGCGACGCTAGAAGACAATCAAAGTCAAAAGTCAACATTCCTTAGTGAAACCTTTTCGAAGGCACTATGGGACAATCAAGACAACTTTATTGGTGAAACCTCTTCAAGACGCCAATAGCTGAGCACAATAGTTCTTCACTGTTTGATGGAGACATTATTAAAGATAACATCAATACAGCTTCCAATCGACAGCATAATCAGATGGTAGCTACTCTTAGGCTTAAACAACAAAAAAATCTGGTGGTCCTATGGAGAGCATATTTAGAAGTCTTTGGCCCCACCACAAACAAAATTATGTTGAATCCAGAATTAGCAACATTGTATGTGCCTGAAAATCCTAATCGTCATTTGTTGCCCAACCATTATAATCCATTTATTCATTCCAAACCTATATTACATTGCCAAATCAAACCTATCAGCTAATATTTATCCCTATTTACCATCCATGGCCGCACTTTCCTTTACAGAGGATACGAAGACATCTTGTCTCGAAGTTTGGAGGAAATAGAATCAACGACCAACGAAGATCACAACAACATTATTGGAGTCAAAATCAGCAACATTTTCTTGACAAAACAGCTATTCAGAAGGGGTGTGGGCTAGCAATTTAAACATTTGACCATTCTAGTTGTATCATATGCTGATCAGAACAAACATCTCCACATCAACAAGAACAACGGAAACATTTACCTTGCCAGAACTGTTTACCTTGCCTTTTCCATTTGCCATTCGCCTTGCCATTGTTTCATACCATGCCATTCACCTTACCTTGTCACTTGGGGGCAACCCTATTACCATTATAAACAATTGCCATCATGTCATCTTTTTATCATACCCTATACTATTCTACCATACCTTCCCTATTAACCAACGTTATTTTTACCTCCCTCACAACCTTTTTGACCTTGGTTCCACTCCATTGGTTCTTCTGGCACCTTCAACGAGACGGATTCAGACCAAATTTTAGTAGTTGATTCAGTATTCTAGATAGAGGCAGTATCTTGGACCAGTATAACAGTAGTTTCACAGTTGCATCTTTCATGTGTTATTTCATTTCATTCTAAGTGTTACTGATTATAACCACCTTTAGGCAAATCAGTGTCCCACTCCGTGCTACTAATTATAACCACCTTTGAGCAAATTAATATCATTGACCTATGTCATTGTTTCCTAATTATAACTGCCTATGGGCAAATTAGGAGCAACACTTTTACCATGCATTATCGTATCACCTTGACATTCCTATGCTACACTATGCCATTTGCCTAATCCACGAACTTGCTACTACCAAGTCCGATCCCTCCGTTGTAAGGCGGAACTATAGTGACTTGAGGTCCCATTCTGGGACTATGTAGGCAGTGCTCAATTCTCGTTGAGGTTAGCTCAGTCACCATTTTCCCCATCCTTATTGGCCTAAAGCCTTATGCTCTCGCCATTTTGCGAGTTTATATTGTGTGCATTATGTATTCAACTTTGATACATTGATGACCGCTAGGCTTCATCTTACGCTCTCACCAATTTGCGAGTATTCTCTATTTCAAACACTATCGTCGTTTTGCAAGATCATTTTTTTTCCTCTACAACACGCTCATTTTTTTCGATCATCATTTTCTTCTATTCCATATCCTGAGAGAACTATATTTGGCCTAAATTTCATATTGGATCTTGCGTCTATGGAACTATGCAGGCAACGTCCACTTGATTCGTGCATCTGGAGTCAGCTCAGCTACCCCTTCATTTTCTTTTATTCATCCCATTGTGTCTGTTTGTTTCGTTGTCTCCTATAGCCTGGGAGAAACCTTGTGCCATTGTTTGTGTTGTCATCCCTGTGTCGTTACTGTCTAGCTTAGAGTTCACCCTATCATCAAGAGTAACACCTCTATTACACATGCACGAACAATTTATTTTCTGTTTGCGCTAACATTGTGCTTAACCATTGTTTGTGTTTGTTTCATCTTGTTCTTGTTTTGTTTTGTTCACTTTTTGTTTCTTGGTGTTTTGTTGTGCTTTTTGTTTATTGGTGTTTTATCTTTCTTTTTGTTTGTTTCTTTGCTTGTTTGTTTGTTTTCATTGTTGTGTCTTGACTTAATATATCTACGTTTATTGGGTGATTCCTTGTGCATCATACTTAAATCCATTCATATTCATATGTCATCATGGTTTTTATCATTGGTGCGTTGTTTTCAATTGTTTATTAAATCGAGAGTCAGTCCTTATGCATATTCCGGCTAGATCATCATGGTGTTTTATATCATGATGCATACCATCAGGTGCTATAGAAAAAACAAGCTCGAAAAATCTTACAAGCAATAGTGCTGCAAAAACTTCTCCTTGATCACCTTGGTAAATCCTCTCGTCCTCCTTGATCAAATCAACCCATTGACCACTCTGGTTGTATTAATGCTAATAAGGACAAGCATCTCCACATTGGCAGATACAACCGAATCATTCGCATTGATCAATTCTTATTATTTTATTCTATTCCTCATTCTATTTTCGCTCGCTTCTGGGTGAACTACATTGGCCTAATGTCTATTTAGCCTATGTAGGCAGCGCTTGGATACATGATGTATCTCAAGTCAGCTCGGCCATTTTTATTCTTCCAATCATCTCTTTCATCACTTTGTGCATCCTCATGTGCTTGGTTGTTTGTGGCTTCTTCAGTCATTTGACCATCGCATCTACATTTGCACCCACTCATCTTTAATTTGTGTGATAGGTTATATCCTTTAGTTATGCTTGTCAATCTGCCCTACTGGGGCACAACCAATTTATCACAATCAAATTCGCCCTATTGGGACACAATCAAAAATCATTATTCAATCCAGGTCATCTTAATGATTATAACCGCATGTGGGCAAATCATTATTTCGACTCATCTGTCCTGTTGGGGCATATGCCTGTGCCACTGACTATAATCGCCTTTGGACAAATCAGTCTCAACCTTTGTTACTGATTATAACCATCTTTGGGCAATCAATACTTTTTAAATCAATGCGTGCAAGCATTATCTCGATTGGATTAATCTCACCAATGGGTTAATTTCATTTTTCTTTCTGCTTCTTTTCGAGGGACCATCTATCAATAATATGTATCGACCACTCCCTCGAGGGGGCATCATTATAGGCCTACCAAACATTGTTTGGAGCTTCTTCTCCAATCATTATCTTCTTTCCTTCTTAACGGTTTTTTCATTATTTGAGAAGATATTATTGTGCCTATGCTTGCAACGCCCTCCCAAATAAGGGACAACTGTACACACCCCATTCTGGCCACAACTAGCTTCCGACCAGACTTCAGACTGATTTCTACCAAACATTGCAAATTAAGCCTAAGAATCACTGAAGATTCCAATTTCGTTCATGCATCGTTTGTCAATGCTCAGAATCGTGTTGAGACATCCATATTTAGGATACTAACCCGTACGCAACAATAACCTCTTACGGATTGACTCTGTCACCTTACGACCTAACAATTGGCAGTTTGGCCTATGGACTCATTAAGCGGGGTACTTGAACAATTCTTAAAAGATCTAAAATGCTAATCAAAATAAATCAACTAATTAAACCAGATTAAATGCTTAGCTAGATTATTCATTTACAATTAATGAATATCTAAAAGTGAAAATTCAAAATATCAAAATATAAAACCTCTTCATCATTGTCTTTATGCGTTGTCAAGCTATCACAAATATCTAATTTGAGAGCCATGCTTATTAATTAAAAATCATAATTACATGACACCCTTTTAATTCAACTGGAATTAGCATCAACTCACTTGATATTAGTTTGAACTCATTCCATGTTTACACTCAACCTTAACTCACCTTGAGTGAGAGTTAACTTTGGAGATTATAAATACAAAGCCCTGCCTATTGAACAACAAGCTTTATTAATGCAATGTTATTATGCCAAAATATCTCCAAGAAGCTTTTTTGGTATAAAGTTATTATGCTCAAATAAGTGCAAGAAGCTTCATTAGTAGTGTTATTATGACAAATTCATAAGCCAAGATAAGCCAACCAACCAAGCCAAGGTGCCAAGGAGAGGTGGAGCAAATGAAGCTTTATTGACAAAGATTTCTTGATGCCCAAAGCCAAGCAAGCCACTTCAACAAGCCATTTTGGAGCTACAAGGAAGGCAAAAGGATGATTTCTTTAGTTTTCTAGTTGTGTTTTCATTGTATGCTAGTTACCTATGCTCTCCCTAGAGTCTAGGTTAGAGGTGTTAATGTTTAGTGTGTTTATTTTGAGTTTATTTCCTTAATAGCACTACTAATCTCCCCTCTATGGATTCCTTGTTCATAGGTACAAGGCACCCTCTCAAAGATACTTAAGTGGGAGGTTGTTCCGAAATGCAGTTGAAGATGCAAAGGTAATTGTGAAAGATCAAAAGAGATTGTGGCAAAAGTTCGAATGCACCATTCTTTCCAATGGATGGACTGATGGAAAGAACTGCACCCTCATCAATTTTTTGATGGCTTCAAATGGTGATAGTTTTTTTTAAGTCCATTGATGCATCTAACAATATAAAAAATGTCGAAACTTTGAGCTTGATACTCGAGAAGATTGTTTTAGAAGTGGGCATCGAGAATGTTGTCCAAGTTATCACAAACAATGCAGCAACATATATAGCAACTAGGAGACTTATAAAAGATTGATATCCATCAATCTTTTGAACCCCTTTTGCGGCCCATTGCCTTGACCTTCTTTTGGAGGACATAAGCAAACTTGATTGGGTGCGACCAGTTGTAGAAGAATCCAGAAACATTACAAAATATATATACAATCACCCTTGGGTTCTCAACTTGATAATGGAGCACACTAAAGGGAAGAGCTTGTTCGAATAGGTGTCACCAAGTTTGAAACGAACTTTTTTATATTGCAAAATATTTGTAGTTTGTTGACTTCTTTGAGACAAATGTTTGTGAGTCAAGTTTGGATGGACTCATCATATTCAAAGAAAATTGATGGAGTCAAGGTTGGAAAGATAGTTTTCAGTGAGCCCTTTGAAAAGAGAGCTACAGAGATCATTAAGATAGCTTGAAATTTCAATTTAAATTTCAAGTAGATTCCCTTATTTTAAATTTTTTAAACTTAAAGTATTTATTTTATTTATAAATTTGTAACTTTAATTTGTTTGTAACTTTGTAGGTGTCAGATCTTTTGGTGAAGGTTTTGCGTTTGGTAGATGGGGAGCAAAACCCAATGGGTTACATTTATAAGGCTATAGATAAGGCCAAAGAGACCATCCAAAACTATTATAAGAGGTATCGTGCCAGATTTGATCCCATTTCAGAGTTGATTTATCAGAGGTGGAACAATCAACTCTACCAACCCATCCATGCAGCGGGGTACTACCTTAACCCCAATTTTTTCTACTATGATGGCTTCACAAATGCTAATGGGGAGGCTATGGAGGGGCTCTCAACATGCATTGAGAGTAAACCCCTAACGTTGAGGTGAAGGATCTCATTATTTCAAAGTTGTAGAACTACAAGCAAGCTAGGGGTTGGCTCTTTTCTTCAACGCTAGCTATTCGAGGAAGAGGCACGCAATCACCAGGGAATAGACAATGAAGTTTTTACTTGTACCTTACCAATTACAAATTTACAATTATTAATTACTTACAAACTTTTGAATATCATGTTTGCAGGGTCATGGTGGGAAGATTGGGGTGGGAATACCCCAAATCTTCAAAAACTAGTCCTCCACATTTTATCTCAACCTTGTAATGCTTATGGATGTGAGCACAACTGGAGTTTGTTTGACATCATTCATACGAAGAAGTGCAACAAGTTGAGTCAATAACGCTTCAATGCCCTAATTTTTGTACAACACAACCTTCAATTTCGCACAAAAAAATTGGAGAACACATCACAAGAGCCTATCGATCTAGATGAGATCAATCTCTACAATGATTGGACTACACGGAAGGAGGCCCCCATATTCATAAAAGATGAGATTGTTGATTTCAAGAGGCAAGATATGAAGGGTGCAGTTGCAACAAAAGGAGAGATTGGATTGGAGGACATCCTTGAAGATGAGGCAGAGGCAAAGGTAGAGATGGAGCCACAAGGGCAGGCACAATGTTCTAGGCAGAGCGAAGAGGAACAACCAAGTGGGAGGGCTAGACTTTCTCAGTCCCCCTTAGTTTTCTAGAGATCAAGAAAGAAAAAATTATAGATTCTTGTAATTTGTACTTGTAGATTCTTGTATAAGTATCATTGTATCAATTTGTTGTTGGCAACTTGACAGTGTCACAGTTGTATCTGCATGATTATGTGATTTTGTACTTTATTTGTATTCGAATCTAATAGAAAACACTTTCCCAACATTTTACAATTGTAATTTCTATTAAAAAAAAATTAAATTTAAGCATTTTTTTTATGTCAATTATTCCCGATTAATCAACCACCCCTGTCGATTAATCTTTGATTAACAAAAATTCCTCGACGAGTACTTGTCGGTTACCATTATGTAAATTGTGATCTGAAGACTTCGCAACGGTAAAAATGACCCAACGAGAAGGAATATGCCTTTTCAGCTCATCAGGTATGTTTTCGGGACCAGATTTTGAGTTTTTGCAGTACATCACAATAAGTTGTTAGCTCCTATGTTTGGCTATAGATTGGATCTAGGTCCATTCGAAAGGGTCGGGGGAGGGGGGTTTCACCTTGCATTTTTTCTTCGTGTGGCATATCGAGCACCCTCACTTAAGGATTTTGTAGTGTTTCTTCTACACACTTAACACATTGACATATTTGGAGATATTGAGTTGCTTTGTCTTCATTCCCTAGTCAGCATTACAGAGGGTGTTGTGTACTGCTAATGCTTTCTTGGTTGTTCAAGTATGTTATGTACCTAATGATTGTTCCTATTATATGTAGAGGTTGATTGTTTTTTGGAGGAGCTCCATAGCACTCCATTTGCAATCTGGTTGTTGCCTAGAGAAGCTCCATAGCACTCCATTTGCAATCATTTAACCATGCATTCCATCCAAATTGAACACGTACATATAGTCACTCTTGTTCACATAACTAGATTCATTGAAGCTACTTTTGTTTTATTCATTAGAGCTTTCATCAGATTCGACGGACATTTAATTCAGTAGCTTCATTGTTCTTTTTATTTTTTTATTGTACACGAGTACCTCACTAAGTCTAGTTGTCGGGACCCATACTTATGAGTATAAGACTTTTTTTTTTACCACATCACCTAAGCTGACCTTCAAAAGGGGTGTTGGAGTGTGTCAAACTCACACTTGATATGAAGTCCCCCATAAGTAGATGGGTTACCAAGGGGTGTGATTTATTATGTGCACACAATTATTAAATACACAATTAATGTGATAGTTATCCTTACTTGTGAGAAAGGTTAGGTGTAACTTGAGAAAAGATTCCACCTTTTACTCCACCAATAATAATCTCTCACATCTTACTTTTCCTATATAAGAAAACTTTGTGTTCTTGTGGAATGTAATAACATTTATAGAGTCATCCCCTGAGTCAGTGGAGATGTAGACTTTTAAAGAGTCATGTTCTAGTGCAACCATTACAAGTTGCACACCTACATTGTATATTACACATGGTTAATACAATATGAGTTTATCAGTGAATCTCTCTCTTGTCCCAATACTTTATGTTGGTGTCTATGTTGGAGATCAAAGCCATGTCTAATATGGTATTAGAGCCATTTTTAATAATGCAGTGATAGTGGTAGAGCAGAGTATACATATACAACATTGTAAAAACAAAGAGTTTATATTCCTCTTTAACTCTTATGAACTCATGCATCTGCTGTGAGAGTGGTTTAGGGGATGGGGAAAGGGGTAATGGCACACAGCGTTTGCATTTTTGGTATTGATGAAATTATGGATTTGTAGATTCAATCATTGAATTTTGGTGTACAAGTCCCTTACCCTCATCTTGTTTACTTTTTTGTTATTTCAATTGAAAGAGGAATATGAATATGTTTTTATCATGGTTGCCAGGAGATGGGTACGGGGAGACGGGTACGGGTACTGGTATGCCATTTTTTTGAAAATAGGAGACGTACATGGAGACGGTAATATATATTTATTATTTAATATTATATATAAATAATTATATATACTATGAAAACTTTAAAGAAATTTATACTATTGCAATGCCAATACTAGCAATATACATAAATATAATACAAGCCAACCAAAGATTTTGATCGAACAAATATCTCATCATATTAAACTTAAGGGTCATCATATACAATGAAATTTAGAATATCACATAAATTATTTTTTTAAAAATAATAATAATAAGTACAACTAACAACATATCACATAGAAATTTATAATAATTTAAAAAAATTACACTTTAAATTTTAAAATTAAAATCAAAACATTAAATAATATTATAATATTTATTATTTAATAATTATTAAATTATAAATATTAATTTATTAATAATAAAATAATAAATATTAAAAACAAAGGATGCATAAATGTTAAATAATAAATATTAAAAAAAAAAATTTTAAAGCATTTAAAAATTAAAAAAAAATTGTTAAACATTTAAAATTTTAAACAAACATATTACTGTTACATTATTAAATAATAAATATTAAAAAAATAAAATATTAAATATTAAAAATAAAACCTAATTAGTAATACATTAATAATTGTATACTATATAACTTAACTAAAAACAACCCAAAAAAATTGGAAAAAAAAAATCTAAAATCTTACCCCGGACTCGACGCAACAATGGCTACCATTGTCGCAAATGGTACTAGCCATCATCGTTCACGGCACTTCCTGCCAGTGTTGTTCGCGGCAATGGCAGCCATTGCCGCCTCGGCCCTCTCCCCAAAGAAAAAAACAAAAAAAACGCAGACTGTAAGTGGAAAAAAATAAATGTAAAGTTGCCTCACACCCACTGTAAACTGCGAATGCCTATTGCAAATTGAGAATGCCCTTTTGTTCAACGACTGGCGACTATGCCGATAAGTGGAGGTTTTGGGTTTTTTTATTAAGCAAAATTTGTGACACGTTTGGATAATTTTGGCACTTAGGGTTTGGGAGACGACGTTTTCCCATCTGGGGACGTGTTGGAGACACAGGGATGGGCAGGTAGATGCCTCCCGCGATGAGAGACATCCCCGTACCTGTCTCCTGTCCTCGAAACGCGTTCCAAAACTTGAGACGCGCCCAGGGGGTGGGAGACACGTTGCAACACTGGTTTTTATATTCTCAACTTTTGACGACTTTATGCAATACCTTGCATTTCATATCTGATGCAATAGTTAAAGTATGTTTGAATAAGCTAATAGCTATAAAACTGGTTGATAAATAACCAGTTTAGTTATTAGCTTCATTGTTATGCATTTATAGAAATCTGGAAAAGTTACATTCTTATGTGTTTGTTGTCAAATCTGATTTGGGGCGCAGTATGAGCTGTACCCTTCCTTCTAAACTAGTCATTTATATGGTAAGTGAGTTCTATGCTTGAATCCCAGCTTGCAGAGAATCACTAGGCGGAGAAAAAGGCCCAAGAATTTGCACATTGGATCTTGTATACCACTATGAATAGACCATGTGCAAAGATAGAACTTGTGATGATGTATAATCAGATATTTATTATGATATTTTTTGGCTGTAATCATTCCCTATAATTTAATGGCTAAATTGTATGCATATACCTTCTAGGCTGCCTAATTGGCATGTAAACTTATTAGTAATGAGTGATGAGAAATGAAATGCAAAACATAAGTTATTGGGAGTGGTATTCCCTCTTGAAACATGTCAAAATTGTAGGTGATACTCTTGAATCTAATAGTTGTGTTTCCCTCTCATTATACTGTTTTTACTTGGAAACTGTGAAAATGGGGTGCAAATCTACAGTATTTCTTGAGCTGGGGTGAAAGCAGCTAATGTGACCATGTTTACTTGTGTGTAGTCTATTTAGACCATAATACGTATCTTATTTAGACATCTTAGACCCATTTTTAAATGCATACCCCTTCCTTTGTAACTCAATGTTTGCGAGAAAGGGGGAAATTCATTGTAAAATGCAAACTGGGCAATCCTTGTTTGGAGTTTTCATCCAAAAGTTTGTGAGAGTACCTAAATACATAATTCATCTTCAGACCTCAAAAAACCATCTTCAATATTTATTTTACTTCCTTTGTAATTTGCATCTCTTAAGGAAAAAGAGTAGGCAGTTCAGAAAAATGCAATCTGCGAGAGAACCATTCAGAGTGAGAAGTTAAAAACTTGCATGGAGTAATATCTTAAGACAGACATTATCTTTCTACATCAAAGTGTCCATGAGTTCATCTTGAGGTACTTTCTTTGAAATACACACCTATTTCAAGAGGTACAAAAAGTGTTGTAGCATTTTGAAGTGTCATTTGCACCTCTATTTGGAGTTCAATTTTTTTGAAATTTAGTGGGTTTGTAAATATTAGTATCAAGAATGTCCTTGTGAAATTTACGAACATTTGGATCATTATTCCATTAGTTGCAAACCTCTGGAAAATGGCATGTCAACCATAGTCTGACAATTTTCTTAATCCATTTTTTTATAATTAAGACAGCTTACATTGCGAAGCAAATGTGAGTATCTTGAACTTTGAATTTCAGAAAAAAAATTCCATATTTAGATCCCTCACTTTGAGAGATTTCCAACGGTATGTAAAACTTTGGGTATTGGAAAAGTATAGAGCTTCAAAATATGATTTTCGTGAGCAACCTGTTTTAGGTCCAACCTAGTTTTGTTAACCTTCAAAGTTCATGAAGCAAATGTGAACCTCTTAACCTTAGAATTTCCACAAGTAATCCATATCTCGATTCCTCTTTTCCTAAACTTTCCAATAGTGTATAACACTTCGGGTATTGGATACATATATGAATTCAAAATGTCATTTTAGTGCATAACCAGTCTTAAACCTAATCTAGCATTGCATACCCTGTTTGCAAACCTAGTATTGCAAACCTTCGTTAGCAAACCTTGTTTTCCAGCAAACCTTGTGTTAGGCTGAATCTCAAAACTAACCAAGTTCGACATGACATAACTTTTGCATCTATTATCCGTATGGGTAAATGAATAATCGATTTCTAGGTTTTTGGACATGTAGGATTCATAGATGAGGTTTTCAAGAGCCTTAAATGAACCAGAGATAAATTTTTACCAATAAGGCATCTCTTAGAGATGATTAGAACTGGTAAGGTTTGATTTATGCATTCGCACACATTAATAGTGATTAATTATTTGAGATTTCCACAGGTAGACATTGTAAACAATACACCTGGAACAAACTGTGCTTCTAAGGAGGTTTGACTTGTGTATTCTCATATATTAATAATTCAATAGTGATTGTTTTGTAAGTGCAAATAATGTGTGCATACACTTTGCTTTTTATGAAAAATATTAATTCATATTTTATTAAAACAAATGTAATGTGAGTTTCTACTTTCTAGAATGTGACTCCATGGGGGTGCTACATGTTTCACCACTACAACAATTCCATCACACAACATCAAGCAAGAAACACAATTATTACCCCCTTACTCAGTTGTACAAGAGCATTGAATCAAAGACTGTTTATAATGCAGATCACTCTAATCAAATTGAAGGGAATGTATCCCAAGACTCACCTAAATAATTTACCATAGCTCCTAAGCTTGCCACCAACCTAACGATCATTTTCATCAAATAAGGTCATTAAAATAAACGTTGGCTTCCATCGACAAAAAGCCTTGTTATAATGACTTTTACCTCAAAAAAGTTACATGTCACCCACTCCAATCAAACAATATCCTGTTAACTTACATGTGTCACAGAAATTGCTCATACATCATAAGCTCTTTTCAGATCTAAGGGTTTTTCACCCTAGCACTTTCCTATCGTAATTGAATATACGTTTGAGTTCAATTCACTTGTAGATATTTACATTAAAAATATCTGTCTTTCCACCATATTTCAGTTGATGATTACTACGCATGCTGTCCTTTGCCACACATCCTGAGGACATATCTTCATTCACTGCAACAGTTTCAAAATCTTGACTACATTCACAATAAACCTTGGTTTATAATTTTTGCTTTAAATTCCAATCTTAATCATTTCCATTATTTCTTACTTTTAGCATTTTATTCTCACTCCTTTTATTTTTCTATTTTTCAGATTTTAATCTAGATTCTTATCATTTCCATTGCAGGTCTACCTTCATACTCTACAAATTCAGTTATGGTTTCTGTCAACCAGAAATATTAAATTTAATACGTGAAGAATAGGATATTTATGAAATGCTTTCATACAGGTGCAATTGTATATTGCTGATTAATTATATAAATATTCATCCGAAAGTGGCTTATAATTTGCCTAGACTAATATAATAGGATAATATCATCCAACATTGCAAGTGTAATTTACTGACTCGTGCAACTTTACCAGGAACACCGTTTTTAGCAATAACCGACAACAAATTGTTTTCAAACTAACTCTTTGACAGACTGAGGATTTTGTCATGGAAGAATGAGAATGCAGACATGCAAACAGATATGCTTGATTCAACATATGTGATTCAAAAACTAAGTGGATAGAAATATAGACTCCCATGAAGCTAATATTTAAAAATAACATCCACATATTACCATAAAGCCAAAAATGGAAACCACATTTAAATCCATAAAGCTTTGATAAATTAATGTAATTGTAACCCTTACAAATCTCACACAACAAATATAACTTCAGTAGAAGTTCACAATGTATAGAAAGCTTTTTGCATTAGAGAGTCAACGTAACCCAGTCAGTTCTTAGAAGAATATAAAAACTTTATTTAGTTAGGATAACAAACTGTGCAACAGGGATCATTATGATAGGAATTTTTACTGTAGACTGTGCTGAAACATTAGGAATATAGCTACCATGCAAAAAATATGATCTTCAAGAGTAGCAATAAGAAGTTAAACTGGTGATAAACTTGTGTGAACTGCCATAAACTTTAAGTAAATAAATTTGAACTTGCAGCTGCATTTTCAAAGGAAAAAAGCTTAGCGGACTTTTATAGGCATTCACTAAATGCAGATGATTTGTAAATATGAAAGGATGCATTTCATTTAGAAAAAAGAGTGGTCAAGGTCAACATTATATAATCAGAGCAAGCGATATGTGCACTCATACGTAAATGCTTATCTTCTAAGGCATGATTGAAAGTACAGATTGGTTTCTACTTGCAAGGGCATCTGAACTTTACCTGTTGGTAACCAGGTGTTCCTTATTCTGATTCTATTTAAACGACTGCCAAACCCAGTATAAATGCCTATAACAGCCAACAATCTTTTTTCAGAGGTTGCATTCCAAGTCAGACGCTTGTGGAGGTAACCTCGACTCCTAGCCAAAGCTAGCTCCATCTCCACATCTGCAATCTTCCTTCCTAAATCTCTGGCAAACATCAACCAAAACTCTTCAGTGACAATTTTGATGTTCCACTGTAAATCTATTTTTTGAATATTCTCTGAGCAGCAAAGAAGGAAAAAGGCTCCATCTAAAATGTATATTCATTGCAGGTATTCTGATCCTTAACTACTTATGAAAAGGTCTTAGCATTAATTACCGATAAAAAGCACAAAGTTACACATATACATACTTGCATCCAAGATTCAACAGCTGCTCTTCTACAGTAACTACCCCTGTTACCTAAATAACAGCAAAACAATACTGGTTAATTATCTGCAGCTGAACTGAAAACCAACCTACGTAACAAATGAACATGCATGAAATGGTAAGTAAAATTGATCCGATCGATATATTCATTTTAAAATAAGAAAGCAGCTTGGAAATCTGATTTACCTTTGCTAACATAAAGCATGAACATCAAAACAAAAATCCCCAACACAAAGGAACGTGAAAAGCGAAAACAAACCTGTTCACTATTTTTCTCAAGAAGACTAGTAAGCAATTTTCTCATCTCTGCATCTTGCCACAACCTGACGACAAAATATTTCAACTTGTCATTCAATGATTTGAATTCAAAAACCTGATATTGTCACTGAGTGTTAGTTCACAAAGTATAAAATTATTAATTCATAGGAGTCTTTTCGGTGCAACTGCGTAATAATTAAATTTTCCAACGTTTCAGGTCTCTCTGCTGGATCCATTATCAGGCATTGGCTTCAAACCTTTCTATCTCTGAGGATAGATCCAGCAGAGAGATCCAAAAAGTCGTAAACTTCAATCACTATACAGTTGCACCTGGAAGACTCTCATGAACCTAACATTTGATTCCAGAACTATCAAATTATTGAACATGCTCCTAAACTTTGGTTCCAAAACTAGAACTCTGTTGGTATATATATAAACCAACAAATCTCTTTTAAAAATTATAAACCAAACGTTCTCTGCTGATGGTCAAAGAAATTCATCAGAGCAGAAATAGCAGAGAAACCCAACTTTTGTGATCCATGGAAGAGGTAACTATGCAGGAGAGGAGTTATCAGCCCCCCAGATGTTTCTTTCACGATAGCAGTGATGAGGTAAGTTAAGGAGGCACATTTGATGGAGCTAGCAGTGATCCAGAAGAAAGCAAATCAAAAAATAAAGTAAGAGAACTTACCCTTTCAAAATAATTACAAAAAACAAAAAAAATCAATGGGAAACAGTGGCTAATAAAATTTATACTTAAGCTCCTATTGACTGATCTGTCATTTTCTAGGGATATGACCAGAAAAAAAGGAATTTGTGGAGACAGGTAGCACAGTACTGGTAACACAAGGAAGAAATGAAAGTGACATTGTGTAGCAATTTTCACCAACAGATAGGACAAGGAAAGGATTTTCAAAGTGGGGACCATGGATTTCCAATAGAGTATGGCTTTTCATGAATAATTGGAAGGTGAGGCTTAATCCCACGGAAGTACTAGCTGCTCAAACTCAAGCATGGACTACACTGCTTTCACATCCTCCAGGGCTGACAACTCAGATAGAACTAGATTAGAGATCTGAAAATAACACAAGGAATTGAATGGATTGGAAAGAGTGGAAAAAAGTGTGCATTTATTGGAGACCAACGTCTAAAAGATCATACCATTTAAAAGAGATAAAAATTACAACCATTTTCTCACGAGTCAACAATGTGTGGAATGTGTATTAACAAGATATCTCAGATACAGCTAGATTCTGGAAGAATGTAAGAAACCTATAAGGAAATAAAAGATGTGAACAAGTCTTTCTTTCAAGGCCTTCAATAAAACTACCAAAAAACAGACTGAAGCAAAAGAAATATTAAAAAGTATTCCAAAGTTTAGATGTAGGAAGGCCAGAATGCTCTTTTATTGGCATCCATAATTGAAGAAGAGGTCCAAGTAACGGTTAACCCCTTTTACATTGAAGCATGACAAAGACAATGGGACCCAATGGGTTCCCAGCAGAATTTTTCCAAATTTTGAATCATTTTGAAAGACAATCTTCTAGTGACAGTAAACAAATCTAAAACTTCAAGACATTCTAACAGGTTTAAACAAAACCTCCCTTGTCCTGAATCCAAACACGATTCAAGTGATCAGTTGTGATTGTTTCGACCTATTTCTCTAAGTAATAAAACATACATTATTATAACTAAGTTTATGGTTGATGCAGACACTTCCAGAAATGTTTGGATAACTTACAATAACACTGGAGATAAGTGATCAAGAATAGCAAGAGGGTGTTAAAAAAAATTATCCTTTGGCTTCCCATGTTACTTTAGTAAATGGATCTCCTCAAAGAAGAATTGCTATTTCCATATTTCCAAAGTTACCAGGATATGGGCATGGACAAGAAAAGGCGACTTTTAGGGTCCCTAAGGATAGGATGAATCGTGGATAAAGCCATATGAAAAATATATAAAAATAAAACACATATCTGTTAGAAAATGAACATATCTGGATAGTATTTGAATATGCTAGGATACACTGTGATTGGCCCAAATATGACCTAGATGCATCCTGACATATCTAGATATAGTCCAGATAAGTTGTGACACATCCAGATATGGCTTTAGGTGCGGCATGGATGTGAATATGTCATGACATATCAGACGGATAAAGCAATGTCCTATTAAATTCATTTCTATATACATCACGACGTATCCCGGCCTATCAGTGCATTTCCGTGGTCATATCCTTATCTGATATGACAGATATGTGCTACAACAACTTTTCCGGGTGTATCCAGTAACTTAGCATATTTTCTTATTAAAGTTGTAGATATATTAGGTCAAGTGTTAGCAAAGGTGAAGACTAAAGGGGGGTTTGAGGTTCAATTGTTGGGGGAATGGAAGTTATTTCACACTTACAATATGTGGATAACAATCAATTGATAAGGCATTGCATGAGAAGTAAGACATTCCTAATAGAATCTGAGAAAGTAATCAATAGTTTTTGGAGAAGGGTAAGGGCCAACATGGGTGGGGACATTTTTCAATATGTTGAAAATTGCAAACCCCACACTTCCTGGCAATACTCCTCCTCAAGTCTCTGCAATTGTGGTTCCAAGAGTTGTCAGCTTAACCTGTAGGACCCACAACTTCCTTGCAGGAGTCACCATATAGTATCTGCAATTATAGTTCCTATCGTTGTCATCTCGACCTAATCTAAGGCTTTAACTCATTCATTCATAGGTTCTCAACACACTCCACCGTGGGAGTGCATCACCTTTTGTTTCATTGTCTAGTTTTTTCTTATCTGCCCACAAGGAATCTATTATAGAGGGACGTCCCAAAGGTACTCCTGATCTTCGTCATTTCAACAACTTGTGTTTATTATACTAAAAAACCCAATGAAGAAGCAAAAGCATTTGCCTTTGTGGGCTTTTAGGCTCTCAGCATCTTCCTATACCACAATTAACTCTTCTAAGGCTCTGACTCTTGAGACTAAGGGTCTAATTGTTCACACCAGGCATTTTTTGGAGCTTCAAAGCTTTTCTCTCCTCAAGGAAATGTCTAGAAAATATGGGTTGTGTAAGATTTATGAAAAGTAGAGTCATTTTCTAGGGATTGATGAGACATATTCACTTGGGCTGTGTATTTTATGAAAAATAATCACATGGGCTAGTGTGCTTATTAAGTGTTTTTGCAAAGTCACATGGGCTTGTATATTAATAAAGGTTGTGCATATTTATATTAACATCTCTCCTCTTAGAAGCCTCCTTACTCTAGACACTTCCTTATATATCCTTTGTAATCTTTATATATACATGATACAAATGAGTGTACATGTATTGCAGTGTCAATCTCATCTCTTCTTCTTGTTGCAATTATCTTCCCTAACTCATATCATTTGGCATCAACCTAGCAATCACAGCCTCTAGATCTAGTGATTTCCATATTTTACACCCACTAGATCTAAAACCATTAGGCTTCTTGCAATCAAGGCATTCGACCTAGTCTCCTTTGAGGATCCCTAACTTTTACCCTCAACTAGATCTACTCTTGTTCATATTATTTGATATCAAGTGTTAATATAAGAGTGTTCCAGTTCATATCATTTGATATCAAAATGTTCATATAAAAGTGTTCCAAATTATGATTCTGCAAAATAAATCACCTACACAACCATACATCTCCACAATGGTTCCACCTAGCAACTTGGCTCCACCTACACAACCATACATCTCCAAAATGGTTCGACCTAGCAACTTGGCTCCACCTACACAACCATATACATCTCCACAATGGTTCCACCTAGCACCTATGAAAACTATTTTAGCATCCTCGGTTCCTCACTTCCTACTGTTGTTAAGGAAATTGATGATTCTCCTTCATTACCATCTCTACAAGTTCCTGTCCATCCTAACCAGAAGGAATCCTGCATTACATAGATGGCTAGCAAATAGCCACACAACCCATAGTGAAGATATTGTTTTGGAGAATACAACTCTCCTACAATATGTTCCACTTGTGAGCAAGTCTATATCTTCAACTACATTCTACTCTTCTTCCTTGGTCCAATTAGAAATTCAGCAAACCAATTATGAACTCCATATTGTTCATCCAATTCCTCAGCTGACAGCAGGTCATGAACCTAAGCTAGCTTCCTCAAAGCTCCAACATGTACTCTTCATAGCTTCTGGTTGGCATCTTCTCCTCGTGCTTCACTTCCTCCCATAGGTTTTGTTCTTAAGCACCATGCAGCTTCACATCCAATTATTCCTATGATTGAGTTCTACACCTTGGATCCAAACCTCCACTTTAATACAATATACTCAATACAGAGATCTTTGTCCATGCAAATCATCAATCTATGGAGATCAAATATTCATATAAGGATTCTTTTGGAATCAAAAAAGCATTTCAATCTGTAGGATATTTTATTCCTAGATTCTATCCATCTAGGAACTCTATCCTCATTGTCCGTGGTCAACATGCACTCCATCTTCCCCTGCATTCCATTTTTTTCTGGCTCATCTTGGATCCTACAAGGTGGTTCTAGTTCCTACGTCGAAATTGGGAAGAACTTCCTCCAAGATGGGAGGTAATGATGAGAAATAGTCGCATGAGTTGTGTATTTTATTAGATATAGGAGCATGGGCTGCTGTACTTTATTTAATATTTTTACAAAGTCACGTGGGTGGGGTGGTTGTATATTCTTAACTATTGTGCATACCTCTATGTACATCTCTCCCCTTAGAAGCTTCCATGTATAGCCTTTGTAATTTATATATATAAATAATACAAATGAGTGTACATGTATAATTGCTGCAATCTCTTCTCTCTCCCTTGTCGTTGTTGCAATTTATTCCCTAGTCCGTATCATTTTGTAATAGAGCCTAGCAATCATGGCCTCTAGATCTAATCACCTCAAGGGTTTCCTTTTTACCCTTACTAGCCTAGCTCTAACAGCACTAGGCTTCTTGCAATCAAGGCATTCGATATAGTCTCCTAGAGGGTCCCTACCTCTTACCCCCCACTAGATCTTACTCTCTTGTTCATGTCTTTTCAAGGATAAAATTTCACATATCAAAGATAAACATTATCTTCGATTAGTTTTCATAGCTTCTCGTCATCTACAAATTAAAGATTTCTATTCATTCAAACCAGCCCTCAAGAAACAGATCTTCTAAACCTAGAAAGGGTTGTAAAACACAACAATCCTTTCTAAATCGTTTCTCCTAATTGTAAAATTTCACTCCAGAAATGAAAATTCAAAGAGGCAGCTCGTGGTTTTGGGGAAACTTGGGTCAATGAGACCTTAATTCTCAAATTTTTATCACGCAACCTTCATCTTGTTGGAAACTCATTCAGAAAATTTATCTCCATCTTATAGAAATCCAAGAATTGGACTAAATCTACTTATGTCAAGCTCGATTTGAACATAATACATTGGAAGAAAAACTACTCAATTTTAATGGTGTATCATGGCACAACCCATTAGATTATGTAACAGCCCCAAGTAGGCCTTCACTTGAGAGAGAAGATATCAGCTGGACATTCCAACAATTGGAAGACAGCCTAGAAGAAGAGAAACAACATCAAATACAAACTAAATACAAGAAGGGTCAATGACAACATCCTCACTAATCATAATATCATTCTTACATAAACATCATATTCATAAATGAAATTTCTAGATTTCTAAACATTAACTTGCATATTTTCTTTCTCCTGGACAAATTGGAACTTCATGACAGCATTCATTATGGTGAATGGCTGATTAAGCTAATCTGTGCTACATCCGCCCTCAAAATTCACACTAATACCTAGGGATATCAATAAATAAGCCTCATTAATTAACCACGCAAATTGATTTCTCTCTCATTTGACCAGTACAGATCTTATGGGGACAGAACCGTACTGCTAATGTCAAATTGGAAAATTGTTACTCCTTTTACCTTATTTATTGCGGCATTGACCAGAGCTTCTGCTTGGCCTAGGAATCCACTGTATTGACCAGAATTTGTCATGTTATCTTCTGGTTTCACCATCAACTACATTCCCTGTTGTTTTGGACTGGCAGTCTGTTCCTTTGATTGCAAACTGAAGGGACATTGCCAGTTTTTATCGTAGGCAGATTGGAAAGACTTCAGAGCTTTGTCGTAAGGGAAAAACCATTTGAAACCGTATATAAAAGGTAAGTGTAAAAATCCCTTGTTTCCAAAGGGGGTCTCATATACCAAATAACTAATGAGTGTGCTGGCTAGTAGGGGACCCAAAAAATTACATTTACGTATACTTTTACTACTTGCATTATGATTGTCATAACTGCTATAAGTTAAGAACATACTAGACAATGTCAAATAAGAATTCACTAAATCAGACTGCTTATGTACTTTGTTGAACATAAATCCCAGTCAAGAGACTTATCCTCTTGTTATTCAGGGTTTGCAAACCCTCCTTTTATTACAATTGGAAATCACCCTTTATATTGACTGTCTACATTCATAATTCCCTTCGAACGAGAAATCCATAAAACAGCATGTGTTGACGATGTATGTAAATCCTTTTGTTATTGGGGATCAGTAAATAGTCCCACTAATATGTATTGATATGAGATTGATTTCTAATGGAAATTGTTTTCGTGGTTGAGACATTTGCAAGTTAGCACATCAAGACTGGTCCCTATGGTTCTCTTAGGGAGAGACTTACATCAGTTGTCTCTAGATGATGCCATGATTGATGATAGCCTCATTGGTTGCTATTGCCAAAGACAGTAAAACCAGATTTTTACACAACGGCAAAAGTATAAGGCCATAAGCTTAAGTACATGCAGACATATCGAATGAGTTAGTAACCAAAACACAATAGGTTTGGAATAAGAAGACCATCCGGAAGTCATGTCCAACGAATGGGCTTCTGTTGACTTTTGTAGCCACACAGCATCGCTAGTTTAGGACTCCAACCATATTGTCTCCATTGCCCAACCTTAATCTAAAATGCATCAAATGCAAATCAAATATGACTAATCAAAATTGAATTGGTAAAGTTGATTACTTAGTTTCCTTTACATTTCAATTTTGCCACTATCTACTACGTAACTGTTAGCAAAATCTGTCTGCCGTCCCTTATAAGAATGTTCACTAAGAGTATGCCACCATCCCTTGTCAAAGTGTTCGCAAAGATTATGCCACCATCCCTTACGAGAGTATTACCAAGTGTATGCCACCAACCCTTACGAGATTGTTGCCTGATTATCTGCCACTATTTCTTACAGGACAATTAGCTGAAGGTCTTAATCATCACAGCCGCAAACCCTTATGAGACTGTTGGTCGGCGGTCTAAATCATTATAATTGTCATCCTTTATGAAATAGTTGTCCTAGAATCTGCCACCTTTACAGGGCTTTTGGTTTAATATCTTAATCACCATTGCCACTGTGTCTTACAAGACTGTTGGCTTAAAATCTTAAGCATCAATACCACCATCAGTTTCAGGACTCTTGAATCATAATCTGATTTTTCCACCATCCATTACAGGGTTATTGGCTCACAATTGTAGACACCTAATTTTGGTCTGGGGGTAGGTTTTGCTGTCAAATCACATTGTTCTAGGATACTTGTGTATTTGTTGGTTATCAGTTTTATTGGCTCATGTTTCCTGTGTTCTAGGCCCGTTTGCTACCCCTTCCTCTAGTTTTCTCTCTTCTCATTGTTTCCTCTCTTCTCTCCCTGTTTTCTTGCTGCTTTAATCTTTTTGCCTGGACCATAACATTGTGGTCTATGCTTTTTTCTTTCTGGGCCCATTTAGCCCTTGACTTGGGACCCGTGGGGTTTGTGGCCCTTATTTGTCAGCTTTTCCCACCTATTGTGAATCAGTTTGTGCGCCAATAGGGTCCTAATTTTTATTTGATAAGTCTATAAATTCACAGATGCATTACAGCAACTGCATATATATATATATATATATATATATATGAGTCAAGAGTGATAAGTGAATTGAAAGCAAGAGCTTAGTATTTATTGAAAGAACAGAATTGAAGTGTTTAGAGCATAATTTGATTCAAGATTGATGTCTTCATATTGCATTGTCACTTTTTCATGCTAGTGAAAAGTCATATAGAGATTAGGGCTTGCATCCATGAATTACTTGTTGAAGTACATCAAGTGTTGTTTTCAATATTTGCTCTAGAACAGACTCATAATAATAATGAACTAACACAAGCCCCTCAATGACTCCCCCGTTTTTTATTGATCTTTGTTAGTGATTAGGGTTTCAAGGAAGGAGATCAGTTTTTCAGAGACATGCGAAAGTCTCGAAAAGTGAGCAACGTTTTCAGAGCCTAGAAGCAAAGGATCAAGAACATCAAATTTGTTTCGCAGAATATTAAAATGGCCATGAACATATCAATACAATCTTAGAAGTGCCCAAATAGGAGCAGTATGGTGATGGTCATCAAGAAAAAGTTCTTTGTTTGTTCTAATTTTTTTACGTTTTATCCGCCTTGCTATCTAAACCTGTTTCGCACTGCCTATTTCTTCCAACTACCTCCAAATTTGTGATCATTCACTGTTTTCATAACCCTCTCTTTGCACATTTCACTTATTCTCGAATATTCTTTATTGCAATTACATCTGATTTTTACTGTTTTATTAGGAAAAATCTGATTAGATATAATTGCACATTGTTTATGGGTAGATATACTACATTTTAATACTTTCCCTTACATTTTGGTGAACTCATGTTCTCTTACACCCCTTAAGGGTTGGATCTTGCTTTCATTGTTGTAGATCTGATTTTTCTAGGGCTTATTTTACTTGTTTGTAATCATTAACCCTAGCCCTTGTGTGTGTGGTTTGCAAACACTTGCTGCTTGGACTTGCTTTATCATTCAAACCCTAGGATATTTTGCATGTTACACATGTTTCCATCTTATGCCCCCTAAAGTAATTAGATTTAAGACTCCTACTAAGCAAAGTGCTAAATTGAATTGTAAACCTATTGATTTTGTTAAAATTCCTTTGATTAACACTCGTGCTTACTTGAAAAATAAAATGGTGTCTCTCAATGATGTTAATGTTCTCATACAAATGTGAATGATAATGTTGTGAATGGATCTCAAAATGATAATTTTTTTAATGTTAATCACCATAATGAGTAAAATCTGAGTCTTCATATGTTTACAAAACACAATCGAGCTTTTCCGAAAAACATTGGTGTAATGTTGTATGTGTTAAAAGATGTCCAAACCAAACCCTAAGTCAAAAGCCTCAAGTTGAGGATATCTCATATAGAGCGAACAATGGATATTTGACTGCAACTAATGTTGATCAACATTCTAGAGGATCCCCTTCCATCCCTGATGATGTGATTGTTTCCCAACTTGTTTCTAATCCTATTCCTCATCCTATTTTTTCCAACCATGTTGATGTTCCTTTGCCTTCTCAAAAAGGTTTCAATGCTTCACTTGTTTTCCTCAACCATCTCAAAATACTTCCCAACTTTCATCTCTTATGCATAGTATTCCTCAATTGGCTTATGCTTCCATGTCACCTATTCTGCCACCTCCTCTTCCAAACTCGAAATAACCACTCTTAGGCAAACCTTGTGTAATGTTCAACAAGAAGTAAAATTGCTTTCTCATGGATCTCAAAAGCCAAGTAGTAGCGTCATTTCACAAGACATATTACTCAACCCCTTCGCTTATGATGTTCTTTCCTACCCTTTGCCTATAGGTTTGATGGCTCCAAAGTTTGAACTATTCAATGTTAAAGAAGATCCTTCTCATCATGTCAAATTTTTCTATGCTTCTTGTCTAGATTTTGCAAATAATAATAAATTTTGACTAAGCTCTTTCCTAGAAGCCTAAAGATTTATGCTCTTGATTGGTTTTATGCCTTGCCATGTGGATCCATTAATTTTTTCAATATTTTAGCTGATGATTTCTTAGCCCGTTTTTTAGTCAATCTTAGTATGAAGATTACATTTTCACAAATTGCTCAACTCAAACTAGGACCTAATGATAATGTTTGTGTGTATGTACTTACACTCAAGACAATGGTTACAAAAATGACGCACCAATTGCCTAATAGTGAATTACATAACATATTTTCTCAAAGTTTGTTTTTACCAATTAAGAACAAAATGGTCCTAAATACTTACCCATCTTTTGATGACCTTTGTCATACCATTAGAAACTATGAGATCAAGCTTTTAGAGACCAACATTCTTAAATATGGAACTAATGCCCATGTACTTGCATTCAAGACAATGGTTACAAAAATGACTTACCAATTCCCTAATAGTGAGTTACATAGTAGATTCGTTCCAAGATTACTTTTACCAATAAAGGATAAAGTGGTCTTCAATTCTTATCCATATTTCGATGATCTTTGTCATACAGTTAGAGTCCATGAGATCAAGTTTTTAGAGGCCAACATTTTTAAATATGGGACTAATTCCCCCTACCTCTAGTGGAGCCAAATTCTAAGGTAAATCAAACTTCAAGGCTTAGAGTAGTGACAATGCTTTTCAACCTAAGAATGAGGCTAATAATGTAGTGAATGTTTCAATGTGGTGGGCCAACCACCTAATAGGCTAGTCTTATCACAATAAAAGAGAACGAAGGCAATTTACAAGACTGAGTGAAAGTCCTCAAAATGTGCCTAAATGATGATTGCAATATGATTATTTTACCTCATATTAGAGAAATAGATCCATCAAGGCCTTTGCCTAAGAACTATGACGCTATTACATACTATGATAAGTGTAGAGTCCCCAGACACTCTTCAAGCATTCATCACTTTGAAACATAAGATCCAAGACCTCGTTGAAAGTAGTCAAATTTAGGTACAGACTTTCAATAGTCCTTTGAATAAATCAGTGGCTCAATCAAATCAACATTTGAAAATATTTACAAATCCTCTTCCAAATCATGCCACTCAATCTAAAGATCAAGGCAATGTTCACATGATAGGTCAAAAACAGCCATCACGTGACTCTAAAGCTCATCCACCTAATGAATTCGTAGGTGTTGTCAATGCAATGTATAAATATCCCCCTCCAACAATATTCTATAACATAAGATTCCAAAGGATGACTCTAATAATAGACCACTCTTCATTCAAGCTTTCATAGGTACAGTTCCAAAGCAACAAATGAAATTATGATTAATAAAGTTTCAAGTATAAATGTATTAAGACCATATTAGTTTGGTTTCATGTGTTACCCGCTAATGGAACATATGATGGTTTGCCTAGAAGACCATGGCTTAACCAAATGAAAGTCATTCCATCAACATTACACCAATACTTAAAATTTGTTCATAATGATCAAGTGATTACCATTCAAGGCACCACTTCTGATCCCACACTACAAATCCAACAAAAGGTATCACCCAAGGAGTTACCAAAGCAACAATTAATCATAAAATCTCAAATAAGGCTAAAGATCAAGTATCTACTCTTCCACCTACCAAGGTGATTTTATCAAAACATTTTGCGCCTATACAAGGAAAAAAAAACTTACAAATGATCTAATTTTTCAAGCTAACATTCGAATGAGGGAACATGTTAATTTACAAGAGGGTACAAAGGATAACATAGGTGATTCCAATGATGATGCTTATAATGATGATAACTACAATGATGATGACAATGTATTATCTTTTTTAAACTAATAAACAACTCAACATCCTAATTTTACACTTGATGATATGAATGCTTCTACTTATATACAGTATGATGATGATTCATCTAATATTATCAGTTAGCTTTGTTTGCTAACCCAATATGTTTGCACCTTAGGTATCTCTATTTTACTATACAGCATTCCTTTCTTTTGGTTTCCTTTTGCTGCTATTTTTTTCTTTGCTTGCTTGTGTTGGATTTCCTTTTTTTGTTTCGTGTGTGGCTTTTGGAACCCTTGTTTCTTCTATATCCTTTTCATGTTTGTTTACCTACTTGGGTCCTTTGTTTTTTGCAATTTCTTCTAACTTTCCTAGATTTTTTGCTTGGTTTTGTTTGAATTTTGCAGTTACTCCCTTTTCCACCTTCATATTTTAGTTGTCTTTTATTTTGGCTTCTTTCTCCAATTCCTATTCATTGCTTATGGTTCCTTCTTCCTGTAGATATGTGTCATTATTCTAGCCTTTCCCTTCACTTGGTTGTGCTAATTTCTATTGCTTGTCGTCCTTGCCTTTGTTTGTTATGTCCCATCCCAAAAGCCCACGCAAACTTCCCCGTGATGACAACACATTATAAATTAAGTCCACATGCCCCATAACGCGCATAGTTCTGAGGGAAGTTCTAGGTTAGTAGGGATATCCCTCATCTTTATTCTTCTTGATTTTGTGTCTTGTCTTCCTTTCTATGATTGGCTGATTTCTTTGATTGTTTTGTGTCTATTGAAGTTTCCTTGCCTTTATCTTTGAGTGTTACATGGGTACGCAGCTTGGCATATCAGGATTATTTGCCTACTGATAGAGGTTATATTGTTTACACACATGCTACTAATTGTATTATTGAGATAAATACAAGATCTACATGTATTATGGATGCACAGTTGGCTAGGGGCACCTTTCATGCTTGCTCTGGGGGCATCTCCTAGCAATGCTTCAGGTTTTATCTTTATTGGTTTCGTTTAACATATTGACCTTTCATGTGATCAATTATTTCCTAGTTTACCCTGACTAGCATATACCTTTGTGTGATTCGTGCTTCTATGTATTCTCATACCCTGTTGTATTTGCTTTGACTTCAATGTTGCTATAGGTGCTTGGCTTCCTCTGTGTTGCTTTGATTCTAGAGTAATTGATGTGTTTGCTCCATAACCTTATTGTCTGGAATGCCTCTCTTGCTTGCCTTGTGCCTCATGTGCTTGTTTCATATGCTTACTACTTGATGTGCCTCTCTTGTTCACCCAATGATTGATATATGTTCCTTGCTTTTGTTGTAAACTTTGCATTATAATCTTGTCATCATTTAGCTTGTGTACTCTGATGCTCTTTGCGTGTGACATTGATGTACATATTTACTCTAAGTGTGGTGTGCTTACTTTGTGATTGGTATGCCTTCCTTGCTTCCTTCGTTTACTCTGCCTTACTATATGATTTGTGCCATAATCTATGTCGCACAATTCTCTTTGATTTTCCATGATCCATATCATATAGATGTTCTTGTTTGCTTGCCTATGTTGCCATGATTCCTATCATGCATTTATTGGGTCAAGGCCCAATGTGTATGCTTTCCTTTGATATATGTGTTGCTACACTGCTATTATTTGTGCTTCATTGATAATACATTACCCAAAAAAGGGCATATTACTCCTATGATTATATCGACTATACCTTGTCCATATAACGGCAACTTATAACTATTGGGCTTAGACTACTTATATGTTGTCCATAAAGGACATCTCATTATTGCTATGCTTACATCTTACTCATATGGGGGCATGTTACACTTGCGTTTATATAGATTATGCTTCAAGTTCATTAGGAGCCATTCCTCTATGACATACATACTTTCACAAGGATATCTTACTATGATTATACATTCGTGCTCTATTTCCCTATCTTACACATGGTGCACATAATCCTGTTTCTTTTTTGAGATAAAAGATTCACAGGTTCATCCGACACTTCAAAAGGCGATGGCATATAACCCACTTATTTTATCTTTCAATCAAATAGTGGTACACAACATATTTTCCCTTGCTCTTGCACTTAGAAGCAATCACATGGTGGTACACAACATACTCTCCCTTGCTCCCTCTCATGGAAGTAATCACATGGTGGTACACATCATACTCTCTCGCTTGCTCCCTTATATGGAAGCAATCACATTGTGGTTCACAACATACTTCACTTGGTCTCCTCCACAAGACATGCATATTCAAATATGGCCCATAATTTGAGACATGGATTTCACAAAGGCAGTTTCAAGGTTTTCAACACAACTAGATGTATTAGTTCCCATTCTCATTTTTTTCCCTAGATTTCAGCAGCTTCTTCGATTTATAGACACTTATTCACTTGCACATGTTTCCCATATGTCTACAAGGGCATAAGTTTTCATATCCCATACAAAGATGTGAAAATGTTTGTTCTAGGATCTTCATGACTTTTCATGGTGGCAATCAAGTAATCTCTTTTATATTTTGACTTTCATAATAATTCCTCGACTAACTTAGAGAACTCTTATATATTTCGACAATTGAGGCATCTTCTACAAACCATCCAAGTAAGTTTGTTCGTTTTAGTTTGATATGTATACACGCACACGCATCAAAGTGGAGCATTATGTAGACACTTAATTTTGGTCTAGGGGTAGTTTTAGTTGTTAAATTGCATTGTTTTGGACTATTTGTGCATTTGTAGATTATCAGTGCATATTAGACTCTTACTGACATGTGTTACCTGTGTTTTAGGCCCCATTTACGTCCCTTCCTCTAGATTCATTTCTCCTACCTAGTTTTCTCTCTCCTCCCCATGTTTTCTTGCTACCATTGTTTTTTGTCAAGACCGTAGCATTATAGTCTTGTTATGCCAAAACCACACCACTACAGTCATAACACTTTTTTTTGTGGACCCTTTTGACCCTTGACTTGGATCCCCCGGGTTTTTGGCCCTTCTTTGTCAATTTTTCCCACCTGTTGTGTGTCGGCTTGCAGGCCAATAGGGTCTTACTTTGAATTTAAGAAGTCTATAAATACACAGGTACATTCACGCATAAAAAAGATGAATAAAAACATAAGTGAGAGTCAAGGGTGATAAGTAAATTGAAACCTAGAGTCGAGCATTTATTGAAAAATAAATATTATAGTGTTGGAGCAAAATGTGATTCAAGATTGGAGTATTCATATTGCATTGTGTCCCTTATTCCAACTAGTGAAAAGCCATATAGGGATTAGGACTTGCATCCACGAATTTCTTGCTGAAATGCATAAGTGTTGTTTTCCAAATGTGTTCCAAAACAAGGGCTTGATAATAACGAAGGGATAACACATGCCCCTCCATGACTCTCCCTTTTTTATTCGTCTTTGATAAGTGATTAGGGTTTCAAGAAGGGCAGTCAGTTTTGCAAAAATATGTGCAAAATTCTACAAAAGTGAGCAAAGATTTTGAAGCCTAGGAGCAAAGGAACAAGATCGTCAAATTTGTTTCAGTCCACGTTCAGATCGACAAGAATAAAATTCATGGCAAGAATGAGCACGGGAATACAGTAACAACCTTGTGTGAGCAAGCATGGGAATGGCATAAAACCCTGGTGGTCTGTTGCACAAGGCGGGAAAACCCTGTGAACAACACAAAGCAAAAGCAAACAACAGCACAGCAAGGACAAGGTTGGATGGAAATCATGAGCCAACAAACTTGAAAAGACTCAGTATAAAACGACAAAGGCTAGGGTTTCGATGAGAGTAGTCCAATCCAAATATGTGAAGGGGTTCCGTTTGAAAGCACATAGGAAAAACAATGAGAGGATTCACAAAAAAAATAGAAGAAACCCTAAAGTAGTCGCGAAATACAATGTGTAGTGACAGTGAAAGCCACACGACAAGAACAAATAAGTGAAGCAAGCTACAGTATTTCCAGTTACAATCTAGGGCACGAACACCATACAACAAACAAATACATCATAGTACACAATGAAAAATGAGAGTTCGAAGTTTACAGTCCAGCAATGAACATACAATTTTGAGCCACGTAAATTTGTAGGGTCTATGTTATCCACAAGGTCATACAATGAACATAATGGAGCTCCCTCTAAAGCATGTAGTTAAAACTCCTCGCCATCACAAGGTGTTGACCCCAACACTTAAGTACGCTAGCATTTGCAACTAGATATCTGGAATTGAAGCCCTAGATTTAGAACTCTGAGGTCTTTTGTCGTTTCAGATGTTTCAGGATAACGATGGTATTATTGCTGATCTGAAAGCTAGAATCACTAAACTTGAACAAACCCAAGCCACCCCCACAAATTTTCAAAGCCTACAGCATCTTAATGAAGTGGTCTCAGGATTCAGAACAAACAATCCGAGATAATCATTCAGCATGAACACCTTAAAAAAGAAACCATTGCCCAAAAACAATCTATCAAAAAACAAGTTGAGGAACAAAATTCATGGGTTCAAGTGGTTAAGGGGAAGAAAGCACCTCTAGTTGTGGAAATGGTTGTCCAAGCAAAATTTGAAGAAGAAAAGGCGCGTCAAACCAAGGCACTAAACCTCCAAGTTCATAGCCTCACTAAACCAGTTGATCCCTTACAGGCAGGTCATGCATTCTTGCGTGAATCTTTGAACTTGAAAGATAGCTCCCTTAACAAACCTTGGACATTGTCGAACAGCACCATTGTTATCCAATTCCAAATTGTTGAAGAGCATTTGCAAGCTCTTAAAGCAAAAAAGCTCTTTTTCCTCTCACAAAAAATTCATGTAGACGTTGATCTCACACGACTCCAGGTGGAAGAGCTTTGGAAAGCTCGTATCCAAGTGGTAGCTACTAGGAAAGAGAACAAATGGGTTGTTATCAGAAATTGTAGGGTCGTCATTCGTGATTCTCCCCCACCTGGGTGGCTCATGCCTTGGACTGTCAACATGACAAGGATCAAGTGTCTCGGTGGGTGGTGATGGCATCTCCATTGCTTCTTGGAACTGCAATGGCGCTTTATGGTCTTCTCCAGGTACCTTCTAGGATGTTATTGCTTCCCTAGATCTCATTTTTTTCACTGAGACCCACGTGAGTTCCGAGCGGGGCCTCCCTCCATTCACAGGGTACCCATGGGTTTAGGCGTTTCGTTGTGAGATATGCAAATCAAGTGATGTTCATGGTTCAAGTGGTGTAGCTTGCCTCGTTCAAAACAGCGTCAAGTCTAGAGTTTCACTTGTGGCGTCTAATGTCCACTCTAGATACATTTGGCTTCAGATTCAAAGAAATCCACCTTTTTGGGACGTCTTCATCATTGTTTGCTACTTCCCCCCTCACATCTTCATTCGTCATTCATGTTGATGGGGGCTCGTACCTTGACCTCTGTCCAAAGATCTCTTGATACTCCACTATGGGTGATATCCTTCTTTGGGATGATTTTAATGCCAGTATAGGGAACCTCCAGACCCCTATTCATTACCTTGCTCAGGATGAGTTATGCCTTCATGAGCTAGATCTAAAGGAGTTTGGTATACAAAGAGATTATGTTGACAAGAATGCTATAGTTATAGCTTATGGGAGACACCTCCTCCGATTGAGTGAATCTCAAAGCCTTCACATTCTCAACGAGCTTCCTCACTTCTTTGGCTCTGGTAGATTCACTTGCTTCCCCTACGATGGTGGTGCGAGCATCGTGGACTATGTTCTCACTGGCAAATCCATCATCCCCCAAATCTGAGGCTTCCTTATCTCGCCTCAACTCCCCTTTGCTGACAATGTCGCCTTGACATTCACCCTCCATATTGGCTTTAACCCTTCCCCCCACCTTCTCCCTCCCCCACACCCCCCCAGCACTCAACATGCCACAATCCATTTTGATGATTATCACATCATTGATTATGTTGCCCGTCTCTCCCTTATTATGTCTGGGTTTTACTCCCCCTCTTCACACCACTGATTCTATGTATGAGTTTTTACGTCAAACCCTATGGGATGCTACCCTTGATACCTATCCCCACACTATTCATTACTCCAAATCCGCTACCCATAACGGAACCTGCCCCATGAACCAGTGGTATGATAATGAGTGTAAATCCCATCATCAGAGACTTCGGTTTTCCCTAACCCATGATGCTACCTACATGGCCAACCTTTGTAGGTAGTACCATTGTCTTCTTCGACGTAAGAAATTGTCTTCTTCGACGTAAGAAATTGTCTTCTTCGACGTAAGAAACAAAAGTTTCTTGCGTCTAGACAACTTTCACTCCTTGCTGATCTCCACCACTATCCTAAGACTTTTTGGCGTACTCTTCTCCCAAGAAAAACCACCATTTCTGACATCACACTCGAAGCATGGGTCTCCCATGCTAGTTCCCTTTATGATGTTCCAGCCCATCCTACTACCATTGCCCCCACTCCTCCACCATCCTCCTCTGTTTTCTCTATTTCCTTTGTCAAGAGAGCTATTTTGAAAATATGAATCAGCAAAGCTACTAATTGTGAAGGTCTCAAGGCTGAGTTCATCTAGTACAAATTCGCTTGTCTTTCCCCTTGCCACACTTTTTAATCAAGTGTTGTCTTCAGGGTTCCCTCAGTCTTGATCCCAACATAACATCCACCGTATTCATAAGTCAAGGGATCTCTCTATCCTTGGCAACTACAGGACCATTATGATTGGGCATACACTTTCCAAACTTTATGCCATAGTCTTAAACATGTAGTTGTCAAAATAATTGGAAAGGAATAATATTAGAGCTTAGAGGCAAGCAGGTTTCAAAAGGGGCTACCAAACTATTGACCACATTTTTACACTTCAAGCTATCATTGAAGAAGCTAGTCACAGGTCTTCCAAAGTTTTTTGTTGTTTTGTTGACTTCAAGAAAGCCTTTGACTCAATTCCAAGACACCAACTTTCACAAAAGTTGAGAGATTTTGGCATCCCAAATTATATGATTACCGTAGCTTGGAGGCTTTATGAGACAGTCATTGGGCAGCTTTGCACCTCTCACGGTTTGTCTGAATTTGTAAAGTGTACCATTGGGGTCAAACAAGGATGTCCTCTCTCACCAACCCTTTTCAATGTATACATTGATGAGTTAGAAGGGTTTCTCCGGCAACATTGAGAGACTTTGGCATCCCATATTCTATGAATACCGCAACCGGGAGGCTTTATGAGACAATCATTGGGCAGCTTTGTACCTCTCACGCTTTGTCTGACTTTGTAAAGAGTACCATTGTGGTCAAACAAAGATGTCCTCTCTCACCAACCCTTTTCAGCATATACATTGATGAGTTAGAGGGGTTTCTTCGGCAACATACTCATCTGGATGATGGTTGTCTTTTGCATGAGGTGCTTATAGCCATCCTCCTTTTTGTCAATGATGTTGTCGTCCTCTCACATTCTGTAGAGGGATTACAGCGACAACTTGATCCCCTTGCTCACTTATGCGAACTCCAACAGCTTGTGGTCAACATAATAAAACTAAGGTCGTGATCTTCAATATGTCCAAGCGCTCTCTATCCAGATTCCAATTTTTCTAAAGAAAGGAACTTCTTGAGATTACATCAATGTACACTTATTTGGGGGTCCAGTTTTCTCGTCCATGCTTTAACATGAAGTTTACTACTCAACCACGCCTTTGCAAGGGGTATGCCTCTCTTCCTATTTTGGAACGTCAAGTGTTTCCAAATCCACTTTCAAGACATCCCTTCCAAGTTACACTTGTTTGATTCTATCATCAAACCTACAATTTTGTATGTTTGGAGGTTTGGGGACCTAGCCTGGGTGCCATTGACTGGGCCCGTATTGAGAGGGTCCAGACTCTCAACTTGCAACCCATGATCCATTGCAAATGGACAATTCCTCTATGCATCATCGAGGCTAAGTTTGCCTCCCACCCACTATGTCTTGAGACTATCTTCAAGCTTACTTTCTACATCCACAAACTCAGATCCTTAGGGTACTCAACTTCTAGTTGTGAGAGATATCCCTACTTAGCACTTTGCTCTTCAAAAAGGATTGCTTCACTAGTACCCACCAGACGTCGACACTGTTGGTACTTTGAGACTAGGTTGCTCCTTTCTATCGGCATCTCTATTGACAGGCTACCCCCTTTCATGTATTCCTTGGACACCCCTCCTGGGCTCCTTCCCACTAAGGACATCATCACTAGGGTTGTCAGAGAGGACATCTACAAATAGTATATCCAAACCACTTGGATCTCCCCCCGTAAGCCGCTCAATCCCAAGCTTGCTTTCTATGTTGATCATTTCTTACAGGTGGTGGATGGTATTATTCGTCGCCCTCATCTCCTATGCCATTGATCTCACAGCTTGAGGTTTCCCCTTGACCAAATGAGACTTTGTTCCCACCAGTTATGGGTTGAAACAGACCATCACATTCTCCGTCAGGACCAGATTTGTCTTCTTTGCTCCCTCCAAGAGGTGGAGACCGAGGACCACTTCATTTTCAGATGCCCCATTTATTATGAGATCTGAGGAAGATATTACTGCTAGACTCAGACAACAATCTAGCTACCTTCCTCAAATATACAGACCATTGGTGCTTGGCTCTTTATCTTTGCGAAGCTATCACTTTTCGACGCAAATCCCTACAAGAGGAGCCTAGAGGCTCTAAAGCTCCCATATTGATCACCTCTTTCTTTCAGCACATTCAAGTGTTTGGAAACATTAAGCATCCTTTGGACATCGATACATCATACATTATAGCTGATAAATCAGTTAGGCAGTGCTTCTCCCAGCGCATCACTACCAATCAGACTACTTGAATCTCCATTCTTGCTATCTCTCGGCATCGTGGCTCTGCTCTACCCCGTTGGCATGGCTCTACCCCTCTCCGACAACATGGATCTACTAATTGCAAGCTACCCCCCGGACCACAAGAAAACACTGATATTACAAGCCTCTTCTCTACTATGGGAGTTGAATCGGCCTTGGATGTTAGGTGAGATTCTAGAGGAAGTGTCTTGTTTCCTCCTAGGATCCCCCAACCTGGCTCCTTGGACACTGTATAATCACCAAACAACATTATCATATCTCTCACAGTGATTGATAATGGCTCAAAGGATTCCTCTACTTTAGGCACAGACAGAGACATTCAATGAGATTTGCCTCCAGTCTTCATTGGCACATGCTCTTGGGGCTTTTGTTCGCCCCTCATTACTATTTGTATTGATTTCTTTGCCACTTGTGTTAGTGGCACACTGCTCTATTTTGTCTTTCTACTTTATTTCTTTGGTTCACCTTTAGGATTCTCTCTTCCTAGAACTTTCTATTGCTAATGGTTGTACCCTTCAGTCCCATTGACCTACTTTTGGTCATTTCCGGACATTAATATGATTTTCTTTTCTTTTCTTTTCTTTTCTTTTCTTTTTCTTTCACAAAATATTACAGTTACCAAAAATGTACCAATGTAGTCTCTAGCAAACACACAAGCAAATACACAACCTTTCTGACGAGAAACGCAAGCAGAAATCGCAAGTAGACAGCCATTCTAACGAGAAACACAAGTAGGAATCGGTGGAGCATTCAATTCGGGAAGTAGATTGCATGACATAAGGGCACAACGCAAGCAGAGCTCGACATAAGTAGGGCTCGATGTGAGCAGGTCGTAAACAGGGAAACAACAGCAGTACACTCCACAAGTTGAGATCTGATCACAAACAGTCGCGAGCAGACGTGAGTGGGAAAGGTCGCTAGCAGAAAAGGACGCGAATAGATTTGAAATGCGTTTAGATTTCAAACACGAGCTAACCCTAGCCATCCGTAGACAAATGCGAGCAAGTTCCTAAATGTTAGTAGGTAAAACGCAAGTCCTCAAAAAAAAACATGAGTTTTTGCTCGTTGAAATATTCAACGTAGAGAAGTCTGGACCCTCTTTGCGGTATAGCACATTGATGATCAGAATATCTGCTCTCCAAAGATGAAACAGAGGTATTGACATACACATTGAGGGCATATGGATCTTACTATGGCAGAACTCACCCTTGCAAACAGCGTAATGCAATGGACAAGTTTTGTTGGGTTAAGCACCTTGCAGTAGAATTCAACAATTCCATATTCAAGCTCCAAGTAGATATTTTCCTTACACTTCATTGCTCATATTGATTTTGCTAGGTTGGGTAGAAGTCTCTTGCGAGAAATAAAAAAACCAATTTATAATTTAAAAGCATAGAGGGCCCCTCTTCCTACAGTTTGCACAGCAATGAAGAATTTGATGCAGTTACAACAGAAGGTGAACACCAATGACAGATTCTTCAAGGAGCATACAGTCCAACAATGAACATACAACTCTAAGCCACACCCACCAGCTCATACAGTGACCAAAATGGAGCTCCCTATAATGCATGTGTTTAAAAACCCCCCGCCATCAGAAGGTTTTGACCCCAGCATACAGTCCAACACTGAACATACAACTCTGAGCCACACCCACTGGCTCATATAGTGACCAAAATGGAGCTCCCTATAATGCAAGTGTTTAAACCCCCCCGCCATCACAAGGTGTTGACCCCAAAAATTTTTATATGCTAGCATTTGCAGCCGAGTATCTGGAATTGAAGCCCTGGGCTCGGAACTCCATGATATTTTATCATTGTTTCAGAGACAATAGCAAGAGAAAGATGATATTATTGCTGATTTGCAAACTAGAATCACTAAACTCGAACAAACCCAAGCCACCCCTGTGGACTCACCATGTCTACAGCAGCTTACTGAAATGGTTTCAAAGATTCAAAACAAACAATCCGAGATAATCTTTCAACATGAACACCTCAAAAAAGAAACCACTGCACAACAACAAACTATCCAAAAACAGGTTGAGGAACAAAATTCATTGCTTCAAGTGGCTAAGGGGAAGAAAGCACCTTCGGTTGTGGAAATCGCTGTCCAAGCAAAACTTGAAGAAGAAAAAGCACGTCAAACCAAGGCACTCAACCTTCGTGTTTGTGGCCTCCCTAAATTAGTTGATCCCCTACAGGCAGGGCATGCGTTCTTGCATGAATCTTTAGACTTGAAAGATGTCTCCCTTAAAAAAGCTTGGGCATTGCCAGACAACACCCTTGTTATACAATTCCAAACTGTTGAAGAGCGTCTACAAGCTTTTAAAGCAAAAAAGCTCTTTTCCCTTCCAAAGAAAATTTATTTAGATGTTGATCTCACACGACTCCAACTTGAAGAGCTTCGAAAAGCTTGTATTCAGGTGGTAGCTGCCAGGAAGGAGAAGTGGGTTGTTATCAGAGATTGTAGGGTTGTCGTTGGTGAATCTCCCCAACCGAGGTGGTCACGCCCTGGACCATCAGTATGACAACAACCTCAGTTCTCGGTGGGCGGTGATGACATCTCCATTGCTTCTTGGAACTGCAACAACACTTTATGGTCTTCTCTACGCTGAATGTTTGACACTTTTGGGTCATCAGATATTCTTTTTATTATAGACTCATGAGAGCTAGGTACAACCTCTCCCAGACATTATAGGATACCGTTGGTTTTCAGCTTGTCGTCAGGAGACTAGGAGTTCTGTGAGGTTAGAGGTTTTGGTGGGGTGGCTTGTTTATTTAGAAACTCACTCCAAAGCAGAATTTTAGTGGAGGTCTCTGATGAATTTGCTAGATTCATGTGGGTCTAGATTAATGGGGCTTCCCCACTTTCCAGAGATATTTACATTGTAGTTTGTTACTTTCCTCCAGCATCTTCATCATATGCCATTCATAGTGGTCCTGAGAGGGACCCTTTTATAGATTTGTATATCGGGATTTCTCAATTCTCAGTTGTTGGAGAAGTTATCCTTCTTGGTGACTTCAATGCCCATACCAGAGACTTTCAAATACCTCTCCATGATCATTCCATTGATGCATTTTGCACACAAGTGATTGTTTCAGAGTCAAAGAAGTTGCATAGGAGGTCAAATGATGCTTCACGTCCTTACACAGCATACGAAAGACACCTCTTACAGTTGGGGGAATCTCATGATTTGTTGATTCTTAATGGGCTGTCTTGCTTTCCAAATTCACTCTTTTACATGTACACCTCATGGGAGAAGTAAGAGTGTGGTTGATGCAGAGCATATACCAAGTCTTCACACACAACCTTGTTTCTTAATTCACTTACTTTGACCATGGTTCACTAGACCATTCCTTTATGCAAAATACCCTATTTGATTTGATTGTTAGGTGTCTTCTCATAAATTTTCCAGGTTCTATAAGCTTGATTATGTTTATACAGGGCTCTCTAACCCTCTCAATCCATTCACTACCTTCCCAACACCTTCCAAGACTCTTTTCACTTCTTTCACAATTCTGCCTGCTTTATCTCAGTCCTTTTAGCCCTATTTTTGGGCTTTATTTGGTCTGTACGGTCTGTACGGATGCAAAGAGGAAAACTATTAACTATTTTAGATACCCTTTTCCAATATATCTCTATCCTCAAAGTTTCAGACCTTAACTATTCCATTTAGCCACTTTACTCTCTCTTTGTAGCTTGTTGTTTTACCCCTTTAGGTCTCTTCTAGGTCTAGTGGACACTCCCCCTTCAAAATCCGTACTTGTCAGTCCGTATACACTCTAAAACCACTATAATCAATTAGGGCAGAGCAAGTTTATTAAGATTACAAGTTTGTGGAATTTTTGGATGGTTAGAATTGTCTAAAAACTCTAAACCCTATTCTACGGTTTTACCATGCTCTGTCCCAGCCGAGAGCAATTAAATTCCTCTTTCATGCATTTTATTGAGTTTCAAGGCTTCCAAATTATTTTGTGAGGTCTGTCTAGACCCAAGATAGCGTCTCCAATAGTTGTCAAGTGAAAATCAATCCACTGTCTGCTCCAACTAACTCAATCTACATTTGACTGTGTCCAAACTGTGTCATTCTTCAGGTCTATATTCTTGTAGAAAGGTCAAACACAATTATAATGCCTCAATAAGGTTTCAAAATAGGTTATCTAGGTCTGTTATGACCTTATCCACACCATTCAATCCTTAGTTGTTACAAATCTATCCAATGTTACAACTTTTAACGCCAACATGCACATAACTGTGCAAGAAAACACCTTAACTACAGGCCTGTGTCTTTATGAGAACAAATATTCAGGATCATATACCATTCATGAATCTAGAAACCTTCAATATCATTCAAATGACTTACCTCAACGTCTCCCAAACATCTTTCATCGAACCAAGATCACTTCCTGCTAAAATCACATTCACAGTCCAACCAAGCATTGACTGTTATGGAAACAGAGGTCAGTCTTTTAATTATCTCTGACCAAAAGGATTTTCTTGATGGATAACAAATCCTTCTTGCTTCGATAGCACTTCCACAACCTTAGAATCACGTGACACTACAGTTCAAACCTCATTCAATCCATTAACAACTAAATCCAGTTTGCATTTTAAAGAGCAACTTCATATCAGGGGTCTGTTCTTGACAAGTCTGAATACCAAATACTTTGAACTCTATTCATTGAAGCTTATAATCACAATAGAAACAAAACCTGTCCATTGTCTTTCAAACATATTAAGAAACAATTTACACAGTCATTCTTCATCAACAAGCAGATACAGTTAGTAACTTCAATTATAGTTCCTAAACAGGGTTTGTACCCTAACCCTTCAAGAACATGGATCTCTCACTCCTCTATTCCTGTCAAATATTGGATCAAACAAACATATAAAAACTTTCAACCACACTTGGAAACAAATTCCAATATCATCAATCTCATTCTTTCTTCAATTCCCAATACATGCATTCATCAACAAATAATGCAAACAGCAAGATATCAAAGACCTTCAACAGAGGTCTGTTTCTTCATTTCTTCAACAGCAGCATTTTTCAAAACTTAACAGTCATTCTTTTTTTCCCTATTCGAATGGAATTACTATCTACCATCTAAAACTGACTCAAAAGTCTCCCTACAAAAGTGCATAACCACTTCTTGCCAACTTCCCCACATATAGTCTTGTGGTTACAAAGCAATGTTCTTGCTTTTCATACAATACGACATATTTTGCCTTATGACATTGGTCTAATGAACTTTTATAAATCTCTTACGTTGCCCAAGACCCTTAGACAAGTTAGCACATCTGCCACCTTTACAAATTTGCACAAAAGTCCTTTTACATGACTTGACAACATTCAAAAATTAAAATAATGATTTTGAAGGGAAACACTAGAATTTGAATTTTATGCTCCTTAAGACCATCTAGACATCACCTATAGCCTACTTAAGACCTCTAACACCTATAAGACCAATCTAAGACAAAAATGAAACCATTTTGGGGTCCTCAAGGAATGCCCCTGCATCAGTGGTGGATTATGTCTTATCCAGTCAAAACCTTTTGCCCTTCATCCGTCATTTTTCCATTTTCCCCATTACCCTTGCGGACCATGCTCTTCTCTCTTTCTCCATCCAGGCTGATTTCTCCCCTCCTATTACAACCCCTCTTTCAGTATACCACGTACCACTTTCCAGTTTGAGGATGGGAACTCTGACATTTTCCTTTCTCACGTCCGTCAACTTCTACCTCCAGAACCTCTTCTCACTTGGTTGTGTTAATTCCAAGTACACGTCTTTCCTCCATTATTTGGGAATTTGCCCTCAAATATTTTCCTAACTACACCAGATCTACATCTACTTCCCATCAATCTAAAAGATCTTGCCCCATGAATAAGCGATATGATGATGACTACAGGACTCTACCGTTAGCTTCAATACGCCTTCCTCCATTCCCATCCCTCTTACCCAGACTTAAAATCATCCTATCGTTACCTTCTCCGACATAAGAAACGCCTTTTTATTTCTCAAAGGAAACGGATCTTACGGGATTCCTACATTCACTCCCCCAAACTCTTTTGGCGTACCATCCTCCCACAACACTCTCCCCTCCCCACTGAGCTTAATCCCACATCCATGATTTCCCATACCTCCACCCCTTGTGATATTCTTGGCCAAACGCAAACCCATGTTTGCTTCTCCACCATCTTCTCACTTTTTCACAAACAAGAATGTTAGAGAGGCAGTGAAGGTGATGAATAGTAGCAAGGCAGCCGATCAAGAAGGTTTCCAAACCGAATTCTTCAAACATGGTTTTAGAGCTTTTGGAAGCTATTTGGTTGATCTTTTCAACCACATGGTTTGTTCGATTTTCCCACCCTCTTGGTCACATTGCCTTATTCACCCAATATACACAAATCAGGCTCCTTTTCAAATCCTAATAATTACAGGACGATCATGGTTGGACACACATTCTCAAAATTGTATGCTACTGTATTACACATGTTGCTTTCGAAAGAGCTAGAGCAGAGACACCTCAAAGCTAGGAAAGTTTTATATTTCATAGTTTTAGACCACAGTTAGAACCACATGTTCTAACTATCACATGTAATAACCTTTTATGAACTTGGAGGATGAGGTGACCCCTTCTCCAAGTCTCTATATAAACAGTTGTAACCCAACATAAATTTTTGTCAAAGATTTTTGAATATAGAGTAATGAAGAAATTTTAATCATCATCAAAGAGCAGGGTTTAGACCAACCCATCAAACCATTGATCATATTTGCACACTCTGGGCCATTATTGAGGAGGCACGTCATCGCTCATCCAAAGTCTATTGTTGTTTTGTAGACTTTAGGAAAGCGTTTGATTATATTCCGAGAGAAGCACTTTTCCGAAGATTTGAGAATATTGGCATTTCGAAGACCCTCTTGGCAGCCATTATGAGATTATACGAGAATGTTCTTGGTTGTCTCCGCACAGTTCATGGGATTTCAGACTTTATTAGCGGTACCATTGGGGTCAAGTAGGGATGCCCTTTGTTCCCAACCTTCTTTGGGATATACATTGATGAGTTAGAGACCTTTCTTCATGAACATATTCAGATTAGTGATGGGTGTCTTCTTCACCATCGTCTGATTTCTATCCTCTTGTTTGCAGACGATGTGGTTCTCCTAGCCTCTTCTCTTGAGGGCTTACAGCGGCAGTTGGATGCTTTGGCTCTCTTTTGCGATCTCCGACAGCGGACCATTAATTTGGGGAAAACCAAGGTCATGGTATTTAATAGCTTGAAGACCTCCCACCTCCATTTCCTTTTCAAAGGAAAGGAGGTTGAGATTACCATTTCCTATACTTATCTGGAAGTGGAATTTTCTGGTCCATGTTTCAGCTTGAGGCAAGCACTCCAACCTAGAATAAACAAAGGTTATGGTTCTTTAGCTCTCCTTGAACGACAATATTTTCGACATCACTTTCAAGATATCTCTTCCAAGATGTCACTCATGGATACACTTATCAAACCCACAGTCCTCTATGGATCCATAGTTTGGGGGCCCTCTCTACATGAGGGTGATTGCACTGTTGTTGAGAGGGTCCAAACACTTCTCCTTCGTCGCATGATCAGAGGTAAGCAGACAGTTCTCCAACACATTATTCTTGCAAAGTTTGGGGCCCGACCCTTTCGACTGGAGACTATTTGATTCGATCACTTTCATACATCGCATACGGAGGTTTGTTGATTCTGCGAGTGGACATTACAGATACCCATACTTAGCATATTGTTCTTCAGAGAATCTTGCTCTCTCAGCTCCTTTGACCCGTCAATGTTGTTTGTATACAAGAGCTTCTGATCTATTGGACTCTGTGGGAATCGAGATGGACCGACTTCCTCCATTTATGTACTCCTTGGACACACCAGCGCATCTTCTACCTACTAGATAGGAGTTGAACCGGATTATTAGGGATGATATTTACAGACAGTTTATCCATACTAGGGTAAAACCTCCTGGGGGGTTACACCCTAAGATGGCATTTTATGCAGAGCACTTCTTGGAGCTGGGTGATGGGCTTATCATTCGTCCACAGTATACATTCCACCACTAGATGCACTCTCTTCGCATCCCATTAGGACAGTTTCGAGTGGGGTCTCACAGGGTTAGGATTAAGACAGATCATTAGATAGATCGAGCAGACAGGGTTTGTCAGTTATGCAGCATCCAAGAGACAAAGTACGAGGAGCATTTCATCTTTCATTGTCCCATTTACTCTGAAGATTAGAGGGAGGTTTTACTGCCTATTTAGGACACAGACTCTTTCTGACTTCTTTAGATATAAGGACCAGAGATGTTTGGCTTTATATATACAGGGAGCTCTTAAGCTTCGTGATCATTTTATTCAGAGACCACTAGACCAGTTTCCACTCAACGGATTACTTCCTTTTTCACGGTGCTACCTTCGAGGAGAGGCACTAAGAGACAAATTGACATCAATACAGCCCCACATTCCAGATCAGTGAGGCCCTGAGACACTATTCACAGTTCCCCGAGTTTTCATCAACATATTCACTTCAAACCCAACATCAGGAGGCAGACTAGATCCACCAGACCTTCACAGAGGACTTTAACTTCTAAGCAGAGGATTGGAGGACAATCCAGGCATCATACCTCCCCTTCTTCGGGTTAGACTTCTATTCGGAGCTTCTTCTCGTCGGCCTTGGATGCTAGGAGAGTTGGATCAAACTCTTGATGGATTCCCTCCTGGTTCTTCTTTCTTAGGGATCATCCTCGTGCTCCCGATGTTTAAAGATTCTTGGAGATTGCTCATTTCTTTTGCTCCCTTCTTTGGATCTGAGCATGGTCGGGTCCTTTGGTGGTTTGGCTCTAAGCATGGTCACTCTTTGTCTGTTTTAAACTATTTCTTTCAGCATTGTTTTTCTTGTTTTCAGAGACCTTTTGGTTTCTCGCTTTTCCCTGACACATTTATGTAATCTGCAGTCCCTTTGACCTACTTTTGTGGTCATTAGTTGGACATTAAAATATTTATCTTTATCTTATCTTATCTGCAATACTAGGAAAGGATTGGTACGGTTCTGGTCATCTGGAAATAGTTTTGTTCATTCTGATTTATGGGGATTTTGTCCACATTGCTGTCTAGACCTGTTTCCCACTACTTGCTTCTTATGACTGCCCCTAGATTTGCAACAATTCAGTATTTATCTCATAACCATCTCTTTGCAAATTTCAATTATTCTAGAATATTCCTTTTTGCAATTAAATATGATTTTTACTGTTTTATTAAGGTAAATCTGATTAGATCTGATTGCACATTGTTTATGGGTATGTACTGCATTTTGATGTACAACCACTTTCCTGCAAAACAGGAATCTGATTTTGCCACTATCCATTACTGGGATATTGGATCATAACATGATTTTGCTACCACCAATTACGAGACTACCAGCCCGAAACTTGGAACAATAACATCATCTTTAGTAGTACTCAATCTTGAAAGCACAATAATCAACATTTAACATTTAACGCTTAACAATAAAATTCATTGATTAAAATGTGAAAGAGGTCAACATATCTTGCATGATCAGGAGTGTTCCAAATTGTACATTCAGAAAATACTGGAGACTCAGTTAACTCTCAATTTGTCCTAGTTAACACAACTACAAAAAGTCATCACAACAAAAAGAAGTCAAATTTGCAATACAAAGTACATGTTGAAACAAAATGTCATTGTGCCAGCAAATTTATTTTCAAAAACTTAGTCAAAACAATTTTTTTAGAATCAGATGGTCAATGCCACAGCAAAGTCAATGCTTGGTCAAAATCTGGTCAACACTAGCACTGATGCAAGCAAACTGTTTTCCACTCCTTTGTCCTAAGTGATGCATTGGGGATCAGAGAAATTGCTAATTAAAATGACAATGTTCAATTGGGGTCACCAATTGATCTATATTCGTAATAATTGAGGTGACATAAGACGGCATCAACAAGTTGGCTCACTCAAGGCTCAACCTATTACTGCATAACTGAAGTCGAGTAGAAGAGAGAAAATAAGGCAATTTGTTCTAGTTTTGATTGTCTTTGACTTGATGCCATCGAGGTTAACAGTAGTAAAAATAAGTGCAATGTACTGTCAAGAATGACAAATGTCATAATGAATCATGTAATGACATCCTCCTTCATGTTGAGTATTGGATGTCTTATTTCGTTTTTGCCACAAGACCATCCTGTACTATTTTCAAATTTGGAAGTTGCATTCAGTGGATTCATCATAGAATAAAGACCTATTTGATGGAGAAATAGCTATGATATTTATTGAATTTTGAAATATTGTTGGTTTGGGTTTGGGCGTCACAGTGAAAGACAGGTTTGTTGGAGTCCCAAATTAGTAATGCCTTATCTGCAATTAGTGTCAAATAGCATCCATCCTTCTATTCATGGTTTGGTGATAGTCATACCCCATCCTAGACTCAATGGAGTTTGATTTACTGGCTTGTGAGGTTGTGTATGCAGGTACTAGTGTAGCAAAAACTGTTCACTTACATTTTAAATTTGTATCACTATGTTCAGATGTCTCAATGAGAAAATCCATAATAGTTGTATCAGATACGGTTATAACTTTTCATAGCCACACACCATGGAAAACAACCACCATAGACCAACTCCAGAAAATAGTGTTGCATAAATAATGCAAACTACGAGCAAGACAGTACAAGCATTACAAAAGAAAGGGGACACCACACAAACAGATATCAAAAGTCAACAATAAGAGATTTAAAAATGAAGAATGGAACTCAAAAGATGGGAGAAGACACAAATGTATGAGTCCGGACCACCCCCAGCATCTCTAACAAAGAGACAAAAAAGAAAGGCAACTTACAAGATTCCAATCCTAAAGATAAAATAACCTCTCAAACAAAGGTTTAGATCAGTTGAATTTTTTATTTTTCAATTATGTGATGTTCGAGAAGAAAAACTGCATAAGATGGGTTCTTCACTTCGAAGAATCAACACTCGAATGGTTCAATAACCTTCCAATAAAAGTTGAAACTAACAAAAATATATGTGATACATTTCAGGGAGCCATGGACAAAAAGGAAAGGCAACTTATGAGATTCCAACCCTAAAGATAAAATGACCTCTCAAGCAAAGCTTAGATCGGTTCTATTTTTTATTTTTCAACTATGTGATGTTCAAGGTGAAAAATTGCGTACGATGGGTTCTTCACCTTGAAGGATCAACAATGGAATGGTTCAATAACCTTCCAACAAAAGTTGAAACTAACAAAAACATATATGATACATTTAAGGAAGCCATGGACAAATTGCCTTACAACAGACACCCTAGAAGATTTTAGAAAGTCATTAGGTCTAAAATAATTAAGCAATGTAAAAAACTACAGAAAAAGTAATATATAATTATTAGATTACTATACCTTCCTGAAAAGTATCTAACACTTATGTTAAAAAAAATAACTTTTGAACACCACTTCAAGCAAAAAAAAACTCTGGGAAAAAAACCAACAATAGTCCGACAGTAATCAACAAAAGAGACAAGGTCTGCAATTCATAAATTCCAAACACTATTGCCCAAACTGTAATAGACCAACACATGAGAACGTTGAAAACTTGGAGGGAAAGGGAACAACCTAAAATGAGAAAACCAAGGTGACTAGCATGGTTTGCAAGAATAATACTGTTCTGTGTATATTTCTATCTCCATTCATTCTGGCTTGTTTACCTACAATTATGCAATTATTTCAATGCTACAATTGTTGTGATTAATCACTTCCGCCTATAAGTATAACACATCTAACTTCCAACAATTTCATGTGTTGTCCACCAGATTTCCAATCAAATCCATGTTAGTGGTGTCAAATAAGGAAATGCATACATTTCACAAGCATCTTGTAGCTGCTATGAAGGAGGCAAGCAGGAAGAAGAGTCAAGGGGAGCAAATCCAAGCTGCAGATCCACTTTCAGCACCCCACAACAAGCACCAGTCACTCTTGAATAAAATAGGTACGTAAGGAATGAGAATTGACTGCTACAAAACAATCTTAGCCTCATTATGGAGAAGATTATAGATATGTAGAAGAAACTGTCCCAATTTAGGACTCATATCATCAAAGAATTTCGTTGAGCAGAGGAAAGATGTGACCAAGCAATCTAGAAGCTTCATCAACTGGCTGAAAAAGAGGTAACTTGTGGCAAAATTCAACTCGACTTGGACATACTATATGATGACGTTGAAAAGATGAAAGATCATAAAGCTTGTGTCATAGATGCATAGACAAAAACATAGGAAAACATAGTCTGTTATTAAAGTTTTGTTGACGCTGTGGATTGCACCCTTGATAGAAGGCTGAGCTTCTGTCTTCCACGCGGCACAATGGAGACTCCTCTCTTGCTTGTGGTTCTGTGAAAACTGAGAGGAGAATCTCTAGATAAGGGCTAGCTCCCTTTGATGCATCGCTGATTTACTCTAGTACATTTGCTAATATATATATATATATATATATATATATATATATATATATATATATATATATAATAGGGGGGGTTGAAAAGAGAGAAAGATTACTGAAAAACAAAACCTAACCTAAGCTGGGGATGCACCAAACAAGTTTGATCTACTCATACTCACACTTTGAAACATAAGAACACATACACTTTATCTGGTAAAAGGACCAGACTGCAGAGAACTTAACAGAAAGGCTTAATGAAGACACAAAAAATGAACTTACCACAGGTGTTGTAGGAAGGCACACTGTCTGATAACCCTCTCCTATCTCTGTGCTCCAAATACAGCTCTTTTTGCTATTTGCAAGAATGGCGCTTTGTCTATACCAGGTGTGCTGGTATCAACCCTGTGAAAGGATCATGGAACAATGACTGAACACAAAGTTAACACTCAGACACACTCAGAGATACATCCAACTAAAATAGAGGTAAAAAAGCGTATTCTATTGATTCCAAGTGAAAATTGACAGGGCTTCGCCTTACAACATGAGAGATTACAATATATATAGAGAAAGAGAAAGCAAAAGGCATCCCTTTTTGGAAGTAGCCCATGAGCGTTGAGAGCATTGGGAAGAGGAAGCCGTTTGATAGATAATGTTGTGTCAGCTCCAGTTTTGACTTTAGGCGTTTAAAATATATTAAACGCCATATGTGAAATCATTGGCCGCGCCATTTGTCTGTAAACAAGACCGCTCCTTCAAGACATTCACGCGGTTTGTCTGCTTATCAATGCAAAGTGGAAAAAAACAGGTCGCACCGTTCACTGTTTGCGCTCCTTGATGACCACTTGGCGGAGACTGTTTCAACTGCAGGAATAACTCGCCTCCCCTTTGCCACCTGGACTGTTTTGTCCATATTCATAATTTTGTCTCTTCCTGGGTTTGTCTTTTCCTGGAATTTGAGCTCTCGGGGCTATCTTCTATCCATCTTTGGCTATTTGGGCTCCCTTCTCGGCGGTCTCTTCCTTTTGGCCTTAAGCCCTTTGAATTCCTTCGAGTTTGCGCTCAAGCATTTAAAGATCAACGGCTATTTCATTGCCATAAAGTTGACGTTCGCGCGCTCGTCGCCATTTGAAAGCCAACGGCGATTCTATTGACCTAAATTTGACGTCTGCAGGGACGTCATCAGACGTCTAAATTCCAACGGCTAGTTCGCGATGCTCAATTTTGATGTCTTCGGGCCCATCACCCCCTTGGCAATTCCTTCGGCTTTTTCCTTTGTCCGGGCCTTTGTCTTTGAAACCTCCCGAAGGGAAGGTGTCCCTTTGAGCCTTGAGAAAAGTCCCTTTCGCGGTCGCCAAGAGTCCCCCGCAAGGGTACTTGCCCTTCGGGGTCCTTCGAGCTCAAATCCTTCAAACATTTTGCCCGAAGGAATGTTTCCTTCAATGTTTTAACGCTTGCTTTCTTCGGTCGGCTTCTCTCTTTCGAAAAAATTCCCTGACAAATGCCTTCGGACAAAATGTCCGAAGGAATTCCTTCGAGCATTTTGTCCGAAGGAATTGATCCTTTGATTTTCCGTGTCTTTTCCTTCGAACAAAATGTCCGAAGGACTTTTGAACTTTACCTTGGATTCTTTCGGATTTATTCCTCGGACAAAAGTCCGAAGGAAATCCTCCCTTTTGCCTTAGTCTTTTCCAAAGGAAAACTCTGCCTTGTTTCGGCCTTTTGACCAGTTGCCCTCCACAGGGGCACCTTTGGGTCCGGAACTGCCCTCTGCAGCCTGCTGGAATGGTCCTTTTTGTGCCCGACTGCCCTCCGCAAGGGTACCTGCCCTTCGGAGCTTTGTAAGAGACTCATATTTGTCGAAGGCATTTGTTCAAAGCGAAAAGCTCCATACTGAACTAAAACCTGCAGGTACTTAGATCTTTCAATGTTCTATAAGAACAGGGCTTATTGCAAAGAAAAGGAGATTTTGCAGAAGGTGGGTACATGACTTAGACTGAGGGTTAAGAGTGGTAGGGAAGGAAGGAGACTGATTTTGACCTGCAGGGCCAAAATGGTCAACAAATTGGTGATTCCCAGGGGAAGCATGCCTGCTATGCTTAAGAAACCAGTAGCCTCAAAGTCCATTGGGCACGGAGTCAAAACGCAGCTTGAAAAAGTTAGCAACAGCCTTGAGATATCCAAGAATCAATCACGAAGGTCCTACCCCAAAAGGAAACGAAACACACAAGATTAAGAAAACTATTAACATGTGCAAAAGCACTTAGGGAAAACAAGAAAAACAAGGAAAATATATACATGATGGGAGAAGGGCTCAGTGATAATGTTTAAGAGGTATCCCATTAACTGGGATATACAGTTCTTCACCATCCAACCTGGATAGTTGGAACGCATTGTGCTACTTGCGTTGAGTGATGACATATGGACCACTCCATAGGGCGTCGAACTTCGTGTGCTTCCCAGGCTTAGCTCGGTCTTCATCCCATTTCAAGACGATATCTCCTTTAGAGAAACCTTTTGATGAGGATCTCTTGTCGAAGTGCTTCTTCGTCTGCTGTTGGCGGCTAGTCATAGAAGCCATTGCTTGGTCCCTTGTCTCTTGAAATTCCATCAGCTCACATAACCTAACCTCCATGATGTTGCCTTCTTCTAACTGCAACTGGTGAGCAAGGTCCAAGGCTGGCAATTCAAGTGAAATAGGAAGCCTAGCTTCCCTTCCATACACAAGCGTGTATGGTGAATTACCAATTGCCCTCTTTGGAGTGACCCTGTCTACCCACAGGGCTATTTTCGACTTGGCATGCCAAGTTCTCTAATTCTCCTCCATTGTTCTTTTGATAATCCTGATCAGATTTTTGTTGGTGGATTCAGCCAGCCCATTCCCTTGTGGGTAGTAGTTTAAAGAAGTGCTGAGATAGATGTCGTATCTCAATACCCATTCACTCGTTCTAGTTCCTAAGAAGGCCAATGCGTTGTCTGATATGATCGTCGTTGGGACTCCAAACCTTGTCACCAGGACTTCACCTTTGTTGGCTTCCTTCAAAGCGTCAACCTCTACCCATCTCGTGAAGTAGTTTGTGGCGGTCAAAACCCATTTGTGGCCAGCACTGGAGGGAGGATTGATCATCCCTATGAAGTCTAGGCCCCATTGCATGAATGGTTGCTCCACCTGAATAGGCTATAAAGGCATGGCAGCCGGCCATTGCTTCCCATCAAAGAGCACACACTTCTGGCACTTTCATACCCAAGCATGGGTGTCTCTGAATAGAGTGGGCCAGAAGTAACCAGCTCTCATTATTCTTGCAGTTGTAGGCCTAGGAGCAAAGTCACCACCAACTGGCCCATCATGGAACTCGAACAGCACCCTGTCGACCTGACTTAGGTCTATGCACTTTAAAAGTACTCCTGAGAGATCCCTTCTGAACAGCACTCCATCAATCAGGGCATAAGAGAGATTGGAGTCTAAAATATCTCCTCTTGGTCCTATCAAGGCCCTACGGGCACTCACCAGTGAGAAGAAAATGCCTCAAGTCTGATGTCCAATCCTTCATAACAGCTAGTTCTTCTGTTGTGGCTGCATCGTGAATTAGCAAACTGTCTCCTTTTTGCTATTTAAGGTCTGCAGCAAGATGTTTGCACAGGCCTTTTCCTCTCACCAGCATGGTGATCTTGACATCCACGTCATACTCCATTACTTTAGTGATCCATCCCGCTCTCTTTTCATTCAGATCACGGTTGGTCAAGAAATCTTTGACGCTGGGATGTGAAACCATGAGGTGAATCTTGCTGTTGGACAGCATATGTCTGAATTTTTCCAGGCTCTGTATGACTGCAAGGACTTGCTTCTCCACATGTGTATACCTAACCTCAAAACCCTCTAGACCTTGGCTAAAAAACGCAAGCGGTTGTTCAAGGTCATCACCATTCGCTTGGGTAAGTATAGCAGAGATTACCTCTTCATTTCTGAAGGTGTAGAGGTTGAAATCCTTGGTGAAGTCAGGACTGATCAAGGTAGGAGCTTGGGCGATACCCTGCTTGATCTCTTCAAAACTATCCTTCCTTTGCGTTGTCCACACGAACTTCTCATCTTTCTTCAGCATAGAGATCAATGGCTTGACAACCTCCGCAAAATTCGGAATAAATCTCCGGATGAAATTTATTTTGCTGAAGAAGCTCTGCAGACCTTTCTTATGTTTAGGCAAGGACAGCTCTAGGATGGAGCGAACTCTTTTCGGATCAATGGTCAAGCCTTCTTTGGAAACAACGTGGCCAAAGAGTTTAACCTCATGTACGGCGAACACGCATTTCTTTGGGTTGAGAGAGATACCGAACTCTCTACACCTCTCAAAGATTTGTCTGAGGTGTTTCATGTGTTGGCCCGCCTCCTTAGAGAAAACTGTCATGTCATCAAGATATACCAGCACGATGTTATTTATCAAGGCCTGAAAGGCCATGTCCATGGCTCGCTGAAAAGTGGCACCAGCGTTGGACAGTCCAAATGGCATTTTCTGATAAGCAAACGTCCCCCACTTGGTAGTGAAGGCTGTCTTGTACTAGTCACAGTCTTGTACCAAAATCTGATTGTACCCTGAATACCCATTCAAGAGGGAGAAACGCTCGCTACCTGTCACCATTTGGAGGATCTACTCCATACTTGGGAGAGGATAATGGTATTTCAAAGAGACTCTATTGAGGTCTCTAAAATCTACACATAATCTGATCTCCCCATTCTTTTTCCGAACAGAACAAGATTGGCCAGCGAAGAAGAGTGTTTGATTGGAAATATTATCCTGGACTCAATCAACTTGGTGAGTTCCTTCCGCATGAGAGGCTCAATCTTTGGGTTGACAGGGCTTTGCTTCTGCTTGATCGGCTTGGCACCTTCCTCTAGCTCAATGGTATGTTGGGCCAAACTTGGGTCAAAACCCTTCAAATCGCTAAACTCCCAGGCAAAGACATCAGCAAACTCCTAGCACAATAAGATGAAGCCCTGCCTTTCATGGTCTGTGCACACTTTCCCAAGTGCAAGCAGCTTATGTTTGAATATTTCAACCTTCCCATAGTTTTCCTTCTTCGTGGTGATGCTTGCTTTATCTTTTTTTAATTGGTCATCCTCGTTGAAGATACTTTCGAGGGTGACCAAGCCTTTGGGAAGTTTATTGTTCCTCAGTTGAACAATCTGGCCGCCATACTATTGCTGTAGTTTAGCCTAGTTTTTAGCAGCAAACTCAGCTTCTTGCAAGAAGAGCGCTATTTATTGCTGTCAAACACCTGCCAATTGGTGATGTCGTCAGGTACGGAGGGCCTGATTACCACTTTCAAATGGCATGAACTGTTGTTTCGGCCTATCTCTTTAGAAACATCAAATTGGGTGCCAACTACTGCTAGCCTGTCCGCTTGCTTATTCTGCTCCTTTGGAATGGAAGTAATATTGAAGGCAAGGAAACTCTCCACTAAGTCCCATACCCTGTGCTTGTAAGACTTAAGCAAGGAATTTTTTGTCAAATTTTGGCCTCTCCCCTGATTCACAATCAGCTCACTGTCACCAAAAACCTGCAGCTCTTTGATTCCTTTTTTTCTCGCCCACTCCAAACCATAGATGAGGGATTCGTACTCCGCGACATTGCACATGCAAGAAAATTGGAACCTGAAGGCCAAAAAATACTTCTCTTGTGAAAGAGAAACAAACACCACTCCACCACCAGCGCCCAACTTACTTCTTGAGCCATCAAAGAACAGCTGCCATAAACCCGAACTTTCTTGGCTTGCTTTCATTAGATTTGGTACAAAAGTACCCTCTTCGTGCATGCAATAAATCCAAAGGCCTGCCTCTTCTATGAACTTGTAAGGGTCATGCTCAAAGTTGTCACTTCCCCATTCGTTTAAGAGCAGGTCAGCAACTCTTTCAAAGGCAGAGGATGGAGATTGATCCACTTGGAATTCTTCTTGGTCAATAATGGCGTAGCTGACATTTGCCGCCTTGAGTGAGTATGGTTCCAGATGATCTCTGTGGAGTGGCTCCAATTTAATCTTGACTTTAGTCCCATACTTGGTTCTAAAACCCAGATAAGACCAGTTTGCTGCTAGGTAGCCGTCTATTTTGGATGTGAAATCTCTGGATAAGCAAATGGCAAAGTAAGGAGGAACATCCGCCACCACCACGTCATGAGGGACCGAGAAGTTTGGACAGACGTGGAGCGTCAAGTTCAAGCCTCTCACCACCCCTTCTGTCTTTGTTGATGTCCCATGCAGCTGCAGGACTCCCTTAGTCATCTCTTCATATTTGAGCCCCAGTTTATCCGCTATGCATTTGGGCATTACCGAGGTGCTTGCTCCACTGTCAATGATACAATTGTGCACCAGGAAGTCTCCTATGACCATGGACAAATAGAAAGGGGGAACCTTTTCTTCTTTCTTAACTTGCCCTGATGTGCAAAGCTGCCCATTTGTGATCAGAATATTATTTGCTGGGACAGCTTGTTCATTCAGCCCATGCAATTCTTTTTGCAGCATGTCCTTTTGTCCCGATATCGATAATGAATCCCACAAGGAGATATTCATGTGCAGCTTCTTCATCTGGTCTACCACATTGACCCGAGGGTTGCCTTCTTTCAAATTTTATTTACGGTTACTTACAGCTTGAGGCGCAGGCCGAGGCGCTGAGGGTGTAACCGACGGTCTGAAGTTTGAAATTTTCTGGGTTACATGTAATGAAGAAGGCGGTGTTGACGCTTGAGCAACTGCTTGAGCTTTTTCCATAGCTCTCCTCTTGGACCTTGTGTTGGCTGCGACACAATCACCTTGATTGTCTGTACTGCCCATGTAATTGACTGTATAAAATTCACCTTCCAGGTGATTCATGAGAGTGGAATCGGGCTGAGCCGACCTGCTGTCCATGCCATGTTGTAATGACGCCTCAAAGCTGGGGAATTGGGCAACTGCCTGATTGTCATGTGCATTTGTGCACTGACTCAGCATTTCATTTGTGTAAACAGCCTAATCTTGACCATATTCCATAGGTGAGCAACTAGGCTGTTCTTGTACCAGATTGTTTTGGACGGACGCTAGAGCCTTGGATGATGAAAGGGCGCCTGGATTATAGCCTTGAAAAGGTCTGGCCTGTGCAAACTGACCCTGTCCTTGATTGTAATTCTGGAAAGGGGGTCTATTTGCTTGCTCATACTGCTAATATCCTTGATTTGGTCGATTACTCTGAGCCTACTGCCTTTTGAGAGCCACTAGTTCATTTGTTACGCTTTGCAACAAGCTTTTCACTTCATGGAGGTCATTGGACGAAGTAGCAGCCAGTTTTTCTATGTCAGGCAGAAAAGCCAAAGTGGGTGCAGCAGTCTGGGTTGGAGGCAGCAATTCAAGAAAGAGTGGCATATGAGGCCTAGGGGCTATCTTTCCCGCTTGCACCAGGCAATTCTCCGCTGCTATGGCTATATCGTAGGCAACGGGCAACACATGTCCTCCCATGGATTGTATCATAATAGCAATGTCGTTGTTCAACGCTTTCAAATAATAGAGGAAAGCATAGCTTGGAGTCGGCCTTACCAAAATGGGGATTTTATCCCATGTCTTCTGAAATCAAGTATTGAAATCCTACATGAATTCGTGTGGAGCTCTTTTCATAGTGGTCAGTTGCTCAGCAAGTGAGAGGTGGTCGCTTTTTTCCCCAAATTTGTTTGTTAAGAGGGTGCCCAACTCGTTCTGGGAATCGACTGAATTCATGGGCAAAGTCCCATACCAGTCTAGAACCTTGCTCTTAAAAGACAATGCCAGCCATCTGATCGCAATGTTTTCCTCAGTGACATTGTGAATGTTGCAGAGGTTAGCAATATTTTTGATGTGTTCAATGGCAGTAATGGGCCCTTCTCCATTAAAGGGAGGCACACTTTTAAGGACTGCCCCTAAAATTGGGTCATAATGTAAGAGATTCAAAGGACTTTGACCATGAAAGGCCATAAAAGGTAAAGCCATAGCTATAGCAGGATTCAACCGAGGCCTTCTTGCGTAGGTGTATCTTATGGCAGGTCTGAGAAAACAATTTGCTGAATAAGGATGAGTTCTTGCAAACCTCAGTCGTCTTGTTGAGTTCAAAGGTAGTTCAACAAATTCAAAAGGGACACCCTTAGCAGCAGATCATGTGGTGATTTTAGGCATAGGAGGTCAGACTGGTCTTTGATCAGAGACTGATGTTCTTAATAGTGGAGTCGCCAGATGCTGAAAAATGGTTGATTTTGCTGTAACAAGACCAGCATCAATCCTGAAACTTTGCTGAGTGTTAAAAATGGTCCCACCGGACGTGCCAAAAACTGTTGACGCTATGGATTGCACCCTTGATAGAAAGCTGAGCTTCTGTCTTCCACGCGGCACAATGGAGACTCCTCTCTTCCCTGTGGGTCTGTGAAAACTGAGAGGAGAATCTCTAGATAAGGGCTAGCTCCCTTTGATGCATCTCTGATTTACTCCAGTATATTTGCTAATATATATATATATATAATGGGGGAGGGTTGAAAAGAGAGAGATTACTGAAAAACAGAACTTAACCTACGCTGGTGATGCACCAAACAAGTTTGATCTACTCATACTCACTTTGAAACATAAGAACACATACACTTTATTTGGTAAAAGGACCGGACTGCAAAAAACTTAACAGAAAGGCTTAATGAAGACACAGAAGATGAACTTACCACAGGAGCTGTAGGAAGGCACACTGTCTGATAACCCTCTCCTATCTCTGCGCTCCAAATATAGCTCTTTTTGCTATTTGCAAGAATGGCGCTTTGTCTATACTAGGTGTGTTGGTATCAAGCCTGTGAAAGCATCATGGAACAATGACTGAACACAAAGTTAACACTCAGACACACTCAGAGATACATCCAACCAAAATAGAGGTAAAAATGCGTATTCTATTGATTTCAGGTGAAAATTGGTAAGGCTTCACCTTACAACATGAGAGATATCTTCTCAAAATGAGAGATTACAATATATATAGAGAAAGAAAAAGCAAAAGGCGCCCCTTTTTGGAAAAGACTTTGGTGCCCTTTTACAAGTGGCCCATGTGCGTTGAGAGCATTGGGAAGAGGAAGCCGCTTAGTAGATAATGCTGTCGGCTCCAATTTTGACTTTAGGCGTTTAAAATATATTAAACGCCATATGTGAAATCATGGGCCGCGCCGTTTGTCTGTAAACGAGACCGCTCCTTCAAGACATTCACGCGATTTGTTTGCTTATCAATGCAAAGTGGAGAAAAACAGGTCGCGCCGTTCACTGTTTGCGCTCCTTGATGACCACTTGGTGGAGACTATTTCAATTGCAGGAATAACTCGCCTCCCCTTTGCCACCTGGGCTATTTTGTTCATATTCATAATTTTGTCTCTTCCTGGCTTTGTCTTTTCCTGGAATTTGAGCTCTCGGGGCTATCTTCTATCCATTTTTGGCTCTTTGGGCTCCCTTCTCGGCGGTCTCTTCCTTTTGGCCTTAAGCCCTTTGAATTCCTTCGGGTTTGCGCTCAAGCATTTAAAGATCAACTGCTATTTCATTGCCGTAAAGTTGACGTTCGCATGCCCATTGCCATTTGAAAGCCAACGGCTATTCTATTGCCCTGAATTTGGCGTCTGCAGGAACATCATCGGACGTCTAGATTCCAACGGCTAGTTCGCGATGCTCAATTTTAACGTCTTCGAACCCGTCACCCCCTTGGCAATTCCTTTGGCTTTTTCCTTTGTCCGGGCCTTTGTCTTTGAAACCTCCCGAAGGGAAGGTGTCCCTTTGGGCCTTGAGAAAGGTCCCCTTCGTGGTCGCCGAGAGTCCCCAGCAAGGGTACTTGCCCTTCGAGGTCCTTCGGGCTCAAATCCTTCGAACAAAATGTTCGAAGGAAATCCTTCGGACATTTTGCCCGGAGGAATGTTCCCTTCAATGTTTTAACGCTTGCTTTCTTCGATCGGCTTCTCTCTTTCGGAAAAATTCCCCGACAAATGCCTTCAGACAAAATGTCCGAAGGAATTCCTTCGGGCATTTTGTCCGAAGGAATTGATCCTTTGATTTTCCGTGTCTTGTCCTTCGGAAAAAATGTCCGAAGGACTTTTGAACTTTACCTTGGATTCTTTCGGATTTATTCCTCGGACAAAAGTCCGAAGGAAATCCTCCCTTTTGCCTTAGTCTTTTCCGAAAGAAAACTCTGCCTTGTTTCGGCCTTTTGACCAGCTGCCCTCCACAAGGGCACCTTTGGGTCCAGAACTACCCTCCGCACCCTGCTGGAATGGTCCTTTTTGTCCCTGACTGCCCTCCGCAAGGATACCTGCCCTTCGGAGCTTTGTAAGAGACTCGTATTTGTCTAAGGCATTTGTTCAAAGCGAAAAGCTCAATACTGAACCGAAACCTGCAGGTACTTAGATCTTTCAATGTTCTATAAGAACAGGGCTTATTGCAAAGAAAAGGGGATTTTGCAAAAGGTGGGTACATGACTTAGACTGAGGGTTAAGAGTGGTAGGGAAGGGAGGAGACTGATTTTGCCCTGCAGGGCCAAAATGGTCAACAAGTTCCTCTCAATCTAATCATTTGTCATACTCATTCCGCAGTTTTGAAAAACACACCAAAGATATTGGTTCCAAACTGTTAAAGAAAACAGGATACACCGATCAAGGTCTTGGAAAAGATGGTCTAGGAATTAGAAAACATCTTGAGGCAAAAATAAAGCCCAAGAATTTCGGTTTTGGTATGCCAAAGAATCTCCTCAAACAACCACAAGTTCCACTATAACTGAAATAGATGTAGCAGATGTGGATCCCCATTCTTCAGTTACAACAAAATAACCTCTACAGCATCATTGCGGGTATCCTGCTCACACACCAGACAGTATATGTTTCACCCTTCCACTTGTAGCTATTGTGGTAGAAGGGATCATGAGTTTATTCAATGCTAGAATCTTCGTCCACCCTTCCACTTGTAGCTATTGCGGTAGAAGGGATCATGAGTTTATTCAGTGCAAGAGTCTTCATCCATGTAAGTTATGTAGAAAGTGCAATCACAACAGTTGCACATATTAGTTTGTTGACATTCTTATGCAATTATTCACAATCGGTTGAAATGAATTTTGGATGGATTACCCCACTCAAGTGGAAGAGAAACACTTTTGGATTGAAAATTCTTATGTTCATCAGAAATCAGAACTAGAAGTAATCCAGCCCAATGCTTGGGGGACTACTGATCCAAGTGGCAGTTTGGAAGAGAATCCCCTTAAGACAGTCATCTTGTCAGGGTCAATTATTTACCAATGCTTGAAATCTGATACTGTAACATGCGTCAAAAAGCAAAGGATTTTATCTAAAATCATTTTCCCTCACATTGAACTTTGGAATTTTCAGAAAAAACCCTGAAGGGCCCCAAAATGAAAAACAGAAAAATATATTCACGGCATATCCTCTTCACTTCCTGAAATCTTCAAAAAACTCAAAAACATTCTCTTTTAGTGAGTTCCACTTCACAACAGATCCTCATCACTTCTTGAGGGGGGCACTTGTCATGTGGCTTCTCACATTACAAAGACTTATCAGTTCTTCTAAATTGACTCTTTAAATTCTACATGCAAATCATTTCATCTACTCTTCCCCACACAGCTACACAAAAACTTGCGCATACTAGAGCGCAAAGCATAGAGGGAGGTCAATAGATTGCCTCCGAGTAGAATTCAGAAAGCAAAGATCAGAATGTTGTAGCGTCCAATATGCTATAATTGTTGTAATTAATCGCTTCCGCCTATAACGCATCTAAGTTCCAACAATTTAGTGTGTTGTCCACCCGATTTCCAATCAAATCCATATCACTCCTCCAACCCCGCCACTCACACCGCATCCCTCAGTGCTCACCCTCCATCTCACGAATACAGATGTGCCTAGTGGCACAAAAAAGTAAAGTGAGGGTGATTGATGGCAAAAATGTTGCCAAATTCTAGAGAGACTTATCCATGAAATTTAGCAAGGCTGGTGATGCAAAATTTGGCACAAGTCTGGACTTAACCAAATCTGAGTGCATGCCCCGACCATCCTTGCAGGCCTGTCTTGCACATTCCCACCCTTTGGTCTCTTCCCAAGGCTATTTGGACCCTCCACATTTTTTTAATATAAAGAATAAACAATAAAGGAATCAAGATATGATTGAAACCTTCCTCGAACCCCTGAATCTCACCCGCACCCTCACCCTCACCTTCCTCCTCATGTATATAGATGTGTCTATAGGTACAAAAATGTAAATGGAGAGTGAGTATTTGAAAATGGAAAAAAATATACATCCCATTCACCCTGTTTATGTGATGATATCAGCTAACACGGTGGCTGACAGGTTTTCTGATAAAGATATCCAACTTGAAGAGGGGTCCATTTCAATAAAATGCATAGCTGAGTTGCCCACTACAGATAATGATTGCGAACCCCTATAGGTGAAAAAAAAGGTTGATACACAACTCTCAAAGAATGACTGAAGACAGACTGGATCACCTGTAGTATTGGTATTTTGATAGGACAATGTGTGTGAGGATATTAAGAGACAACTAGGTTCTGAAAATTAATAAGTGTTTATGTAGACAAACTTAGAAACAATTGTGAGGTGGAGCGAAAGATCAAGAGTGCAATGGAGGATGAGGTGTTAGGAGCAAGAAGACGAGAGTAAAAAGGTAAAGATCATGGACAAGAGCAGAACAAAGTATGACTAGGCATGACAGAACTTAATGGAAGCAAAAAAAACAGCAGGGGCCTTAGGGTTATAGTACCAAACCAATGAATGGTTAAGTTTTCTAAAAAAGAGAAAAACCATAAACAAGAACAAGACATAAAATTACCAATACGGATACCGCAGTTCCCCATTTTTTTTAGACCTCGGGTACATTACAGCTTGAATGTCTGTAGAATGATTATAGAGATACTAGGCTACCAATAACAGCATACACATAATAGTAATTGCATAACATACCATGGCAGAGCAAAGTATCTGAACAATATCAGCTTTGTATTCCTAAAAGATATGTCTCAATAAAGTTCATTATGTATAGGGAGGACTCAATACCAACGCCTTTCCTTGATGTGCATCATTCTATTTATATGACAAGAAGACCTAATGGGTTGTCAGCAATGTTGCAGGGAGACACGTCCCCTACCCCGTGAGACGCATCTCCCCGTACCCCCCGTACCCGTCTCCTTGTACCCCCGTGCCCCTATCAGTGGTACTATATTTTTTAAGTTTTTATTATTTTCATATAATAATAATAATATATAATTATAATAATGAAATATAAATATATTTAAACTATATATATAGAAGTCTCCCCATACCCCCGTCTCCTTTTTTTTTAAAAAAGGCGTACCCGTACTCGTACTCATCTCCCCGTAACCGTACCTGTACCCATACCCGTCTCCTGGCAACTATGGTTGTCGGTTAATACAACTGTCAAAAACCAGACACACTCAACAGAATTATTACAAAACTACCTAAAACTGACATACAATCATTAACCACATAACTCATCACTAAAAGATGTAATTATGTTGATAACTATGACAATACAAATAATACGGTCTACAATATCCCACCCTTAAAATAAGCAAGAGTCCCTTCCAACACAATTTAGAGACAACACGATAAAAATGAAAAGGAAGAGGGAAGACGAAAAAACATGAATAGTGGAGTGACTATTGTGGAAACTCCAAAGCCACTAACAAGAGCAGCTTGTCGAGCTTGTCCACACAAACCCACCACCCAACATAGTGGAAAAGAGTTTCAGTAAGGATAACACCGAGACACTACTCTTGGAATCAATCACCCTGTAAGCTTCAATGCATGATCCACTTGCATAGCCCTTCGTCCACCCATAATTGTAAGAGCAGTCTCCCCTCGATGGCATTGTGAAAGTCCAATTAGTACAACCAATGAAGTCCTACCACCAAATGAATCGTGAAGCAATCATGTTAGCTTAGAGGCTTGAATAGGCACATGTGAATTATTTAGTGCAAGAGAAGGAATGCACTTGCCATGAGCACTTCATGAAAGGTGGAGGGATTTAGCTTCCTCAGACTGATGGTCGTCACTGCCGAACTTGGCTAGCCATTCGAACTGGCCAAGGCAACCAAAACCAGCTTAATCTTCCAAACACTAGGGGACAAAGAACCATAAGATGAGAACCTTTTTCATTCTCACACAAATGATATAGCTCAGTAGCAGGCTTGCCACACACCACCCTTCTTATATTTACCATCAAAATTGCGGAACCCTGAGAAGAGTCAAGATGTAATTTAGTATTGGCTGCAAACCGATGTGTTGCCCCTATCCACAACAATTCTAAAAAACTATGTCGATCTCTAATATATACAACAGTAGCTCCATGCAAAGATAATCCACCGACATTAACACTTGCACAATAGGAATGTTATCAGTAGCAGGATCCAAGAGATCATGAATAGGCACCATATAAAGTTGTAGGGATGAAACTATGACAAAATCATGGTCAAGAGAACCATCTACAAAAAAGTCCTTCTGGGCCCATACCCTCATGCTTCCTAGCAAACACATGACATGGAGTCCCTGGTGGTCGTACGATAGTTGTACGAAGGTCATGCACTACTCATCATATATGGGCTAAGGTGAGGTCATACAGTGCTTGGGGTGGGCGTACAACAACCAAAAGGGCAAAGAGGCAAGTACATACAAAGTAGAACGTACGATGTGGGGACGTACACCTAAGGAGAAGCAGAAGCTTATAGCTAAGGTGGGGCCTGGACATCCATATTGAGTTGGACATATGATTCGAGAGCTTCCATTCTTGGGTGTACAATCCTTTTTTACATTGATGTTCTCTTCTATAGTCACCCTTTATGTTCTTATCTTGTATTGTGCCTTTATTAGAAACAACCAAACCTTTATCCGATTTCCTTTTGTCTTTTTTCCTAGCAGGGCCTTCAAGTATTGTACCATTTGCACATAGAAGTTCGGTATCAATCATATTGATAGTCTCTGACCTCATTCGATACGACTAAAACTTGGACCCATTCGCTGCTTTTGATGGCCTGACCACCCATCGACCATTATTTTTAATATAACCACCATAGATGTGAAGATTTTATAACTTAAATAATTAGCATGCCTGCACTTCTGTCATCTTTTTAACATAAGTGCCCTTGATTTAAAATTCATGGGCCACCATTATTGGTTATGACAACACTTCTTCTACCTTGACATAGCTCCCGTCGACTAATGTGCCATGACTCTATACATCTACGTCGAGCTTATGCGATGTATCTAACCGAACTTCAAAATAAGGTCATATTTCACCTTTTATTAAAGTTGTATTGCTATATGCCACATTTAAGGCCATTAAGATCAGTGCTTTGGACATTAGGTCGGCTAAAGTCCGGTGGGTAAACTCACTCAGATTTTGATGGTTACGAACGACTTGGCATCATTGAAATTTTCTTCTACCCATCCCGCTGCGAGCTTGGGCCTTCTTCAATCACCGTAATCTCAACGTATTGCAATCAGGCTAGAACACTTTTTAGGATTTCATCTGCCAATGGAACATATCATTAAGGAGTTTGTTAACCTTCGGAGCACGACTGTAACTCCAAGACCCCTTCATCATTCGAATCCATTGTACATCAACTACCTGCAACCAAGCATTCTTATTCAAAGTTTGGATCTTATGAGTCTAATGACACTGCTTTTTCACTAACTGCCTAATTCTTCAAATCTATGACATAATTTTGTCCTTTGTTTTCAATTGAGATCATTTTTTTCCAAATGATCGGCTTTGGCTGCTATCAACCATCCCCATCCCAATAGTGCATCGTAGGCATTCTTTTGCAATGAGATGACCATAAAATTTAACAAAATGGGTTGGATTTCAATTATTCCCTTTTGTCCCCATAAGTACACCCAATACCTTAATGCCATGTTGATTTTCTCCTACCAGTTGGAATATCAAAGGCCAAATAGTTGGCTTCCCAAGAGTTTTCCAAGTCTCCTCTAGAAGAACAATCACGACAAAACCACCGTTGATAATGTTGGTCAAATTCCTACCAGGAATTTCCATAAGCACAACCATCGGCTCTTAGGCTAGGTTCATCATTAAGAGCAAAGGATCGATCATTTGGTCACCTAACAAGGAAGCCATGATTGTGGGTTCATGCTTCTATTTTTTGCTCTCCCCATCACTTGACGTTAGGTATGCCATTGCACGCTCCATGTCCAAGCCAATGTTTTGTATGGTAACAATTAGAGCATTCTTGAGTTCCAAAATGCTTTGCAAAAAGTTAGCTATCTCCACAGGTGTAGTGGGCTCCAAGACATGTCGTGCAATAGCTTTGTCAAGCTCCAATCTGCTCATCATTGTGCTTGTGTGTTCATGCAACTGGTGTCATTCTTCGATCATGGCCCTCTCAACTTACATCGTTGCTTTGGCCAACCTTTCCTTCTCTGTATATAGGTCGAGGTAATTGGCTTCCCTCACTTGTGCTCAGGTAATTGCCATAACCTCCTTGCCCTCGGTTACATCAATCATATTGGCGTTGGCTTGCTTTGAACAATTGCCATCATTATGGTCCCCAAGCACACACCATCAAAAATAAGTCTAGTATCATTTTGGCTAGAGCAATCTCTTGCAAAATGGCCCCACTCATTGCACTCTCAACACTATACAAGTGGCCATCCTTGGGAGTTGTATTAAATTCAACTCCCACCGCCACTATTATTTTGTCATTGGTTTTTCCTTGGTGGCATGGTGGGTGGTGTCGATGGCTCTCCTTGTGTGAATAGTACTTGGTCGTTCTTATTCCGCAAATTGCACAGCCAATCCTTGACTAAATGCCCTGTAACTTAACACATTTCACACAAAAGATTCTCGCCTTTGTTCTTACCGTCTCCCTTTACTTCATCATCCGGAGCATGTCATTTCTCAAGGCTCGCACTAATCCAAGTTCACAATCCTCATTAAAGTTAGGTTCCTCTTCTTTGTGTCTTTTCGAGTGCGAGGACATCTTTTTCTTAGCTTTCAATGTCAATGGCTTAGTTGTATGCGTCTTCATAAGATAAGTATGGGACCACCTTCATCATCCTCCACAATGAGGGCACCAACACTTCAAGGAACCATTGCTTATTCACGTTGTCAGCAACTTCTTTTTCAAGTTTGCCTAATAGTTCTTTGAGTCTTCTATTATAGGTGCAAAGATTATCGTGTTTACCCTGTCGAGTGTTATCAATTTCCACAACAATCTCATTGTTGTCCCTCACATGTTTGAATTCTTTCTCGAAGGCTTCCCCTATTGTATTCCATGGTCGAGTGTTATCGATTTCCACAACAATCTCATTGTTGTCCCTCACATGTTTGAATTCTTTCTCGAAGGCTTCCCCTATTGTATTCCATGTTGCTTTCTCCAAGCTTGGTGCATCTACATACCAATCAATAGCCATGCCCGAAAGGGTGGCTAGAAAACATCTTAACCACAAACATTCATGTATGCCCACTAGCAGTCCAAATGGTGATGCACGTTTTGCAGTGTCATACGGGATTCTTTGATCCATCATCAATGCACCTTGCAGCTTTTCATTTTCTGGAGTGGAGTTAATGGGATAACCATGGCTTTAGTGTGGTTTATTGAATAGGAGTCTCCCCTTAAGAAGAAATGTGTTGGACATTCCTCTGTTATCTTAGCACTACTTGACACATTCCTACACTCGATCCTTCCTTCAATGGGGATCCATACACTAGCTTGCACACCGTCAAATCCCCTTTTCGTATGACTCCTTCCCACTTGTCGTTCAAGCTGTCTCAGAGTTTTAACATGATTCTCTTGCAACACATCACAACCCAATGGCAAGGTCTCCACTTCCTCCAAAATGGGCCATGGCAATCCCTACCCACTTTTTACTACAAGTGGAAATGGTCCATTAGCTCCGGTTGAACACTTTCTTGGTTTCAACTCCGACTAGCTATGTCTTCTTATGCTTCGGCTTTAACTTATCCTTTATACTTGGCTAGATCGATTTTTAGAATCCACCAATTGAGTAGATCATTTAACTTTTTGGTCCCCTCCCTAACCATGTTGCCTTATTCTCCTGCCTTTGTTTGGAGTCCATAGCATGAACTATTTCTCATATGCATTGGTCCCCTTGTCATGTCCCCCTTTTGATCATGGAACAAACAAAGACCCTTTGCCTTGTTTTGTTTCCTAAGGGCTAAGGGAAAAAAAAGGAAAAAGGGAAACACTTGGGGTTTCTAAGAAGCATTTGTAAAAGTACTTTATTATTCTAATTTTCACTTAAGAAAGGGGACATTTGAGGGTTATGGGCACTCAAGTGATTAAGTGAAAGCTTAGTGATTAAGTGAAAGCTTATATAAAAAGGTCATTTTAATATTTGGATTGTTTTCCCTCCCTTTTGGACACACCCCTTTGGGGAAAGGATATAAAAGTAAAGGGGGGATATTGTGGAGAGTTTCATGCTATTTTTGATAATTGATTTCATAAAGTCTTACGCACGAAAAAGCTAGCCTTAGCCATTGAGGACAAAACCCTTCAATGGAAGTTGGAGTAAGGACGGAAACCCTTACATTCAATTAAGGCATCCTCATTTGGGGGTTGCATTGACCTTCATTGGTCTGATTTTGCAGTATTTTCATCATTTTGGGCAATTGACAACACATATCAACTGCTAGTAATGTGGCGACTTCATCCTGGAGGGAGATGCTTTGGTTTGTGAGGTCATTTGGGGCAGCGAATCCCAAATTTTGGGGCAGCGAGCTGTTTATGCAAGGTTTGTAGGCCAGTGCTCAGGTTTGGAGGGTTTGGAAGACCCTCTGTTCAATGGCATTGGATTCTAGGGCAACATTTTAGCCTTGGCAGCTGGGTGACCCCCTTTTTGGGGTTTGAACTGTTGTTTGAAGGGCTATTTGAGCCTATATGTTAGTTTGAACAATGCATAAATTATTCTACTATTTTTCATGATATTTTCCAGCCATAAACATTACAACAAATCAGGTTTTTGACTGGATTCATTTGCTGTATTTTTGGATAATTTTCTGCAATTTTTGGAATCACTGAATAATATTTTTGTGCCATTTTTGGGCACCTACAATAGTCAATTTATTTTCAGTTATCTGGGGTTTGAATAAATTATAAAAACTGATTATTTCATAGGGTTTATTGGGTAACCACTTTTGTTTAGTTTTCAACCCTAAAAGGAATATTTTAGTGGTATCAAAGCCAATTTCTTGGCCAATTGTGGGGTTTGAGGGTTTCATGTCAAACAGTGACATGGGAGATATGGACAGTACAAGGTTTGAAAAATCCTCGAAAACTCATGAAAAAAAGGAGCAACCTTCCATTCGAACGGATTTGATAGAGATTTATGAGTACATGACATATCCACCCCCTTTCAGGAAGGAGATGGACCTTGAGGGTTTTGTATCATGGAAAAGAGGTAGGGACGGTACTCGGGTTAGATGGGAGTTACATGATGCTTTGAGAAAGATTATTCTTCCCACATTCGATGGTTTTACAAACATTTTAATTAGGGCATGGATTGATAAGTTGGGTACATACCTTGCACTTCATCCCATGGAGATAGAAGAGGCCCTACGATTCATCACAGAGCATTTAGAAGGGCCTGCCCATGATTGATGGCACCAAGGTTTGATAACCCAAGGGCATCACTGCATAAAAACTATGAGGAATTCAGCTGGAGGCTCATTGAGAGGTTTCATCGAGCTGGTCCAAAACCTTATTTTGAGAAGAAATCAAGCACTTTGGGGCAGCTAGGTATTGAAAATTCTGAGTTACAAAAATCAGGGCCTTTAGAGTAGCAAGATGAGGGTTTCCAGCAAGTTGACGAACAACAAAAAGAGCTGCAAGTAGAAGACAAAGGAGTGACTGAAACAAGAGAGGTAATTTTGGGTTGCACCAAGGAAAAGGAATCAAGTGGGGCAGCCACTTGTGAAAAAGAACAAATCATGCACGAAGAAGGAAAAGGAGGGACAAACCCCCATGAGGATTCCAATGAAGGAATCGTAAAACATGAGAATTCAGATTTTAAGAAGGAAGGTGCACAACTCATTGAGACATCCTCCATGCCAAGGAAAAATGGGCAAAATACTCCAAGCCAAGAGATGAAAAATATGCCCTTATGGCAAGGACTCAAGGGAGGTGTGATGAAGGGCTAAAGAGGGCAAGGGAGAAGAAATTGATAGCCCTTCAAGCTAGACAACACCTAGGGGAGTTTAAAAGGGAATGTGAGTTCTTAAAACATCACTATGATAGTTCTAAAAATGAAGAAAAAGCCATTTTGCATATTGGTGGGGAGAAAGTGATAGACAAGGTCAAAATTCCAAGTGCTAAGGTTCATTTTCAGTCTATTGTAATTTTCAGAACAGCCTAAGGGTAAGCGATTTGATTATTTTCATAACAATAATTTGTTGCATCACCCTCCTACTATGTTCCTACAACATTTTGGTCATCACAAAGACCATGACAAGAATGAGAACAAGATGAAGAGCACTAAATGAAGAAAGGAAGTTCTCCAAGAAAATCTAGGGATGGGGAATCACAAATTCCCGATATGGATGTGGGATCCAAGGGAGACTTATAAGTTTGGTATTGTTGTCATATCACTTAATGTTCTTTCACACCCATGCACGAAGGTTGGCAAGGCCTTAGGATCACTAGGAGGGCTGTTTGTGACTTGTTGACTGTTGTTTTTCACATTTCCAGCTTGTTTCCCCTAAGGTTTATGGTCGCTATGGTGAATATGGGCCCTAGGAAGGTGTGTTTCCCACACCTTAACACCATGGAGGTGGTCCAAGCATGTGTATGCGGATTTCCAGCCACTATAAGGAGTTTGAAGAGGAAAATAATGTGCTACGGGCATGATAAGAGTGACATAAGCACATCTTTTGAAATTCGGGTGAGAAGAGGTTGCAAAAAAAAATTAAGGCATCAAGGAGTGCACATCATGTTCATAAGGCTTGATAAGGTGATCAAAAAGGTGTTGTTGAACACCCTTGTTTTTACCAACATGTTCGCTATATGTGTAGGGTCACGATGTGAGCCGGTTACAATGGCAACATGAAGTGAAAAAGAAGCTACAAATCTTTAGTGGGAGCAGCCCACTTTACACTCAGAAAATTCTGAGTTTGTAAGGCCAACTCAGCTGCCCACAAAATTCATAAATTCTGATTTCTTTTGCATGCTACAGCCCCTTCTAAATTCTGAAAATGCAGGGGCAATGGGGTCCCTCTTTCATGTCAAAAGGTTGGATTGTGCAAGAAAGGTACAGCCCTTTCTAAGTTTGAAGTGGGGGGTATTTTTCTGGCTCAAGGTGTGTTCCCAACATTGTTGATACTGTTGGAAAAGGGCAGCAAGGGAAAAGACAAGCAACACTCATGAGGACACCAATGCAATGTTGCTTACACTTCCAGGGTATCTACATACAGGGTATGCCTTCAAGTTGTTTCAAGATGATTCTCTTTTTGCAAATTGGAAAACCACGATTTTGGGTTGGGGTAAGCTTATCATGGCACATGGGTGACCCTAAGGAGTTTTTGGATGCTTTCCAAGGTAGTGTACACTCCATGACTGAATTTCAAATGGACATATTCATAAGGGGCCATGATCCTTTTGGCAGCTTGAGCTCACCTAGCTCAACTTGTGAGTGCATATCGGCGTCCCTTGAAGATATGCGCATGAAGAACTCATCTAATTTCAACTTGGTAGTGAATGAGTTGACATTTCTGAGTAATTGCAAGGCTGAACATCACAACTACAGCCCTCATAGCAGCAAGTATAATTTGTTTGATGAGATTGTTTCTCCTTGTTAAAGGCACAATTGATCATAGCTTCAACTCGGGGGTTTACAGCCCTTGGAAGACATGTTTTGGAGAGTTTGAAGCATGAAATGAAGAGTAATGACAACTGTTTTGAGTTGCATAGGGCAGCCTACGCTTCGGGCAGCGAGTTGTTGGAGGAGAATATAGTTGGAGGGCTAATTGGGAGGATGCTAAGGGCTGGTTGCTTCTTAGCAACAGCAGGTACATTTATGGCAGCTTCATGTGGGAGCATGAGAGGCCTATAGAAGGTTGTTACAGCACCATAGAGGGAGAAAGCCATCAAATTTTATGCACTCATGATGTACGTTGGAAGCAAATTTGGAAGGAACAGCATGAGGATAGGCAATGGGCCTTCATGTGGGCATCATGGCAAGGTTGTTCACTTCACCATGTTAGCTACACAAGAAGTATATTCCCAAGGTTGTTCAAAATTGTTTATTTTATGAAAATTGGTGAACCCTACCTTTGGTTTGATGTTAAAACTTTGAGGCACATTGGGGGCCCTAAGGGGCATTGGGATGCATTCCAAGGAAGCACACATTTCAAGGTCCACACACAGGGGAAGATTGCCATAATCGGCAGCCATGATACATTTTCTGATAATGCTGTTCATGACTACTCCTGCCCCTCTAAGGAGAGATGTAGGCTCATAAAATGTTCTTTGAGGGTAAAATGCATGAGGGAACTCCCAAGGAATGAGTTGGGAATGAGTAACTTCAAGTTTTTTGACAAATACAAGGCTGTAATCTTCAATTACAATCCTATAAACACCAAGTACAGAATTACTTTTGGAGTATTCTTCTTCAAAATAAGAGAAGGAGTATGAGGGTGAAAGAAGGGGTTGCCGCTATGTTGAGACAGCTTTCTAACCATGAAATGTATGGAGGTGTGAGCTTGGAAAGCGGTTTTGAGGGAACTAACAGTTGTTGTGTGTTCCATAATGAAAGCTACAGCAGGGGCAGCCACTTGTTTGAAAAAGGATTGAGTTTGGTGCCTATTTCGGAGAGTACTAACAGCTGGTCCATGCCTAGCAACGAAAGGTACAGCCATGGCAACCTTTCATTTGGAGAAGGAAGGACTATACTATGCGGTATTTTTGTTTCCGACACATATAGGCAGCCATCATTTGACAAGCACAATAGCAAAAAGGTGCAGCATAAGGTTTCTCTTCCATGGGAAACAACTACAGGTGGACTTTGCATGAAGCAACTTGCTGGGACAGCTCCATGAATGTTGTTATTGCTTGAGGACAAACAATTTTGGGCGGGGAGGATTGTCATGTCTCCCTTTTGATCATGGAACAAATAAAGACCCTTAGCTTTGTTTTGTTTCCCAAGGGTTAAGGGAAGAAGAAGGAAAAAGAGAAACACTTGGGGTTTCTAAGAAACATTTGTAAAAGTGCTTTATTATTCTAATTTTCACTTAAGAAGGGGGACATTTGAGGGTCATGGGCATTCAAGTGATTAAGTGAAAGCTTAGTGATTAAGTAAAAGCTATATGAAAAGGTTATTTTAATATTTGAATTGTTTTCCCTCCCTTTTGGATGCACCCCTTTGGGGAAAGGCTATAAAGGTAAAGGGGGGATCTTGTGGAGAGGTTCTTGTTATTTTTGATGATTTCATAAAGTCTTAAGCACGAAAAAGCTGGACTTAGCCATTGAGGACAAATCCCTTCAACGGAAGTTGGAGTGAGGATGGAAACCCTTACATTCAACTAGGGCATCCTCATTTTGGGGTTGCATTGACCTTCATTGGTCTGATTTTGCAGTACTTTCATCGTGTTGGGCAATTGGCAACACATATCAACTGCTAGGAATGTGGCAACTTCAACCTGGAAGGAGATGCCTTGGTTTGTGAGGTCATTTGGGGCAGCGAATCACAGATTTTGGGGCAATGAGCTGTTTATGCAAGGGTTTGTAGGCCAGCGATCAGGTTTGGAGGGTTTTGAAAACCCCTTGTTGGGTGGCGTTGGAATCTAGGGTAGCATTTTAGCCTTGGCAGCTGGGCGACCCCCTTTTTGGGGTTTGAATTGTTGTTTGAAGGGCTATTTGAACCTATATGTCAGTTTGAACAATGCATAAATTATTCTACTATTTTTCATTATATTTTCCAGCCATAAACATTACAAAAAAACAAGTTTTTGACTGGATTCATTTGCTGTATTTTTGGATAATTTTCTACAATTGTTGGAATCATTGAATAAAATTTTCATGCCATTTTTGGGCACCTACAGCAGTCAATTTATTTTCAGTTATCTAGGGTTTGAATAAATTATAAACATTGATTGTTTCAGTAGGGTTTATTGGATAACCGCTTTTGTTTACTTTTCAGCCCTAAAAGGGATATTCACCCCTCCTTGAACTTTTTGTATCGTTGTAATATCCTTTGTTGTTGTGTATGACGATTATGATAGGCACATAGATCTTATAATATAATGGGGTTCCTCATCATGCTTCTCTTTGAATCGACTTTAACTTGACTTGATGTTCTTTAAGAGAACAACGCCAAAATATAAAATGATTCTAGAAATATTAGTGTTGACGTTGTGGATTGTACCCTTGAAAGAAGAATCTCTTGCTATGGGCTTGGCAAAACTGAAGGGAAAATCTCTAGATAAGGGCTAGCTCCCTTTGATGCATCTATGAAGTCTTTTACTACTACTGCTAACAATGGGGGGGATGAAAAGGGAGAAGGATATAACCGAAATAAAACCTATCTAAATGATGATGCACCAAAATGATTGATCTACTTAGCTCTGACATACACTTTACACCAAGAACAAGCTGATATACACTTCATTTGAAACGAGAAACTCTTATGTATCAGTGTCTAATAAAGGGTCCTCTAGAGATACAGGGAGGAAGAACTATCAAAGGTGTTCTGAGACACACTATGGCAACCTATTCACATGCGCCTATACTCTGTTGTAGACACTTCTTGCTGACCTGCAAAAGAAGAACTCACATTACACTAGACATGCTAGAATCATTCTGTGAAAGCATGAGGGAAAATGACTTAACACAAGACAAAACCATAGACATATGCAAAAGTGCAAACTCAAATGGAGGTAAAAATGCTGTCTTGATTCAAGGTAAAATCCTGCAAAGCTTCACCATACAAGCTGAGAGATCCCTTTCTCAACTGAGAGGTTACAATATATAGCATAAAGGGAAAAGACTTTGGCACCTTCCAGAATAAGCGGCCCATGCTGCGTTGAATACATTGGAAAGAAGATATTTTCTCATGCTAGTGTCATCCTTCTAGAAACGCTCTGAAATAACCATGTTGTAGATGTCGCAGATCTTGACTTTGGTGCTTAAAGCGTATTAAATGTCACTACAAGAGCATGGGTCGCTTTGTCTCATCCGCAACAATAACTTCTTGTGTCGACGCTTCTTTTGCCACCTGGACTGATTAATTTGTGTCTGTGCTTGGCTAGGAGCGTCTTTTGGAACATTCCAAATGTTGTCGTATGTGTGTGACCGTGTTCTGGGTCCTCTATTTTGCTCCCTCTTTCCGTGCTATTTCTTGTCTCTTTCTAGCAATTTGAGCTCTCGGGCTATTCTTTTTCCTTTGAATTCCATCGGGCCTGCGCCATTCGAAAACCAACGGCTATTTCACTGTCTCGAATTTGACGCCCGCGGGGACGTCACCAGACGTTTAAACTGCCAATGGCTAGTTCATCATGCTAAAGTTGACATCTTCGGGCCCATCATCATCTTTGGTAATTCCTTCGACCTTTACAAAATGAACCTTCCCGAAGGGAATGTGTCCCTTCGAAAAAATGGAGAAGTTCCCTTTTCGACAGCTGAGAGTCCCCCGCAAGGGCACTTGCCCTTCAAGCTCCTTCGAGCTCCCTTATCTTCTCAATTTCTTCAGATAAAATGTCCGAAGGAATTCCTTCGGACATTTTGCCCAAAGGAAGTCTTTCCTTCAAAGTTGACGCTCTTTTATTTGTAAATCCCTTTGGACAAAAGTCCAAAGGAATTCCTTCGGGCTTTTTGTCCGAAGGAATTATTTGCCTTGGGTTTTTTTTCTTTGATAAATTCCTTTGGACAAAATGTCCGAAGGAATTTATCCTTTGGTTATACATGGGTTTTCTTCGGACAAAAGTCCGAAGAAATCCTTGGTCTCTTTTGCCTTGTATTTTCTCTGAAGGAAAGCTTGCCTTTCGGCCTTCTGCCTTGTCATTTTTTCGAAGGTGCTCCCTGCCCTCCGCAAGGGCATTTGTCCTTCGGAGCCTGCCGAAAGACTCATATCCTTTGAAATTGGCATGTTCCTTTGCCGAAGGGCTTGTGCAAACCAACTGCCCAAAGCGAAATAAGCCTCTGGATCAACCCGAAACATCAACAAAACTCAAGTCACTTGGCTTTTTTATAGAACAGACCTATTATAAGAAAAACGACAATTGCAGTAAGGTGAAGACGTTAGAGGCTGGCTAATCAGGACAGCAGGTGAGGATGGAAGACCGATTTTTTGGGCCTGTAGGACCAAAAAATGGTCAACAAATTTGGCGACTCACAGGGGGAGCATGCCTGCTATGCTAAAGAAGACTGGCAGCCTCTAAGTCCATTGGGCATGGAGTCAGGACGCATCTTGGAGAAGTTAGCAATAGCCTTCTAAAGACCTATGAACCAGCAAAGCTTTACCTCAAGCGACAAGAAAAAAAACACACAAGGCTAAAAACACTACCCTTGTGCAAACAACACTTGGGAAAAACAAAGACAACTGAAAGCAAACTACTATGTACAGCTAACTAGATACATTTGCCTCCCTCCTGGATCAAAAGGAAAACTTCTTGAGTCTCCTTCATGGCAAGAAAACTTATGGTGCCAGACAAGTCGCTGAATGGAATAGAGACTTGGTGACTTGTTCTTCTTGTCTGCCACCTTGATTGGCTTGTATCCAAATGAATCAAGGTCGAACATGCTACCAACATATATGTATTCCTCTTGCTCTTGGAAGCTTGCCTCATGTTGGCCCTTCATGCTAGTGTATCTCACCAAGATGTCAATGGCTGCTAGCTCATCACCATAGGGATCATCTAGCTCATAACCCCCTTGATATGCATCATGGATTGACTTGTTCCCTTCTGCCTCATTGAAGAGACTGTCAAACATATCTTCTGCTTCCTCATGGCTTTCTTGATGAAAGGTGACTGTTGTGATGTCTGAAATGAGATCACAAACTGCTTGCTCATTCCATAGAACATCACCTTCTTACTCAAGGCCCTCTTCTTCAAAGCTTTCATCAAGATGGACAAGCCTCTCTTTTTCTTGCTCAAAAATCAGAGTCTCTAGTTGTTCAAAGACATCCTCCTGATTATCCTCCAACTCGGGTTCCATGGCATGGTCATTCTCCTCATCAAAACAACAAGGAAGTTCATCAAACAAGGGAGGAGAGAGCTCACCATGCTTACTTCCCTCATCATCCATTGTTGGCAGATAAAGTTTGTCAACCTCTTCTTCATATTGCTGGAACATCCGCATGTATCCATGACCTATGTCTTCTCCATTCTTGATGATGTCTTCAAAAGGAGCATCCATGATGGTTTCATCCTCATTGGCATCCATGAGAGCTTCTTGATCAGCCACAAATTGGATCCTCTCTTCTTCACTTGCCTCTTTCAAAAAAGGTTCCTCCTTGAGAAGGGATGAAGTGGAAGGCTAATGGTTAAACTTATGTGGAAGAGAAGGCAAACCTTGAGCTAGAATCGAATGATTCTCCTTCCATTTGGCCAACACTTCCTCTATATCAGATGTGGCTTGACAGCTCTCTTGAAGGAGTGTCGATGGGGTGTGTTCAGACATGGAATCTGTTGTTTGGCCTAAACCGTCCATCACATCCTAGCTGAGGAATCTCATTCTGGACTCCAACTATGCAATTTGCCTAGCTATATTCTCTTAGAAGAGCCTTTCTTGGAGGTCACAAGCATCATCATGATGAGTAGGAGCAACTTCTTCTTCAAGGCTTCTATCAAAATGAATAGGCCTCTCCTCTTTTTTCCTACCGCATGATTCCATTGTTTGCTTCCAACTCATGACCTTGGGATTGGAACTCTTCCCTTGTGAACAGGCAGCAACTTTATCCTCTTCAAGGCCCTAAGCTGGTTCATGATAGGCACTCCTATGCTGAAAGATTTGAGGAGGTTGAGGGAGACTGGGAAGGGTCTACTCATGCACAAGAAGAGTTGCTTTAAGAGGGATGTGTTGCTTTCCAAAAGTTAAAGGGTGATTCATATCAAAAGAGGGTCCACATTCTAAAGAATTGAGAAGGTTAGTCTCCATGAGAGGTTGCTCTAATGCCATTTGATGTTGGAAAACTAGGTGCAAGGGATTAAGAGCAGGAGTGGTTATTGCATCAGATGAGCTAAAGCGAGCAAGTGTTATTTGGTAGAAAGGATTTGGTGCACAAGAGGGGGCTTTCTTTAGAATAGGAGGGGGCTACTTTGGAATGGGAGAAGGCACACAAGGCTGATTGCCTTGAATGGATGGACTCTTCCATTTTGCTACTTCCTCCTTCATGGATTGCAAGGCCTGAGCTTGCCTCAACAAGCACTCCTCTTTGTACATAAGCTCTTGTTGATATCTATTATGCTCCTCCAATCTGTTTATCTCCATCACTTGCTTCTCAAATTCCAGCATTACTTCATTTACACTAGGTGAAGGGCACTAGGAGAGCTGCTTGAAGTGATGCCATGAACAACCTAAGCTTGATCAAAGTTATATGAAAGAAAACAAGGTCCATGCTGTTGAGCAATGGAATTATACATACCAAAAATGTGATTTCTTGATGGCACCAGGACTGCTTGACCAGCTGATTCAACTCGGAGTCGCCATTGGTGTTGGTTGAAATGTCTCTAAACGCTGATTGGTTGAAGAACACACCAAAAAATCCTTCAACTCCTTGCACAAACTATCCCACATCGCCTGATTAAAAGTCAGAGGCTGGATTAGTGGTTCACTCTTGCTGTAACAGGACCAGCACCAATCCTAGAACTTTTCTAAGCATTAAAATGAGTCCCACCGGGCGTGCGAAAAACTGTTGACGCTGTGGATTGCACCCTTGAAAGAACGCTGAGCTTCTCTCTTCCACACGGCACAATGGAGACTCCCCTCTTGCTGTGGGCTTGGCAAAACTGAGGGAAGAATCTCTAGATAAAGGCTAGCTCCCTTTGATGCATCTCTGAAATCTTTTACTACTACTGCTAACAATGGGGGGGATGAAAAGGGAGAAGGATATAACCAAAATAAAACTTATCTAAACGATGATGCACCAAAATGATTGATCTACTTAGCTTTGACATACATTTTACACCAAGAACAAGTTGATATACACTTCATTTGAAACGAGAAACTCTTTTGTATCAGTGTCTAATAAGGGGTCCTCTGAAGATACAGGGAGGAAGAACTACCAAAGGTGTTCTGAGACACACTATGGCAACCTGTTCACATGCGCCTATACTCTGTTGTAGACACTTCTTGCTGACTTGCAAAAGAAGAACTCACAATACACTAGACATGCTGGAATCATTATGTGAAAGCATGAGGGAAAATGACTTAACACAAAACAAAACCATAGACATGCAAAAGTGCAAACTCAAATGGACGTAAAAAAGCTATGTCTTGATTCAAGGTAAAATCCTGCAGGGCTTCGCCATACAAGCTAAGAGATCCCTTTCTCAACTGAGAAGTTACAATATATAGCATAAAGGGAAAAGACTTTGGCACCTTCCAGAATAAGCGGCCCATGCTGCGTTGAATACATTGGAAAGAGGAAATTTGGTCATGTTGGTGTCATCCTTCTAGAAACGCCCTGAAATAACCATGATGTAGATGTCACAGGTCTTGACTTTGGTGCTTAAAGCGTATTAAATGTCACTGCAAGAGCATGGGTTGCTTTGTCTCATCCGCAGCAATAACTTTTTGTGCCGCCACTTCTTTTGCCACCTGGACTGATTAATTCGTGTCTGTGCTTGGCTGAGAGCGTCTTTTGGAACATTCCAAATGTTGTCGTATGTGTGCGTGGCCGTGTTCTGGATTCTCTGTTTTGCTCCCTCTTTCCTTGCTATTTCTTGTCTCTTTCTGGCAATTTGAGCTCTCGGGCTATTATTTTCCCTTTGAATTCCATCGGGCCTGCACCATTCGAAAACCAACGGCTATTTCACTGTCTCAAATTTGACGCCCGCGGGGACGTCACCAAACGTTTAAACTGCCAACAGTTAGTTCATCATGCTAAAGTTGACGTCTTCGGGCCCATCATCATCTTTGGTAATTCCTTCGGCCTTTACGAAATGAACCTTCCCAAAGGGAAGGTGTCCCTTCGAAAAAGTGGAAAAGGTCCCTTTTCGGCAGCCGAGAGTCCCCCACAAGGGCACTTGCCCTTCGAGCTCCTTCGGACTCCCTTATCTTCTCAATTTCTTCGAACAAAATGTCCAAAGGAATTCCTTCGGACATTTTGCCCGAAAGAAGTCTTTCCTTCAAAGTTGACGCTCTTTTCTTTGTAAATCCCTTCGGACAAAAGTCCGATGGAATTCTTTGCCTTGGTTTTTTTTCTTTGATAAATTCCTTCAGACAAAATGTCTGAAGGAATTCCTTCGGGCATTTTGTCCGAAAGAATTTATCCTTTGGTTATACATGGATTTTCTTCGGACAAAAGTCCGAAGAAATCCTTGGTCTCTTTTGCCTTGTATTTTCTCCAAAGGAAAGCTTACCTTTCGGCCTTCTGCCTTGTCATTTTTCCGAAGGTGCTCCCTGCCCTCCGCAAGGGCACTTTGGGCCCCAAGTTGCCCTTCGGAGCCTGTTGAAAGGTCCAATTGGTCACCTGCCTGCCCTCCGCAAGGGCATTTGTCCTTCAGAGCCTGCGGAAAGACTCGTATCCTTTGAAATTGGCCCGTTCCTTTGCCGAAGGGCTTGTGCAAACCAACTGCCCAAAGCGAAATAAGCCTCTGGATCAACCCGAAACATCAACAAAGCTCAAGTCACTTGGCTTTTTTATAGAACAAGCCTATTATAAGAAAAACGACAATTGCAGTAAAGTGATGATGTTAGAGGATGGCTAATCAGGACAGCAGGGGAGGATGGAAGACTGATTTTTTTGGCCTGCAAGACCAAAAAATGGTCAACAATTAGGCTACCAAAAACAGCATACACAATATAGTAAATGCATAACATACCATGGCAAAATAAAGTATCTAAACAATAGCAACATTGTATTCATAAAAGATAAGTCTCGATACAATTCATATAGTACAGGGAGGATATGATACCAGCGTCTTTCCCTAATGTACATCATTTTATTTATATGACAAGAAGACCTTATGGGTTGTCACTTAACACAACCATCATCAACCAAACATACTCACGAGAGTTATCACAAAACTACCTAAAGTCAATAGTACAATCATTAACCACATAACTCACAAGCTACTAAATGATGTAATTATGTTGATAACCATGACAATACGAATATGCAGTCTATATTGTCCATATAAAAATAATTAAAAATAGAATAAAAAATTAAACAAAATTAACCATAATATCAATGTAGTATGGTTCTAACTTCCCCTTCTAAATTCTCTCCAAGAAAATGGTTCCAAATATTGATGTGCTTAGAGCAATCATGAAACACTTGATTTTCAAAGAGCTTGATGCAACTATGATTGTCACAATAGACAATTGTAGTAGGCTCCAACATCTCGTCAGTCGATTATGTTATCCACTTGCAAAGCCATATGACCTCACAACTAGCAAATGAGGCTGCATTTACTATATCTCTATTGAACTAAGTGCAACTGATGATTGCTTCATACTGAACCAAGAAATCATGTGCGCGCCCAAGCTAACACAAAATCCCAAAGCACTCTTCCTAGTACTTGCATCTCCTACCCAGTCAAAATCAACAAAACCATGAAACACAAACTCACCATCTTCCACATACCTCATGTCATAGTGAATTGTGGACTTCAAGTATGGGAGCACATGCTTTGTAGCTTTCCAATGAATCTTTGTTTAACCAAGAACTGGCTCAAGGTATTTGCTATAAAACAAATATTTGGCCTGGTATTCACAAGATACATAAGAGAACCAATCAATTGCCTATTTAAAGAAGGATCTACCAAATTTGAATTTGGATCAGCAAACAACTTCAGATTTGGAACCATAGGAGTGGCCAAGGGTTTATAGCCCAACATCTGAAATCTCTTCAAAGTCTCCACAGTGTACTTCCCTTGTCCAAGGAAGACCTCACTCGTACCCTACCAAACCTCTAAACCCAGGAAATAATACATAAGACCGATGTCCTTCATGTCAAATTCACTGGCCAACGTTTCTTTGCACCATGCAATGTGCTTCTCATAGCTACCTGAAATGATCAAATAATCTACATAAAATAACAAAACAAGCAGATCAAATATTAGACAAATAATAAAGATTAAGATCTGCAAAAGTTTTATATGAACCGAAATTCAATAAGTACTCCTAAATCCATGAGTACCAAGAATGTAGTCTCTGCTTCAGCCCATAAAGGGCCTTTTTTAAGCTGCACACATGGGTTTCTCATCCATGCAGCTCAAAAACCCTCAGCCCATAATGTACTTCTTCAATCAGACCATTCAGAAAAGCAATTTTACACCCATCAACTATAAAGTACAACTAAAAATTCATAAAATAGACATGACTAATAGAAGTATACCTGGAAATTGGAGCAGAGGTCTTGTCATAGTCAACTCAATTTCTCTAGAAGAATCAAATAGCTACAAATTTGGCCTTGTACTTCTCAATGCTCCCATCAGGCGCATGCTTGATCTTGTACAACCACTTGGAATCAATCACTAATTCCTCCACTAATCTCAGCACAATCTCCAAGACATCATTCTTTAGAATGGAGTTATACTCCTCTGTCATGGCATCTTGCTATAGGCTCTATTGCAACCTCCTCATAACTAGAAGGCTCTGCATCAATAATATAAGACATTAGTGCAAAATACATGTTGAACATTGTCATTGACTAAGGAAAAGATTGTTGAGCATTGTCATTGAGTGTTAAGCTTTGATATTTAATGTTGTCATTAATGTCAAAGGTTCTTATAAAGATGCATGGTTCTTTCATTGATGTCAAAGGTTCTTGTGAAGATGCTTGGTCAAGTAAGCCTTGAGGTATGTGTATGATGAGTTCTGATTATCAACACAGTAAGTGTTGTTGCTATGATGAAAAGAATATTGTTTGAAGAATGTTCTAATGTCAGCTTGAGTGAAATCATTAAGAAGCAACATGAGTAAGTACAGGTCAGTATAGCAAATGTAAAACATCTTGTAATGCTTTGTCTAGACCTTGTGAGATGGTATTTGCAGGGGGCATGATGAAATAAGTGAGCTCCAAAGAAAAACTGTATGCTCCGAAGATCTGTGTAAGCAGTTGTGAAGATGCTCTCAATGAGCTACGAAAATAAGAATGCCCCGAAGAACACTTGACAGTGATTGAGCATGAGAGAGGTTGTTTTAGTTTGTTCATAAGATGTTGAGGGCCTTGCAATTGATTAAAAGGTCAACTCCGAAGATCTGTTTATGCAACTCCGAAGATGCTATGAAGATCCCAGTCAAGCTCCGAAGATCTATAAGTAGCTTTGAAGTTCCGTTGTAGTTCCGAAGAAGAGTGAGTGTATGAGATTGCTTGAGCATACATAAAAGACATTGAAACACATGAGAGTTTCAAAATAAAGTCTACAAGGTGGCTAGAAGGTCAGATTCAAGACATAATAAGACTTGCAAGTCAAGGCTTAGAAAGCAAGAAGAGAGATGCTGGCCAGATGAGGTAACAGGTTCAGTTTCCATGGCATGAGTGAGTAGGTGAACATTGACAGAGATGAGTCAAGTTGTTTTACGTATATGCATGAAGTTTCAAGTCATGGTTTGCAAGAAAAGGTTTGAAAAGCGTTTTGAGGTTTCTCGAGTGCATAGAATGAAGAGTTGTCTACCAGAGAAGGTTTTCTCAGTGCTCATTGACACGTGCAACATCTGCATGAGAACCTAAGTTGTTCATGGTAGATGAGGAAGGGTTCTAGCTCAAAGTTCCAAGCATTGGTTTCTGAAAAGAGGAGCTAAGTTTTATGAAAAATCGTTAAGACTAGAAGATCTAAACCCTCATAAAACCCTAACAGTGACCTGATATTGAAGATCTTGTTCTAAAGCTCTCAAAAAGGGTTGGTATGGTCAAACAAGTGATTGAAGGTTAAAGTCAACTCTCTCAAGCATCTCCAAGTGTGATTGGTTTCTTAAGTGAGTGAACAGACCCTACAATAAAGTGCTTGTCTTTCAGAGATCTGCTGTAGAAGATAGAATTGACCAAGTCAAAGTTGCTAAGTGGATGAAGATCAAAATGTGAGACTTGTACTTGTTGTTCATGAAGATTTTTGGACGTGTTCCAGATCTCAGGTGTGCAAAGTTGGTGATCCAAGTTGGCCAGTCGCTAACAAACTTATTAGGTAGTCAGTAAAAAAATCAAACAGAAGTGAAAAGAAGTTTTCTGATGTGTTTTCATGTAAGAGTGATGCATTGAAATGCATGATGATGTTGTTTGGGTCTTGAATGATCTATCCATACTTTGCAGAAGCTTGGAAGTCAATGTAAAAAGTTAAAACATTGAAACCAAAATGGCTTATCTGACTGAGTAGAGTCTATAAGAGAGAAGGTCAGCAGATTGCTCTATAAGACCAATAGTTTTCATTAAAGCTCATGATTTGATTGGTTGAGGTTGCTCTGAAAATGTTATAAGATCATGTTCATGCATTGAAAGCCCTTGAAGATATTCAATCATGTGTCAGATATTCATGTATTCATGTTTTCTTGACTATGTTTTGAAGTCAGTTGGCAATTCTGAATGAACATCTTGCAGAGAAGTGTCTGAACCTGTTTACCCTGAGTTGATGCATCAAATGAAGTTTGTGATGACCCTGAGGTCATAAGGTTTTTGAATATGTAATTTGTTGTCATGGTTGTTTGGCAAAATTAAGTATATGCCTCAATTGTTCAAAACAGAATTTTTGTGTATGCACTTTTATGAGCAATAATTTGAGAAAGGGTTCAGGTGGTGATTGGACGTAAAACGTGTTGTGGACCTAAAGTAAAGTTGCCTAAGGTCTATTGGAGTGGCAAATGATGTATTCCTACCATGTGAGGTGTTTGGATATGCTTCAAGAAAGATCAAAGAGTAATGTGTTGTTAAGAAGGCCTATCAGGGCTCCATAAGCCTAAAAGAGGAGTAAGGGCTAATTGACGTATGGCCGATCTATTGTAGTGATTGATTCGTGATTAAGGCATGTTATTTCAATATGCTAATACCTATTCATGGCTAACCTAAGTGATTTGAATATGTGGCCGACTAAGAATGATATGATCAAGTGACTTGTATAAAAGCAAGGCAATTTAGACTTATTTGGTATGCTTAGAGGATGCTAAGTATGGGAGAGCAGAAGAGGATAAGTAAATGATATAGATCATTGGTGAGTAGAAGGAGGTCATGCAGACCATCAGAGAAGTGTCATGAATATCTAACAAAGGTTCTGCATATAAGGAGCAAGGTTAGAAAACCTAATCAAGCCATGAAGTGGGCTAGTTGAGCGAAGAAGGCTGAAGGTCAGTTTGAGAGGGACAGAAATGAGTGAAGCGCTGAAGGAGTAGATCATCATCTGTTGTAGAAGCAACAAGGGTTTCTGAAAGTAATCAAACAATCAGGTGGCTGAGTTGGTGTTGAGTCATCTTGGAGGTTGGTGCCTCCTTGCAAGTGGGTGTTTGCTAAAGCCTAGTTGAGTTGGTGTTGAGCTAGTTGGAGTTGGTGCTCTATGTGAAGTTAGTGCTTCACTAAAGATTGATGTTTGTCTTATAGGACTGTAGTCCATTTGATTCATCAGTGAGTTTTCTGCCCCTAGAGGGTTTCCCACGTATATGTTGTGTTCATGTGTTTTATGCTCTTATGATTTGATGCTTATGATTTCTAAGATGTACATGCTTGTTAGAATGGTTCATGTATGATTAAGTGCAATTGAATGAAAAGTTCTAAAGACTGATTCACCCCGCCTCTCAATCATCTTGTTTCCAACAATAAATATGAAATTTCTTGGGGGAATGACTCACCCAAAAAGAATATTTTGGCGCGCCTACTAGCTCTTGTTAAGCCACTTAAGTTTCATAGCTGAACTAAATGGTAAAGTGGCATTTGTTCCTTCCCTGGAACCTTGTCAATCTAAATCTGATTTTGCTGTAATCTATGAATCAGCCCTTGGGGCTGCAAGCTTTTCTCCCTCCTCAAACTCCCGAGGAGGCTCTTGAGACTTAAGAGGACTAGGCATCCTCATCAAAATTCATATTTCGGCTCATCATTGTCTTCCTTTGTGCTGGAACATAAATCTGGTAAGCCTTTGAGATCTCACTGTGACCAATAAATATACTCTTGATGCTCGAGGGTTCAAATTTAGTCTTCTTCTCATATGGTACATGAATATAAATAGGACACCCAAAACACATAAGTGTGATACCTAAGGCTTCTCACCTATAAAAGTTTCTTCTCATGTCTTGTCTTTCAAAACCCTGTGAGGACACCTATTCAAAATGTAGGTGGCTATATTATAGGCCCCTACCCATAGGCACACGGAAAAATCCATGTCGTGGATCATGACTTTGGTTGTCTCAATGATGGACAACGTCTTCCTCTCTATAACCCCATTTTGTTGTGGGTTGCATGATACAATCAGCTCACTCTTTATCCCAGCTTCTTTGTAAAATGCATCAAAGTCCTTAGAGGTGTTATCTCCTCCATTGTTAAATCTCAACACTTTCATCTTCTTGCCTGTCTGATTCTCAACTAAGGCCTTATATTCTTGAAACTTAGAGAACATTTGGTCCTTAGTCTTCATAAAATAAATCCAGGTTTTTCTAGAAGAATAATCAATGAAAGGGGCAATATCAATGTTACATGGGGACACGTCCCTTAGATTTTGGTGACATCCCGAATGTCCCTGACATTTCAAGAACTTGGAGGGGACGTCCCCAATTTTTATTTTTATTTTTTTAATTTTCCAACACTTTTACCATAAAACAGAACCAACTATAAAAAAGTTATTTTTATAAAAACATTGAACCCTACTCCTGAAAGCATACTAAAAAATATTTAATAAAGTTTAAACCCCTAATTTTCATTAAATAAAGTTGAAATATTTAAATTATCAATTATAGAAAAAGCACAAGTGTTGTGAACAGTAAATGTCCCAAAATTATCTGACAAATGGAGAGTAGTAGGCATTGAGGTTTCAAAAGCTCGACGCACAAATATCCCTTAGGGGATATGCTATGTTGTTTAGTCGTGATGTATATTCTAAACTTTTTATTGGAACTGATCACTCTAACAAGCAGATAAAGCATGACACATTCAAGACATGACAACAATTCAAGGAAAAACAAAATCCAATGAACCCAATATTCAGCACTAGTTCCTACTCTACTTGGCGGTTGCAACGGCTCATTACCCATGTACTCTGGTAAGATAGATTGGCAACAATAGGAACATTTGGATACATTGTTGCAATGGTAATAGAACTACACTTTGGTTAAGTTCATATATGGACTTAGTCCTTTTATTGTAATAATGACTAAAACATGTCATTTAGTCATTAGTGGAAGGGTATTAGAATATTAGCTTATTAATTTAATATTGTAATACTTTGTTGTAACAAGTCAAACAAATGATGGTTGCTTAGTTGTTGAGTTGTTATTTGGGTCAAGCCTATTTGAGCTTCCCGCATAAAATTTGTTATGCCTACCTTTCTCCTATTTAGGAGTTGTATTAGGCTATTTAATAGGCTGTCAATAATAATGTAAGTATAGCTTGTTGGCTTTAATAAAAAATTTAGGCTAGAGAAGAAATTAACAAAACCGTAGCACAAGTTTGCCGATTTCAAGAACATGATGTGTGGTAGAGATTGTACCAATAAAGAGAATGAATTTCAAAGAGCTTCAAAAGGAAGCTAACATCATTGTGGAGTTGTTTTATAAGCAGATGTAAGCTTTTGATCTTCTACATTTTTCTCCCCATCAAATTTTTCCCAGTGTCAGCCCACTCAACCATTATGGCTTGAGCTTGGTTCATGATTGCAAACTTCTTTTATTCTATAATTTGAGTAGTTTCTCAGGTCATCTTGGTCCATCTTCGGTTCAACCATGGAGGAAATGTAAGTTCCAAGGAACATCAATTTGCTTTGGTCTTTTTGAATGTCTGCCTGTAGATGAATGGTGGCATGATAGCATAGTTTCATCAAGTTATTATCAATATTTCTCTCCTGTGCAAATGTAATTTTCTTTTGGATAACACAAAAAAGTGAGACACAAGTTGACAAACTAGTCCAACGGACATGTGGCAAGGTTTTAGTATAACATTTATGGAGTATATTTGAGCCTGACCTATGTTCATAAAGATTAAGAATGAAGTCGAAGCTTATTCACCATTGCATTAAGGATAACCCATTACCTCACCCAAGATTTATCAATCAAAAAAAAAAAGGTGAGCCAAAATTTTCCTCCACACCGTGTCAAAAAATTTGGGCTTTTATAGAATTTTATTTGTTAGAGCATTTTTATCATTAAAAAATTTAGAGAACGACTTGTACCATGCACCATATGGGCTTTTACAGAATTTTAATTGTTAAAGCATCTTTGTCATCTAAAATTTTGGAGAAAGACTTGTACCATGCACCCTCTGGCCTTTAACAGCATTTTATTTGTTAGGGCATTTTTGTCATTTAAAATTTTAGAGAATGAATTGTACCATGCTAATGTTTTCTCAATTTGGATTTTCTTTTTCCTTTTAAGGTAGGACACGAAAAAATCTATCTTATTGCAGCATGAAGGTCTGATTTTTTTTGGATTAGGGTTCGGCAGTGACACTCTCCAGTGTCCTTATTGCATTGTGTAGAGTGACATTTTGGTTGCCTTAATGAGAGCTGTGTGGTTGAACTCAGGTGACACACTTTCAAATGTACCTCATTTTCAATGCTCCACAACTTCAATATATTTCAAAACTCCTTAACCTCTATGACATATCTTCCAGCTTGTGAGCTGCCTTACTGCCTTGTGTGAAAGAATGTTTATGTCATGTCATCAAATTTGTGGACTCCTTATTGCAATGTGAATGTGTACCCCATTCTCAATACTCCACAACCATGTTTGCCATATTTTAATACTCGGCAACCTCACATCCCATCTTTCCACACTCCACAACCACCATTACATTGTGAGCATGTACCCCATTCTCCATACTCCTCAACCTTTAGATTATAGGCCGTCCTATTCCTGTGTGCGCGAATCTTTATGACATGTCCTCACACTATGGACTCCTTATTGTTATGTGAATGTGTATCTCATCCTCAATGCTCCACAACCTCATCATATTTTAATAATCCAGAACTTCTATGGCAATGAGAACATGCACCCCACTTAATACTCCACAACTCTATGACACGCCCCCTAGATTATGGGCCGCCTTATTGTTGTGTATGAAAGAATCTCGATGACACGTACACATATTATGGCCTCCTTGTTGAGGTGTGAATGTGTACCCCACTCTCAATACTTCACAACCTCACCATATTTCAATATTCTGCAAACTATATGATAGGTTGTCCAGACCATAGTTACCAGATTCGGCCGCATCTGGCCGAAATACGGAACGTTCCGCATTTTTTGCGGGCTTCCGGATTAATAAATTCGGTTCGCCAGGGAGAAACAACGGAAGTCAACAAAAAAATTTAGAAAATGTAAATCTAGTCCGAACCCAATAGTATGTAAATAAAATAAACATTTAAGTATAAGTTTACATAGATGTCCATTATAAATGTAAACTTATACTTTAAGTTATATTTTATTTATATACTTTCAGGGTGTTTGAGAGGGGTTTTGGACCGCTAGGAGCTATAATGCAAATTCTAGGTTTTGGAGGATCCTATCATATTTCAGAGTTAGTCAGATTCCAAGGTTTCAGGGTTTCAAACTTAGCCATATTTCAGGGTTTCAAGATTTCAAGGAGACATCATAGGAGGTATGAGGGCTGCATGAAGGGATGTATGCGTGATAGAATAGTATGAGAATATCTCTTGCAAAGTGCCACAAACCGATCCCACCCCATTCCCAGTGCACCCCTTAAGGCATGCACTCTATGAGATTCAAGTTTGAACTATGGACATTTTACTATCTTTTAATGTAATTCAAGTTTGAAACTTATGCATTTCTCAATTTTGCAACTGTTAAATTAATATTCAATGTTTCATTCCTTACTAGATTTAAATATTTTACATACATACATATATATATATATATATATATATATATATATTTTTTTTTTTTTTTTTTTTTTTTTTTTTTTTTTCCCAAACCGGATTTTACCGGATTTTTCCGAACCTTTTCAAGAATTCCGCATTTCCGCATTTTTTTGGCCTCCCGAACGCATCCGGATTTCCGAACCTGTTAACTATGGTCCAGACTCAGGCTGCCTTATTGTGGTGTGAAAGTATACCCCATGTTTTTACTCCACAATTTTACTTATAATATTTCAATACACTAAAACCTTATCCCACTTTCAATACTCCAGAATCTCACTCGCCATATTTCAATATCCCACAACCTATGTGAAATGTATTCTGGGTTATTGGCTTCTGTATTGCTATGATTTTGGATCACTATATAAGAAAGCACCCTTCTACCACTGCTCCACAACCCTTTGGACTTAATTTCAAATTTTAGTTCATAAAAATATTTGGTACAACCTTTTGTGGCAGGGTCTTGATTATTTTAAAGGAGTTCTATTAAAAAATATAAATATATATTTTCCAAATTAATTTCTGTTTATTTAAGGCAGCATGAAAAAATATATGCTGTGGAGAGTTTGTCATTCGCAGAGTGGTGTATGCTTTATGTTCAACAGATATTTATGAATATTTCTCAGTGTAGATTCAACTGCTTGGGAATTATTTTTTGGTATTTGACTTCTTTTGGTCAGGTTATCAATCAATTTCAAAATTCGGCATATGCTTCGTACGCTATTTCATTCAATTATGAGAGAGCTATGTTTAGTTCTCAGCATACATTTTTCTCAGTTGTAGAAAGAATTGTCTGAATTTTTGCATATTTCGATGGGAGTTTCAGTACTGATTTTTATTTTTATGTATATAGCCTTGATTTTGACAGAAGTGAAATCATTTGTCATAGTTTTTTCCTTTAAAGAAAAATGTTTATGCTACTGCTTTGTTTATATTCCAGATATTTGTGATGATGCACTTATTTTTAGGATGATTTTGCCACACTGTATATTTGTGATGTTTCACTTCTTTCTAGGATTTCTGGCATCGTGTGGAGCACAATTTTGGCTCGCTTTGTTTTTTGTTTTGTTTTTTTAATGTGAATCTTAGGTGAGGTTATGGGCTGCCCTCAGTATGATGGAGGGTAAGCTTGGACTACATTCTTAATCTTTACGAATATTGGTCAAGCTCAAATATACTCCATAATCATTATACTAAAGCCTTGCCACATGTCCATTGAACTTATGGGTCAATTTTTCCATCAAAGTCTGCCCTAATGTTTACTCTAAAAATTTTCAAATGGGATAAGGACAAAGCGGTTTCACAAATAAACTATCTAAATGGAGCTCTATGGCAAACCCTAACAAATAATGTTGGGTGCAAGTGCAGAGTGAATTTGATGGAAGAGATGCTGTTCTGTCATGGTATCTGAGCCAAAGGTTACCGCAAAAAAGGGAATTTACCGAATCAAAAAAATATTAAAATCAAGATACACACCCAATAAGAATGGGTGCAAGTCCCAGGTGACATCCAGGCTTCCCACCAGATCAGGCCAAGTACAAGTCCTGTGTGACTTTGATGGAAGAGATATCTGGCCAACATCTTAGCCGAAGGTTACCCTAATAAAGAAATTAGCCAAATAAACAAAATTTAAAATTTTCATAGAAACCTTGAATGAGCTTAAGCTCAAGTTTTAAAAACATTAGAACTTTTTTAATAAAGCCCCAGGTTCAAATCCGCAGGAGACATGATAAAGCGTTAAAATTGGCAAAAATGCTGCATCCTACTCACTGACCATACCCATGCACAAGTCTAAGATGAATTTGATGGAAGAGATATCCCTATGTGGTGTGGCATCCAAGCCCGAGGTTACCCGCAAACGCGAATTTACTATAAAAAATATATATATTATAAATCTTATCTGAAAAATTATTCTAAAAAAAAAAAACCCTGTTTAAAAACACCTTAAATGTTTCAGACCTAAATTTCTAGTTAAAACAAAAATAGACGCAAACGCACCGTCCGCCGATGTAAAACCAGGCGAGGCAAGACGCCAAGACCATCATTAACATAGTCATGGTGGCTCTCCCTGAATCCGCCTGATATGTTTTAAATTTCTGTCTGTGTTTTACCCCGTTGTTATAACTCTCCGGCATCATCATCTTCCCTGCTTTAATTTTAAATGTAGGACAAATCTACTGTTGCAAGCAAAAACTCTCCCTGTAAAAAAAAAAACGTCAATTGCGGGTTAAAATTGTGCCAGAATATGCCTCTGTATTTCTGCAAGAGCCCTGTGGATTTGTACGTTAATTCATTCATCGACCAACAAAACCGCACCAACAACTAATTTTCGCTCTAAGCATCTATTATTTGAAGCATAGAGACATTTACAGATTTACGGAAGCTAATTGAGGCAATTCATTTACTTCTTGAGACCCAGGGAGGAAAAGTCCGCGGGTTTTTCGTTGAAGGTTGATATCATGCTTTGGTCGTCAAAAAAGGCCCATTGGCATTGGCAAGTATTTATTGAATATCTACATTATTTAGAGAAATCAATGAATTCATTATATTATATTTATTGGAGTGTTTTTTAAAATATTATGTATCATTGAGGAACTTGACATATGTATAGAAATAATTTATTTATTCTCTTTTATAATATGGAACCCAAAACATGTGTTGTTTTTTTTATAGTTTTTATATCTAGCTACCCAATTAGGGTATGAAGAAGTCCATTTTTCCAATGATTTAAACAAAGGTGCAAAAAATTAAGTGAGGATTTTTCTAGCCCCGAATAAGATAAATACAATTGTAAAAACAAATTTCTAAGGCATGACATTCCAATAAACGAAACTTGACACTTAGTACATCATTCTTTAACCATTGCAATTATTTGGGGTCATTTTCTAATTGATATTGAACATTGTTTCCCATTGTTGAAATTTTAGGACTTTAAGTTGATCCCTTTATATTCAAGATACACTTCTAAGCCTTACATTTTTCTTCATTTATTTAGGTTTGGAAATTAACCAAGTTTAATGTATTGTTTACATCTATTTTGGGCCTACTTAAGTCCGTATGGATATTTGCATTGTATAGACACCTAATTTTGATCTGAGAGTAGTTATAGTTGACAAATTGCATTGTTCTAAGCATACTTGTGTGTTTATCGATCATCAATTCATGTTAAGCTCTTACTGGCACATTTTCCCAGTGTTTTGGCCATGCTCTTCATTGTTTACTTCCCCTTCCTCCTATTTGCTTTCTCCTCCCAAGCTTTATCTCTTCTCCCTATGTTTCTTATTTGTATGGGCTCTATGCCAAAAAATGTAGGAGTACGGTTTTGGTCTACCATAACCACACCACTACGGTTCTTGTTGCCTTCATGGTGGCCACTTCTAACCCTTGTTTTAGGTCCCTTATGCATTGTATTCCTCTTTTTTCAATCTTTCCCACCGTTTGTGTCTCAGCTTGCATACCATTTGGGTCCTAATTTTGCTTCAAGAGAAGTCCATAATTACACGGGTGCATTAATGCATATAATACATGAAAGTGAATGACATACGATTGCATAAGACATGAAATGAAAGTATATAAACCATTAGTTGAAAAGAAGAATCTATCATTTACTGAAAGAGCATAATTTGATTCAAGATTGAAGTCTTCATTTGCATTGTGCCACTTGTGATATTGGCACAAAAGTCATATAAGGATTATAGTTGGCATCCACAAATAATTTACTGAAGTGCATTGAGTGATGTTTACTAAACGTGTTCCAAAAGGAGGCCATAATAATAATGGAGGGATAACACAAGCCCCCCATTGACTCCCCCATTTTTAGTTTATCTTTGATGAGTTATTAAGGTTGCAAAGAAGGAGACTAATTTCTTACAAATCTACGTAGAATTTAAGGAAATCGATCAAGCTTTTAAGAGCCCAAGAGGAATAGAGATCGTTAAATCATTTTCATAATATATGATAGTTTCTAGAAGCATATTGTTACAATTCTAATTGTACCAATAAAGGAGTGCTACAGTTTTGGTAGTACAAGAAAAGTTTTGTTTGCTATGTGTTTTCAACATTTTATTTGCCTTCCTATTTGGACCTATTTTTGTGTGCTTGTCTCTCTCGACTATCTCTAGATTTGTGGTAATTAATATATTCTTCTAGAATTCCCCCTTTGTACTTTTCAATTATTTTAAAATACTCCTTTATATAATTAGGTTTGATTTTAATTGTTTTATTAAGGCAAATATGGTTAAACATGATTGCAAAGTAGTGTAGGTGAATGCAGTGCATTTTTATGTAAAACGACTTTTCCTATATTACATTTTGGTAAACTTATGATCTCTTACACCCTTGTGATGGTGTCAATATTCCATGGGTGATGTGTCTTGGTTTTTACTATTTGCCACTACTCTTGATTGCTACTATTTGGCACTATTCCTGATCGGCACTATTGGGCACTATTCTATATTGCATAGGTGGCATGGGGCATAATTCACATGTGAGGGCTAAAGATTAGTCAAAAGGTAAGTATACTCTCTTTTGGAAGGATATGCAAGCAAAAAAGACAAGATCCACTATTCAAAATTGGCATCTCCTTTTCCTTTTTGACTTTCTAATAGAGGTGGCGCCAACTTCTCCATGTACACTGTTTTAAGCAAATATTGACCCCAAGTGGGATATGGGGCATGCCTTTCCTTGTCCTTTAGCTCACCTACCTTGTCTTTACTCATCTTAGAGAGAGGTGGCTGAATTTCTCTTTACAAATGCTTTTTTCTATATAAGGATGAAAACCCTCGTTGCAATTTCATAGCGGTTTGGATGCTTGGCTTGGATGGTTTGAAGAGAGTTGTAGTATTGTTGTATTGAAGATTTGTATGATACATATTTGAAATAATATGTGTGTGAAGTTGAGAATCATCTTCATTTCAGAAACGATATTGCCTTTCTTCCCTTATGTGTTTGAGCTGATTTGTGAGATTATTTTGTGGCCACATCACCTTGGGGTTAAATCTTGCTTTCGTTATAATAACTTTGATTTTTATAAGGCTTATTCCACTTGTTTGCAACTATTACCCCTAGTGCTTACGTGTTATTTATAAACCCTAGTTTATTGTGCTTGCCTTAACATTCAAATCCTAGGGTATCTTGTATGTTACATATATTTCCATCTTATCCCACTTGAATTTATTATATGTAAGAACCCTACTAGGTGAATTGCTAGATTAAATTACAATATTGTTGAATTTTTTGAAATTCTTTTACTTATTTTTAACTCTAAAATGGTGAATCTATGTTGGTGTTATCTATATTGCATTAAATGGGTGTATATAAATGAAATGGCACAAGGGTGATAATCAAATTTAAGAAGCCCAATTAGATGTTAAACTCAAATACAAGCATTCATTGAATTTGTTATGTTGATACCATCTAAATATGGAAAGTATAATTATTCTAGATATAGACATGACAAAGAAGTAAAGTACCTAGCTTGTTCATTTGTTAATGTAGTTATGGATCTGGAATAGGTTGAAAGCAGGTGGGAAGTAGATTTTGGATCTAATGCTTATGGCTCTCTGGATAGTAACTCCAGCCTAAGATGGTTGTGTCAACGTTATTGTTTGGGTTTGACATTAGTGTCATATATGGAATATATATTGAAATAAGATGCAACCACTTAGATGTTTTTGAGTTTTGCTTGACCTTCACTCTGGAGCATTCATATATGGTTCATGGATAGTCATTATTTATGAAGTAGCAAAATCCTAGCTTTCCATCTTCAATGTGACCTTGGAAAAAATGAGTTAGTGGGCACATGGTATCGAGCTAACCCCAATGACCCCATTGTCAAAGGACATTACCTATATAGCCAACACTACAGAGATTAAAAATACCGTGATCAAACCGTCACCAACTTACAAAATTTCACACCAATTCACATAATTCCCAACATAAAGAGATGATCACATACCGATCTTTTAAACTCAAATTCAAAATTAAATTCGATGTGTAAGGATCACAAATAAGCACAAAGGCTACTAATAAATATTATAATGTAGCCTCTATGATTGTTAAATTTCACAATAGAGACAAAATCAAACACAAAGACTATTTGTGAATAGAACATGTAGTATATGCAATAGGGGAATGGAAAATAACAATTCGCATTGATCTTATAGATATTTTCACAATTACATTTAGAAATATAGCTTGACCACTAAAATTGAAGGTTAATTATAAATTTGTCATGAGTGGATCAAAATGGGAATTTTGCATTGTCAACTAAACATTCAAGCAAACAAGATGGACTTCTATAATGCCTAATTTCAGGTAGAAGATAAGTTTGAACAACCTCAAAGTGGAAATTAAGTCACATTTATCTCTTTTAGATTATAAATCCTATTTTAAAGATTTAGTTCTATTTTTAGCTACTTTCAAATAGATTTAGAATAATATATTTCTAAATAAGTTTGATCGCACACAACTAATTTTTCAAAGCATGGTGGTGACCCATAAAACCATTAAAAATAATTTGAATTGGGATTATCTTCGTTAGGAAGGAAAATTAGAAGACTTCACACTTAAGAAATCATTGTGGATGTTTTGGGAGTTTGTCTATCTTTCCCCCTTCTCGAACCTAGATGTATGTTGTATATTTCTTAGTGTAAGTGATCGCTACATGAGATTTATATGCTTGGTTATGAGTAGGTTAGATTGATTATTTATGCTATTCTAATTGTTTTTGTAAGTCAATCTCTTATCTTTGATTACTGTACATATATATGAAAATTTGCTATTTTATGTAGTGAACTCTAATATTTATTAATTATTATAGTTGAATGTGCATTTTGCTATTCTCTACAATCAATTTATCTTGCAAAGTGATGTTACTCATAGCCAATTAATCCTCAGACTCTTGCACAATGTTTATTCATAATTGAGTGAATGTTAGATTTGTTTAATGTTGGTTATTTGCATTAAATCTCAAAAAGTGTTTTCTTTAACAAAATAATATTTTGATGGTAATCTTAAACCTTCTTTTCTACCCTATTCTTCCCTCTCTTTTGACTTTGTTATGATGATTCAATTATTAAGAAACATAATAACATTGCGAATATCAATATTGGTTAGTTCTAGGTGTTATTAGGGGGTCACTTAGTGGAACATAGGAAATTTTCAAAGACATATCTATAGCTACATTACTTACCAATCTATTTGACCAACTACAACTCATGCCCTGGCTTATGTCTTATGATCATTAAATGGGTGGGTTTATCCCTTCACTCATTGGAGCCCATTCACAAAATTGCATCAATAGTAAATCAACGTTATAAGGAGGGCATGAATCACAATCTACCATGAGACCAAAATCCAAAGGACCATAAACAACCTGTGTGGTTAGGGTCACCCACATTTGACATAGAATGTGATCTTATAGCCCATTTTAAACCCATCTTATGTTATGTGCTTAAAACAAACACAAACACATGATGATGTTGTAGAAAGAGGCCTGCCAATTCATAGTGGAGGCAAACCAAAATTATAATATCCATGAAAATTAGAAAATAAAATTAAAAATTAAAAAAGAGTAAGCATGTCTTGGCTTGATGAAACAACCATAAATATCCTTGGTATTCAACATGATCTCCCAAAAAATGCTTTCAATTTCCTCCCCAAATTCCAAAATGATAGAACCACTGAGAAACATGTTTATGCTTTCAAAATTTCTCTAGGATTCTTGAATGTTCAACATGAGGATGTAGCCTATAGTTTGTTTCAATTCACATTAAATGGCCTTGAGTATGACTATTTTTTAAGCTTAACACTTGATTCAATCTATAGTTGTAAGGAATTATAAGAGACAACCATCCTATAGTTTCGATAGTTGATTGATCCATTTATTTTCTTGAATATGTTGGTCACACTCAAGAAAAAACCACACTAATCCAGAAGGGATTTTAAATTAAAATTTTAGAATATCTATAAAAATAGTCCAATTAGCCACAACCCTCAAGAGGCAGTCATTCTAGATATATACATTAATGCTTTAGATCCCAATATATCCATGTTTATGAGAACATCCAATGTAAACTCATTAGCTTCAACTTATGAAGAGGTTGTCACAATAGATAGACAATTATCTTCGATTGAACAAGCATTGCACCCATGATGGACTATGTCTTCTTTAAAAATGTTATACCAAACATTATTTGGTGTAAACCAAACTTGTATTGAATTCCAATGAAAGAGAAGAAACATTATAATAAATAGGCCATGAATGTGGTTGTTCAATTCATCTTCTTATATGATTGTTCAACTTCCACTATAAGACAAATTCCTATACCTAGGATTAATATATATTATGTACAATAATATTGCATCCCCCTTGAATCTGTAGGGATTATAGAGAGACAAAGCATGTGTCTAGACTTTTCAAATTTCACTCTTCTAAATGATTTTGTCAATATATATGTTGGATGGTTTGTAGTTGGATATTGTAACAATTTTAGACTATTGTCTTTCACATAATGCCAAATCAAATGGAACTTATTTTGACGTGCTTGGTTTGGTCATGAAAAACTAGATTTCTTGCCATTGAATTTGTTGGTTGAATATTTTGTCGAGCAGCGTACTGATAAACAAAATAGATCTGATCAACCAAAGTAGGAAGATTGGTCGTCCAAATGTGTAGGTTTACCACATCAAAAGGAGACTAATCTCTCCTCTCATCAAGGGGAGGTTCCCTATAGATATGCTATATATATAAATAGAAAATAATACTCAAGGGTAGGACAAACCATCCATCTCTCTTTTTTCAGAGATGATGCGTGCGGATCAAAGGAGAAATCTCAAGGGAAATGATAGAAAGCACTCCTCTTCTTTCAGAAGAACTATTCAACAAACCACAAGAATACTCCTGGTAGTAAATGCAAAGTGTAACCAAGGACATAGTAACTAGCAAATCGAGATGCAGCACAAAGTCTCCACCTGAATTTCTCAAGAGTAAGATACGAAGGACAATGAGGGCACAAAGTCGTCCCAAGGTCCTTTACACAGAAATGAAAAGAAAACACACTAAAGATAATTATGGGGGCACAAAGTCTCTCCATAGTTGACTCTTCAGGACACCTTCCTGACTACTTTCACTAATTCTGCTTGTTGAATTAAAGGAACATAAAATATATCAAGGAAAAAGACATAAGAACAGTTTCCTCAACAACAAAGATATTACAACACAAAGTCTGAAAAGTCACTTGCTTTCTTATTCCAATAACAAAATATGATCAACAATTTAAGCTCAAAGTCTCAGTAATGCCTTTCAATTGGGGCAAAGTTTCATTTTTGATTGTCCGAAAGAGATATCTGTTTAAAATGAAAGAGAGTCCCTTGTATAGCCTCTTCAAGAAGGACTCAAGAACAGTAACACATCACATTGCATTGAAATTTGTTAAGGAGATAGGCTGGAATTTAGGGGCATCTACCCATTTGTTTTTATCAATTCAAAGAAACAAGTCACACTATTGAAAGTTTGCATCTTTTAATGTCCACCTAGTGATCTGATCCTTCTTCATCATTCCTCCTTTTCTGGTTAATTAAATCAGGTCCTGGATTCAATTTGTTGTTCTGTTCTTTAGTCACTTCCTGCTAGTCTTGGCCTTAAAGCCTGTGAATGCATTTGGGTCTATAGACTACAAGGATCAACGACTATTTTATGAACTTTGAAATTGACGTTCGCGTGCCTGTCACTACGTTTTCAACAGCTAGTTCATTGTCTTAAATTTGACGTCTTCGGGTGCGTCACCCCTTGGTCCTTCTTTGGATTTCTTATTTTGCATCTTCTCGAAGGGAAGGTGACCCTTCAATTTGGTAGCCGAGAGTCCCTTGTAAGGGCACCTGCCCTTCAGGGTCCTTCGGCGGCCTTTTATCTTCGACAGTGTCTTGTGGCTTTCTAGCAGACTGTCTTTGCGGGCATTTTCCCCAAACTTTTTCGTGGGCATTTTCCCACAGACAAAAAGTCTGTAGAATTGTTCTGTTTTGTTCCGTTTGCCTTGGTGTTTACAAATTCCTTCAATATTTCTTCCCACGGCTTCTTTCCTGAATTCCTTTAGACTTTTTGTCTGAAGGAATTCCTTCGGACAAAAAGTCTGAAGGAATTATGCCTTAGTCTTTTTCAATTGCCTTAAACAAAATTCTGAAAGAATTTACCTTAACTGTTTCCTTGAAAATGACCCTTCTAAAGGGTGTTTTTGTTGACCAAGTGCCCTCTGCAAGGGCACTTGTCCTTCGGGAAGCTTCTTTGAATTTTTGCATTGAATTGCTCCTTTGAACCTAGTCAATGAACCAAGGCGCTGAACCAACTGTTGAACCATTTGATTGAACCAAAGCATTGAACCGCTTGGTTGAACCAAACGTTGAACTGTTTGGTTGAACCAAAATGGTTCAAGCTAATGAACCCTTTGAATGAACCGAGTCTTTGAACCAAACGAATGAACCAAAGCATTGAATCGCTTGGTTGAACCAAACGTTGAACCAAGCTTTGAACCAAAATGGTTCAAGCCGATGAACCAATTGAATGAACCGAAGCATTGAACCAACCGTTGAACCAAGATTTGGTTTAACGGTTCAAACGAAGCTTTTGAACCAACTGACGAACCATTTGATTGAACCAAAGCGATGAACTTTTGTTGATTGAACTTCGCAGTTGTGTTGAGAGCTTTTGAACATGTTGAACCAAATGTGTTGAACCTGCTGCTGATGCTTATCGATGAACATTTTTTATTGAACCAAGGTGCTAAACCAATCCCAAAAATGACCAAGTGTTGAAAACTGATTCTTTTAATTGAACCCACCTGTAGAAGCCTTTGAACCTGTACAAATGAACCTGCTTGCAGAGTTCGTAGAAACCAAGTCCATAGTTTTCTCTAACCTTGAAAGAGTTCATAGAAATCAACATGTGAAGCCCGTTGAACTTGACCTGTAGAGTCTGTAGATTTAAGCCTACAGAGTCTGTAGATTCAAGCCTGCAGAGTCCGTAGATTTCTGAGAAGCTTGAAAAATGAGGAATTTGAATGCCCAGGATAAATTTTGAAAAGGGAAGAGACAATTTTTGTCTAAAGGACCAAAAAAGTTCAAATGTTGTCCCAAAAATGAGTGATATTTTTGACCATAAGCGATGTTGATGAAACCTATGTTACCTACGAATCTATAAGAATCATTTTGAGCCATATTATTTCCCTTGTTTCCTCTTAAGTTGCCATATATTCTGCTTTAGTAGAAAATATGGCCGACACTGACTACTTATTTGACTTCTAAGAGATGATTGTTGTTCCTAGATTCATTAGGAAACCTGAAGTGGATTTCCCATATTCAAAATCACTTGCCTGGTTGGAATTTGAATATTCAACTAGGTTGAAGTCCATTACCCTAGAGTATTTGAGCCCAACATTTTGTTTTCCCTTTAGATATTAAAGAACTATTTTTTATAGCTAGTGTCTTTATTTAGGTTGTTGCATGAATTTAGAAAGAACACTGACAATAAAATAAATGTTAGTTTTGGTTACATAGCTCAAACTTCTAATGAGTTGTCTATACTAAGTTACATCGTCAATATATGTAAGATCGTCTAATCTCAACTTAAAATTTTGTTACTTGGGCGTATTAAATGGTTTGCATTTTGTCATTCCAAATTTGATAATAATTTCACCAATGTATTTTTGTTGTGTGATGTAAATGTACATAGGTTTTTGAATCACATAAATACCCAAATAATAGTGAAGGTAACCTAAATATTGTTTAACCCTTTTTGGATGGGTTAGGAGGAGGAATAACCTAATAAAATTATGGAGTAAGCTATTCTAAAAGTAAGTCAATCAAATGAATTCATATTTATAATATTCTAATATATATGTTAAATCTAAGAATATGTTAAACATAGACAAGTACATTGCCAAATAATATTTTAAAAGTTGCAATACGAAAGACATACAACACTTAACTTATTTGATGTTCCAAACACATGTCTAACATATATAGGGGTAAGATAAGATAGACTGATGTTCTAACTTGATTCATTAAATTTTGGAAAATAACTTTATGTCAGCTTGGACAGTATCATCGATGCTTCAGTCTTGATTTTGATGCTTCTATCTAACTCAAGATACATATTATTTTCTAGAATAACCACTTACGCTTGGTGGAGTTCACTATCATATTGTAGGTTATCAACTCAAATCATGTGCACAGGATCCTGAAATCAATCTTGTTCTCAAAATCCTAGGTCTTCAAACTTAGCATGTCACCTTACAAAACAAGGGTTAGCGAGTTCAAGTACATTTGATCCGACTTAAAATACCTCATTGTCAATGTGTGGATATACAAAAACTAAGCCTCAATTTTCTTTTTGTTTTTCCCCACTAAAACTTCAGTCAACACATTGCACCATTCAACTTGAAGCATGGAGGTGAGCTTACCCCATATGCGTGTACATCATAGTGAGTCAATTAAGTATTTAATTTATATATTAACACTATTAATCATAGTGGTAATTAATTAGGTCTAAATGGTGGATAAATCATCCAGTGATTGTCATGACTAAGCTTGTAGTTTGAATCAACTAAACCATAATTATCCATTAGTTATTTTGTATTCACGTGCGACCATGCTTTGGTTCATTTATGCATTAGAGAGGCTTCACCTCACCCAATCAAGGCACAAGAGAATAAATGCTCTCAAGTTTGATGAAATATCTTTAAGTCATTAGCCCTTGAACTCATTAGGGAAGTTATCTCTCGACTCACGACATCGCTCTTAGAGAGTCTTATTGATGTTTGTTACTATCATGGACATGAGTCCCCTCATTATTATTGATGATTTATAACATGTTAATAATACAATTGTATAAGTTTGTTAATTAAGGTTATAACATTATACTTTAATATAAGGTCTTATTTGGAGTAAGATGAAATTGATTTATGGTTTACATATTTAAGGAAGTGAACATACCAATATTTTGTGGTTTAATTTACAAATTGGGCCCATAGGACTCATCCCTACGCTGAGGCCTCTCCTCGAGTCATTATTTTGGTACTATTTTAATTCATTTAATTATGTTTAGTTTCTTGATTTCACTTAACAAATTCATTCTAACTTACAAATTGAAATCTTACAATATTTGATTAATTTCATATTATCATGTCATTAACTATCTAACATTTACATCTCAGCATCATAAATATCATTACTACATACTAACTAATATTTTACATAAGTCAATATGCATGCATTGTGAGAAAAAAAAATGTATTGTGTGTGTGTATGTGTATCAACACAATCTTATTACATAAATATGTCATTAAATTTAAATATGTCAGTACAAGAATTCATAAGTCATATTTACATATGTCATCGTAAATCAAGTACATTCAGTTCTTCTTAAGTTTTTTATAGACAATACATGATTCTACAACATGAATTCCAACTAGAAAAGAAGACAACAATAAACACTTTAGTTCTAGTAAACTCTAAGTCTCACAGACCGAAGGGTAGGGACAACTCCTTCTAAAAGAAACCTCTACTCATGCTTCATGGCTACCATACAAACCTGTAACCAAGATCAGGGCCCAATGTATTTTTGTGGCACACAAGTAATTCAAAGTTCAAGAAATAATCTCTTTTATCATATAGCTAAACTCTTGCATAAGTTATAGTAATGAACAAGTGCAATTAATTCAACAAACATAATAGTTACATTGATTACAACATTGATTCAATTCATAAATTAAACAATTTAAGTATCCACAAGTAGAACATTAAATAGATATATATTCGGTACATCATGCAATAAATACCAAAAGAGTATAATTTTAAAATTAGTGATCTAAGTGTCTATAGATCACATATCCATCAATAACATGATTGAGCGAGGTAACTTGAATTTAGCAACAAGCTGCAATCATCTATTTGATTGTATTAATTACAATAATCATAAATTTAAATGATCTAATTACATATAGATCAAAATTTATATCAACTAGCACAAATAATGAGGTAACACAAAATAGAAGAATGGATATTGTTTCCCACTTGATTATTTCACATTTATCATAACCCATCATAGTAATATCAACGTAAGAAGCATGTATGTTTCTTCTCAAATCCAACCAACTATTAGATTTTCATTTTTGCATATCATAACATGATCATAACATAAATTACATCATAATGAATGCATTAATTTATGATCAATAAGACAATCATGATTGATCATTCATAAAACCATTCCAACCTTTAAATCAGCCACCACAATGATAACTACCATTTGTAAACATTTAAAATTAGGCAAGGTATGATTAAATAGAGCCATTAATTTTGACTCAACAACGTAACAATAATACCAAATTTTACATAGGGATCATTACTAAGAATTACAATCACAACCATCTATTACGAATAATTAATAGTTGTGATTTAGGATTCAATATTTTATTGAATCGTAAATCAATGTTCTATTTAATCAACATGCAATGATTTTTAATCATTATAAATCAATTGAGACTTAAATGAATCAATTAATAATTCATAACGTATCAGGTTTTCCAAAATGAATACCAGTTAAGCTTCTTCTACATGCAAGGACAAGCTTACTTATGCATGTAACCAGCTCATAATTGATTATAAATCTGTAGACACCTAAAAAGTGTCTAACCCTTGGTCTCCCTCTCTCCCCTTGGTCCCTTGCCACTTTGACTATCCCTAACCTACCTAGGTCTTATTAATTGAAATAGTCATCTATTTTTAATTAATAAGTCCATTTTTCCCTCTCCTTGCCACCTCGCCACCCTAGGATACCCTCCTTGGATCCCCTTTATTCCCCACATGACCATTTAATGCCTTAGACTCCCATTCCAATCTCTTCACTCGCCCATTTAACCCCCGTCGACCGTTTCATCCTCGCATTCATTTGACCCGGCCGTTGGGAAATGGATGAAAGGATATTTTTAGCCTTTCTCCAGCCTTTCAGCCGCCGACGTCGGTCATCCTTCGGCCGACGTCGGCGATATTGCCGGCGTCGGCACCCTTCATAACGGTTTTCTTCACCGTTATCTCTCTCTGGCTCCGCTTGGCTTCTCTTCGCTCTCTGCGTTTTCTCCTTGGCATCCCGACTCTTCAACCTTCGTATCAGACCCTTGTATCAGTCCTTTCACTTGACCTCTCTCCCAATCAATCTGACCCTCTCCCTCAGGTACACAGCAAGCTTCTACAGGTGAACAACAGGTATTCTTCATCAGCAACAGGCTTCACATCCGGCATCACCAGCAACAAGATCAACACCTTCTTCAGCAAGGCACAGGTATGTTGTACTCTGTTTGTTTTCTTTATGCTTTCTAGTCATTTCTAAACTAGATTTAGCACTGCTTTCCCTCAGTTCTGACTGTCACCCAGACCCGGATTCCTATCTCCCTGATTGGCTTCCTCTATCTCTCTGTCCCTTTCTGTCCATTTGACTCCCCTGTATCTCTACACAGACCCCTTGACTGCCTCAAACCCGCCCACAGACCATCCTTAAACAGACCACAGACCAAGCCCGGACCATCCACAGACCAGACCCTGCCCTGACCCGTCTGGAGGCCATTGCCCCGACCGACGCCGGTCATTACCCCCACCGATGTCGGCAGACTAACCGACGTCGGCAGACCCGACAACCGATGCCGGTAGGACCACCGATGCCGGCGACTGCAACCAGGCCGACAGCTTCTTCCAGGTAAGCCTTTGCTTCCTTTTCTCTTTCAGTTTGCTATCATTTCAGTCCTTTTTAGCATTCTGTCTTTTTATCAGACTTATCTTATCAAAACAATGGGTTGACCTCCCTTAAGGAAGTTCTCATACTTCTGGGAACATGCTTTTGCCTGACAACCCACCGCCTATCTATCTAACGCCTTTTTGTCCAAGTTTTCTTCTTTGCAGGTGTCATTCCTCCACAGCCAAAGAGGAGTGCCCACAAGCGTCTGGATCTACGGTGCGCGATCTTTATCCAGGTACTTCCCATGCCTTGTCCATTATTCTTTTAGTTTCTTCTTTCTCTTAAATCTGAAAAGCGAATTTTGAATAGAAACATCTCTGGCACGCCCGGTGGGACCCTAGGTTCCTCCTGGGTTCCTTTTTCTTCTTCATTCATTTAGGAGCATTAGGTTCTTACCTTTTCTCCTCCTTCTTTTCTTCTCAATGACACTATAAGCAGGACTAAAACAAATCTTTCTTCCTTGCATTTCTAGACTAGTCTAAACATCATACTCTCAACCCTTTCTCAAACTTGTCTTCATAACAAACATCACATTTCGACTTGGGCATTAAAACGTATTGCACTTTCATTTCTGCTTGTGCTTGCATTAGTCCACATCTAGTAACTTAAACCCGCATATTGAATAAATCGTAGACACTTGATGTTACACTACCGAACCACATGCACTAAACAAACATAAAACTTACCTGAGACAAGGCCCGACTGGGATTTCATCCCCTAGCGGATACCTTACCCGTCCCGGTGACCCTACTTGGATTTCATCACCAAGGGAGAAGCCCACTCCGTTCTCTGGCGGAGGATAAACTCTAGGCGAGGTATATCTTGGCTAAGCGAGACCAGCTAACCACTGGAATCGTGAAGTGAGGGGAGCTTGCTCCTTAGCACCAGGCCACGTACCAGACCCTAACACAGATCTTTGAGCACCTAAAACAACACCTGAACCCATCTTTAGACCGCCTTCTTGTAGGACCCATTTTTCAGCCAATCTCCCCAAACATTCATCTAAGGCATAAGCCACAATTTCTAAGGTTAATTCCTAGGATTTTATCGCTTAGGCTTGTCTGTCTCTATCTGTTTTCCTCTTCTCATCTGTTTGTTTGAGTGAGTGAGGACGCTTTCTTCTTTGTTTTCCAAAAATCTTTTGGTTCTCTGGAAAACACAGTCACCGACATCGGTTCTGCCACCGACGTCGGCTTCCCCTGTCACCGGCATCGGTTCTTCCACCGACGTCGGCTTCCCCTGTTACCGGCATCGGTTATCTGACCGACGTCGGCCACATTTAGTACCGACATCGGTTTTTCAACCGACGTCGGTCTCTGTCACTGTCCTTTTTCTTCAAAACCAGCAGCCTAAACCCTGTCCCTTTTCTGTCAAAAACCACATTCTGGTTTTCTGAGACTGCAAGAACATAGTTTCTGGAACCAGGACTCTCTTCTTAACCACTTTAGCCAACAACCGCTTCCGTCTATCCCGTCCCTAACCAGTCTTATCATGGAGTTCCACTCGAAGACTGAAAGAACTCCTACAGGACCGACCCCGACCCCGACCCTGACTCAAATCTCCATCATCCCTGAAGGGGACCAGGATTTCGAGAGATTCTTGGACCTCAATGCCGCAGCCCTCCAAAACTATCTCGCGAGAAACCCAACGCGAGACCTTTCGGGTGACATGGCGACGACATCCACGCCATTCGCCACCCAACCCCTTATGACTCAACCTTTCGCCTCAACTATTAACCCAACCATGGCCAATACGCAAAGTTTGGCCTCCCCGTCTATTTTAAGACCAACCTCCATCGGGGTGTCATTACCCCCTCAACTACCTGCAATTCAACCAAGTTCTACATCATATCAGAACTTGATTGTCTCGACCCCTCATACTCTTGCGCCCACAAATGTAGGCGTGCCAACTTATCTTTCTACCAGTGCCGCCATTCAACCACCTTTGGCGGTGCCCAGTCAACTTATGCCTTCAACCTTTGTAACACAACCACCTTTAGCCTCCACTTATGTCCCTGCGACTAGTCATCCGTACATTGTACAACCGACTATGTCGCACGCCTCCTCTAGCCTCTTCCAAGTGCCTTACAACTTAGGGGGCGCTCAACCCGCCAATCCATCAGCAGATCTTATCAAAATGCTGATGGATAAAATGTCCAGTCTCGAAGCCTCCATTTCCGGTTCAAGCAATACTTTGTCATATGAGCAAATTTGCAATGAGCCTATCCATCCTTCCGTCCCTATTCGACCATACCCTAACCATTGGGAGCTTCCTAAATTCACTCGCTTTCAGAGTAAGGAAGACCCACAACAACATCTACGGGCATTTAGACATGCCTGTTATCTTATTGCCTATGATGATGCGTTGCTTTTACGCACGTTCCCTATGTCGCTTTCTGGCCCTGCCCTTGACTGGTATAGTTCTCTTGCCAGACACTATATCTTTTCATTCATCCAACTCGCCCAACTGTTTCTTGACCATTTCTCAATCAACATCACCAAACAAGTCTCAATCACAGACCTTTACTCCATCAGGCAATTTGACGACGAATCTGTAGTCGACTTTGTCGCTCGTTGGAGAGGTCTGATCAACCAGCTCTCCTTCTCTTTGCCTCAACCCGAGCTCATCGAGCTTTTCTCTCGAGCATGTGCCAGACACATCTCTTCTACCTTGCGGATTCAGACATTTTGCACTTTTGACGAAGCTTTCATCATGGCTCGAAAGCTCAAACTCCGCGCCCTTGAAGAAGATAAGGTTAAATTGCGTAATACCAACGCAAAATCCAATGGCCATTCTTCTTCCAGACCTTCTTCTTCTGCCAATTCCGAATCTAAAGGAGTGGCCCATACTGTGGTCGTCAGATCACCATCCTCGACAACAACTAATTACTCTCAACCTTCGACATCTCCAAGTATCACCAAACAATTCCAACAACGGTACATTCAGCATTCTTACACTCCACTTGGAGAACCATACGCTTCCGTTTTGGAAAAACTTCTCAAGCAGGGGGTCCTCAATCTCCCTCCAATCCGACCACCTCAGTTTGACCCTTCAAAAGCCATCCCTACATGGTATAGGGAGGCCGACTTCTGTCCCTTTCATTGCGTCCAAGGCCATGACATCGACAACTGCCGAACTTTCAAAAACATCGTCCAAGACATGATCGACAAGGGGGATCTTATTTTGGATAACCCGAACGCCCCTCCTAACCAACATATCGACATCTTCAAACACCCTTTCCCAAATCATCCACCTACTCAAAACGACGTCCAGACTTCGACCAACGACCCTCAAGACCATGACATTCACACGATTAGCACTATCTTGCCTCTTGTCCTTGACCAACCTCTTTCATTAAAGGATGAAGAACCTTCTTCTCCTACTAGTCCTCCATCTACCTCTCTTGTATTGGAAGATGCTTTGACCACATCAACGCCATTAAGCCCACCTCCATCCAAAGACCCCACCTTGCCTACTCCTCAACTACAAGTAGAAGGCACGATCATCCATGCCCTCTGCCCACTTGAGGAGCCGCCCTCTCTTATTTCTTCTCTACCAAGAGAAGAACCAGTCTCTCCACCTTTTTCAACCGAGGAACACCCAGTCACGGTTTCCTCCTACCCTTTGCCTGAGATTGCTATATCTCGCGCACCTCCGTCCACATCTAAACCCAAACCTATATCTAACATCGCCTCGCACAATAGTGGTCCTCGACCCAAACACACGAAGACCGCTAGACCTCATCGGAGAACTCCTCCTCCACCTTCGTCATTGCCCTCTATCTTGGGCCCGCATCCGTCCACTTTAATAGGAGTGCTTCCCACTCCCATCCTTCACAGAGGCAATTTGCCTCCATTACTCTCTCAACCCATCAGACATATATCTCATCCAAACCTTCAACCTATGCCCCCTTCACCTCCCAAACCAACGTCACCAACCCTCACTGCAATAAAACATCCCGACCCGTTAGCAGGTTCATATGCCTTGCTCTTACGGCAATTGTTGCAGTCCCCTCGTCTCAATCTCCCGCCACTTAGACAATATCAATCTCTCGGACCTAAACCACCTTGGTTCGACCACACTTGCATTTGTGCGTATCATCGCACGCCTGGACACGACACGGAACATTGTCATGCCCTCAAGGTCACCATTCGCCAATGTTTGGAGAATGACACCTCCCTTCTCGACCACATCATCAGTAAACCTTCAACACCGCCTCACTCATCAACTTTCGGATCAAGACCCTCTTGGTTCGACAACTCTAAATTCTGCCACTATCATCACATTCTGGGACATGACACTGAGCATTGTTGCGCTCTTAAAGCTGTCATTCGTCAGCACCGAAAAAAGGACACCCTTCTCACCAAGGATCCTCTTGACCACCTCTTCTACAAAACATCAACCCCGACTCATGCCTCTCCAACCTCATCGCCTAAATCGGGATCCCCACGCCAGACTGTGGTTCCTTTGCCGCCTTTGACACCCTTATTCGACATTAATACCATCCATCTGACCACTAAACCTCAACCGACCTTAACCAATCTTTCAAACATTCTCCCTACCCGCTGGGGGAATTCATCCTTCATCCAAACCTCGACCAACTTTTCAACCCAGTCTCTGCCACATATCAATCACTCATCTCGACCAAGTGTCCATCGACCCAACTCCCGACCAATTATTCGACTAGTCTCAACCAAACTTCAACCAAATATCAATCAACTAGACCTCTCGACCAAACATTCAACCTTTTTCAACAAGCCAACGACAATGTCAACCAACTTCACATCAATCAATCAACACCTGACCAATCTGGAAAGAGGCAAATTGGGGCAAGTTTGCTCCTAATTGACTTGGACCTTATCATAACATACAAGCATGGCCCAGGGTCTTATTAGACCTTAAACACCTTTTTATGTCTTGCGTCTTCGACCATTTCTTCTGTTAGTCGAGTACTCGTCTACTTGACACATAACTTGAGCTCGTCCCTTGAGCAATCCTCGTCCTCTTAATCCTCATCCCTTTCAACCCTATTCCCCTTTAACAAGTCTTCTACAACCCTTTTATGATGCATGGATGCTTTGTCCTAATAAAAGGGGCGTCCTTGAACTTCTACAGTCTTGTCCGTGACTCAAATTCCTATCAAAAAATACAAATCAAGATGTCAAAACATATCCATGGTCACTAAATCAAGTCAAATTCAAAAAGATAGACTGCTCCCTCGAAGGACAGTTGTACTATCATTGTTGTAGCTAATAGACTGATCCCTCGAAGGACAGCTATTCAAACCTTTTTATTAAACAAATATATAGACCACTCCCTCGAAGGATGGCTATGACTAATCTTGCTACAAACAGCAAGTTTTCTTAGAAGCTTCCCGCATTGATCAGCTTCGCAACATGACCATACATCAAAAGACATCTCTATGTAGGCTTCCCGCATCGATCAGCCTGCACAAAAAAAAAAAAAAAAAAAAAAAAACGAGTCACGGACTTGGCTTGTAGTTGTCTCAGGGTCTCCTATAAAAAGGGGCACGGTTCTTCCTGCTCTTAAACTGGGTTACCCTATCCTCCTCCTATCACCTGCTCAGGGGACTTCGAGCTCACTTTAATGTCAAAGTGATTCGATTATCGTTCTAACACCATACTGGTCAACGACGTGATGCATGAACGGGGCTTTGGTTCTAATAACCCCTATCTATGCTTCCTTTCCGGTCCTTGTCAATGAAAGAGCGATTTGCCTTTCATCTTTTCTCTACGCTTTGGCCACATCAATTGTCGACTCATCTCAAACCCAGCCATTTTCATCATTTTCAGCTAACATCACCCTAGACCATTTCACATAGTTTCTATGGACACCAATACACATGGAAACTATCAACTAGACCCAATTTATGTTAAGCATAAACCAATACTTGCTGAAGCATAAATAGACTTTCATTCATTTTTAGCATACATCCATCGCGACTATGGAAACTTGCTAGGGATGACAGACTCTCGACCAATTCTACAGAATACACCATCTGTAGCATCATTTTATCCTCATCTTAGCCTCATCATTTCGACGCTTGATCACATCTCATCATCGACCAATCTTCTCAATTTGTCCGAACTACATTGGTCTGAGGCCCTATGACCAGGGCTATGTAGGTAGCACTCAGATACCACATCTTCTGAGGTTAGCTCGACCACCCCCGTTTGTTCGTCTCTATGATGGACAAACCTTCTCTTCTTTGACTCTTATCGCGCCCAACTCCGTCAACTTTGACCAAGACCAATCATCGACTTTGACCAAGACCAATCAATCCCTCCGACCCTTCCTCCTTTTTAGGGAGAACTACATCGGCCTGAGGCCCCTACGACAGGGGCTATGTAGGCAGCACTCAGTTGACATGGGGTCTTCTGGGGTTAGCTCGGCCGCATCCTTTCGTCCATCCATCCTCTTGACCAATGACCATTGGAGATCATGCCTATCTCCTTCGACCCTCGACTACTTCCAAGCCAATGTTGCCTTGGTTGTTTTTGCGTGTGTGCTACCTCACGACTGGTTAGCAGAATTGTCCGCAGACTATTTTTGACCCTTCGCAAGTATAGGATCGCAAGCTGGTTGATCCCTACTACTTGTGGCTTTTTCGTGTTTCTGGGAGCACTTCCTGAGCCCTGGATACCTAGAGCACGACGACCATTTGGAGCTTCAGCTTAAATTGAGTGACCCGATCAGCAGACGACTAAATGCTGGGGCCCGGTTACTTTAATTTTGGCACTCCTTGACCCTTGACCTGCGACACTTTTGACCTGACCATCTTGTGCAGTGGTATGCGTGCAATCACGACTTTTGCAGCATTTTCACTCACTTCTCTCTTTCTCATCCACCTTTTGTCAAATCAACACCCGATATCAGGTTTCCTTCTCTCGACTCCCGCTTTGAGGGGGAATACCTCATCCATACTTCGGGGCAATCCACATCATCCCTCACCTGGGGCAACCACTCCCTGTTTTTGTCTTGCAGTTCGTCCAGAACAACCAACAAGACAAAAAAGGGCAAATGTAGACACCTAAAAAGTGTCTAACCCTTGGTCTCCCTCTCTCCCCTTGGTCCCTTGCCACTTTGACTATCCCTAACCTACCTAGGTCTTATTAATTGAAAATAGTCATCTATTTTTAATTAATAAGTCCATTTTTCCCTCTCCTTGCCACCTCGCCACCCTAGGATACCCTCCTTGGATCCCCTTTATTCCCCACATGGACCATTTAATGCCTTAGACTCCCATTCCAATCTCTTCACTCGCCCATTTAACCCTCGTCGACCGTTTCATCCTCGCATTCATTTGACCCGATCGTTGGGAAACGGATGAAAGGCTATTTTTAGCCTTTCTCCAGCCTTTCAGTCGCCGACGTCGGTCATCCTTCGGCTGACGTCGGCGATATTGCCAGCGTCAGCACCCTTCATAACGGTTTTCTTCACCGTTATCTCTCTCTGGCTCCGCTTGGCTTCTCTTCGCTCTCTGCATTTTCTCCTTGGCATCCCGACTCTTCAACCTTCGTATCAGACCCTTGTATCAGTCCTTTCACTTGACCTCTCTCCCAATCAATCAGACCCTCTCCCTCAGGTACACAGCAAGCTTCTGCAAGTGAACAACAGGTATTCTTCATCAGCAACAGGCTTCACATCCGGCATCACCAGCAACAAGATCAACACCTTCTTCAGCAAGGCACAGGTATGTTGTACTATGTTTGTTTTCTTTATGCTTTCTAGTCATTTCTAAACTAGATTTAGCACTGCTTTCCCTCAGTTTCGACTGTCACCCAGACCCGGATTCCTATCTCCCTGATTGGCTTCCTCTATCTCTCTGTCCCTTTCTGTCCATTTGACTCCCCTGTATCTCTACACAGACCCCTTGACTGCCTCAAACCCGCCCATAGACCATCCTTAAACAGACCACAGACCAAGCCTGGACCATCCACAGACCAGACCCTGCCCTGACCCGTCTGGAGGCCATTGCCCCGACCGACGCCGGTCATTACCCCCACCGACGTCGGCAGACTAACCGACGTCGGCAGACCCGACAACCGACGCCGGTAGGACCACCGACGCCGGCGACTGCAACCAGGCCGACAGCTTCTTCCAGGTAAGCCTTTGCTTCCTTTTCTCTTTCAGGTTTGCTATCATTTCAGTCCTTTTTAGCATTCTGTCTTTTTATCAGACTTATCTTATCAAAACAGTGGGTTGACCTCCCTTAAGGAAGTTCTCATACTTCTGGGAACAGGCTTTTGCCTGACAACCCACCGCTTATCTATCTAACGCCTTTTTGTCCAAGTTTTCTTCTTTGCAGGTGTCATTCCTCCACAGCCAAAGAGGAGTGCCCACAAGCGTCTGGATCTACGGTGCGCGATCTTTATCCAGGTACTTCCCATGCCTTGTCCATTATTCTTTTAGTTTCTTCTTTCTCTTAAATCTGAAAAGCGAATTTTGAATAGAAACAAAATCAAATACCAATAAAAGTATAGTCCACTTTCAATGCAAATGTCATTTATGCATAAAGTAATGTACAATCAACTTATTGCTACATTAATGTTTCCAAGCAACCACTATGTCACATATGAGTGTGCAACCAAACAATCAATATGCCATAAATGAATGCACAACCAACATATTGATGTGTACATATTCAAACAATCATTATGTTGCATATGAATGTACAACTAAATAATAATTATGACACAAATGAATGTACAACTAACTTATTGACACATTCACATATTTAAACAATCACTATGTTGCATATGAATGTACAACCAAACAATCATTATGCCACAAATGAATGTACCACCAACTTATTGATACATTCCCATATTAAAACAATCATTATGTTGCCTATGAATGTACAACCTGTTGGCCATTTTTTTTGGCCCACATACCAAATTATGCCCATATGGATCCGGTTGCTAATGAATGAGTAGATGTTCTAGATGAAACAAATGGACCAGAGAGATTTACAGTGCTAACAAAGCTTTTGAAACACTTTAAGTTTGCTTAAAGTGTATTTTGTCAAATTCTAAGGGACATGTCTATAGAGCTAAGAAAAGGTTCTTGAGCAGTTTTCATAGCGAACCAAGCATTTCAAGCATGGGTTCATCAGAACTACGGACTCCATCAGTGGAACTGCTTTACTTAAATTACCTTATAAGTTTCAAGTCTCAAAGGGTCAAAGTGTTTTGGGCCTACTTCTAATGTAAAATCGGATTTTCCATGTGTTAGGTCTTCTTGCTCAATAAATCCGAGTTACTTATTGCTCCTCTCTAAAACAAATTGGGTTTTCTGAGTTGCTTGTCTAATAAAGTTTTACGAGTAATAAGTTATTCCCCCTCACAGACCCGATTTACTCTTTCCTTTGTTAGTCGAGTTTTTGGTAGAGCTTGACTTATAAAGTTTTCATAAGAAGTAGTGTGGGTTTGAAAACTCAATTTGTTCTCTTCAGTGTTAATCGGGTTTGGCAGGGCAGGGTGTAAGTCTTCTTGTCCCAAGACTCTGAAGTGGTATTCTATAGTGTTAATAAGGTACTCCCTTCATGAAGACTTCAGACTTTTCAATTCATATAACTTAAAAAGAGCTTTATGAGTAATCAATTGTAAAAGGTCCAAAGTAATGCACTGGTAAAAGCCCAAACCAATCATGGTAGTGTATTTTGGGTTTCCTAGGCAGCATGACTTCATAAGCAGGGAAGTAAAAATTAGGCATAAACCTGAGTACTAGCAAGTAAGTTGTGAATTATGGAAAGCCTGGTGGTCAGGCGAACATTCCAAGTGCAAAAAAAAACCCGAAAGGAATTTCTTCGGCAGTTTGCTCATGTGTTGAAAAATTATCTTTGATAATTTGTCTGAGATAATCTTTTTGAAAGATATTCTTGGGCCAGAGGGCATTTTTAAAAACCCTAGGTAAAAAGTACCCTTGCAAATCTTTCGAGTGCCCTTGTCAAAAATTCTAAAGGGGCGCATTTTTAAAAAAAGTGCTGAATGGCACAATCCTTTCGAAAGATCTGTTTCAAGTTCTTTGAAGGACTTTATTCTTTTATAAAGGGCTCATTCAAAAGGCCCAAAGGGTACTCTACCCTTCAGAAAGAGTCTTTGACAAAATTACAAAGGGATAGGTGCCCTTCGAAAGGAACATTTGTGAGAGACCCGAAGGGTAGATACCCTTTAGGAAAGTTGATAGGGGGCATTTGCAATAATCTTGAAGGGTAGGTACCCTTTAGGAAAATTGGCATGGAAATTATGTGGGAAAAATCCCAAAGGAATTCCTTCGAGAGATTTGCCCGAAGAAGAAGAAGTCCACAGACTTGAAGGGAAAAGTCTGAAGACTTGAGCAAGAAAAAATATGTTGTAAGTAAGCTTGGAGAATTCAAGTTACTCTTCATAGAGTAAATTGAGATTCTCCAAGTACTCTACTTAGGAAGACCTCATAAGTAAAGGAGTAAACAAAGTTTGAAGTAGGAGAGATCAGAAACCCTGAGTTACTCCACTTAGAGTAAATTGAGATTCTTTAGGTGCTCGACTTAATATTGGTATAGTGGCATGAGAGACATGGAAGTAACGAATGACAAGCTATTAGGTGGTGGAAGCTAGAGAAGAAAGAGCCAATCAGCACAAGACAAGTGGCACAAAGGTGACCAATTAGAGTGAGAGAGTCCAAGTGACTGGTAGATGGAGTTTTAATGAAGTTTTTATCCTTCAACGTGGCCATCAACAAACAGTTGTTCGTTTAAAATGTAACATGACTCGAGTAGGTTAAAACACATGGAGGCCCCATTTTCTCTAGTAGGACACATGAAAATGAAAGTGACCACACCATTTTAAATGCAAAATTCTTTTCAGCCGCACAAGAAGCGATGTTTCAACTGGTCATAACATGGCTCCTAAAATGTGCCAAAGAGAGACTTGAATGTGGGAGGGATTCAAGAAGATTTTGTGGTGATTCTAGGTGACAAAGGAGGATGACAACAGTGGTCATCAGTGACTTCTTCTCTCTTTCCATGCAAATCTCTCCCCCTCTCTCTTTTCCCATTCTCTATATATATCATGTCACTTGCCTTTGTAATGGTTCCTAGTTTTTAGACTTTTTCATCTTTTTGGGAGACATACATTCATTGAGATACTAAAAAGTATGCTTTGCTTGATTAGGCTCGACCCTGTCAAGTCTATTGTAAGAACTACCTCTTGATGTAATGAGATGATTTCTTTGCCTATCTCTTGTCATTGATCAGTGCCTTCGTATGCTTGTGCTTGGTAGATTCATGAAGGATATTCTTCCTAGTCTATCAGCCATCTACTTACCTCTTTAATGTATTTTCAAGCTCTTACAAGTATAGATTAGTGTTAAGTCATAGTTGTCTTATGACTGATCTAGTATGGGTTTAAGCATAGATGACTATCTATTTTTACTTTGGCGCATCGTCTGGTTAGCCCTCTTTGGAGCCCTTATCTCCCTTCTAACCCTTTTCCCCATGAAGTTTCATTTCATCATTAGTTTTAGGTGATCTACCAAGAGGAACTAGCCTCTTTAAAAATCCCAGAGGCTCAACCTCACCATAGGACACCCACAGCCTATGGTTGTTCCCATGCTTTTAGCCAGAAGTGGGAGAGCCCTAAAAACTCTCCCATAAGGGTGCAATTATGTGCTATAATAGTTATGACATGCCCGATGGGACTAAGGTCTAAAGCGATAAAAGGATTTTTGATGTTGATCTTTTACATATTAGCCTTTGGAGGCATTCAACAAACATCAATGGTGAATATGAGAATCTAACAGTTGGTTTAAGTAGCTCAAGTGCCTAATCATCATTATTTGCTTTTAAAAGCAAGTATTAGTGCCATTGGTGACTCCAAATCAAAGCTCTTGGTTATGAGCAGACCAAGTTTGTCTCTTTGAAGTTGTAAACAACTCTTACTTGACTTATGAGGCTAACATAAATAACTATGGTGAATATTCCTATTATTCACCTCCTTATTAACAACCCCATTATGATCCTCATGATCCATATGAGTTCAATCAACCCTACTAGGATTTCTATCAAGGCTATGATGAACCTTGGCAAGTTCCTCATGGTCCATAAATGCAAAATTATTGCCCTGATCATCCATATAAACAAGCCCGTAAAAATACTACTCATCATCAGCCCTATCATGATCCATCTATACCAATAATTAGGAAAACTTTAGTGAGCCTTGACAAACATGCACTAGATTTGTGCTCACAAAAGTGTTATGGCCAAAATGCCCTTACTCACCATATCCATTATGTGAAGGATTCATTGTAGCAAATGAAAGAAAAATGGGCACCTATTGAGAGAGAAAATTGGAACAACCTCACTGGTGATATGATGGATATATGTGTGTACATTCAGAGCATTGAGGACAAGCTGAAGAGACTTGAAGAACAATAGGGCTAGCCCCATCAACCTTTGGTTCCTATGTACACACCTTCAAAACCTTCTTATGTGTCATTTAGTCCTCCTTAAGAGGCCATTTCAAGTACTCCTTTGAATCTTCCAAGTTCGTCATATGTTTCGTGGTCTTTTCCTACTTGGAAATCCATCGAAGGGGGCTGTCAAAAAAATGAAGTGCTTGCTGTGAAATAGCCTACTGTTTGGGTTTAAGACTTCATCCCTCTTCAAAAGCCTTCTTGTGTTCATTACCAAATTAAGGAGGAGTTATTTCAAGAGAATATAAGAAAGCAAATTAGAGAGTTGGAGCTGAAGGTAAGGAAAGAAGAAGAAAGGCAAAATCAACAAATGAAAGCAAAATCACTACCTTTCCCATCTTGAAGCGAAGTCATGCAACCAGGTAAATCCAAGGTCATTCAACCCTCATCCCTCCCTCCTCAAGAACCTCTGTCTTTTCCATCTTAGAAATCCATTCAAAGCAGTTATCCAAAGGAGGAGGTGGTGTTTCCTAAAATTAGATAAGAAACTTTGTAGCCTCCATTCCTTTCCCCTTAAAAGCCTAGATCCTTTTCTTCATGGAGAGCCATTCCAGAAATAAAGAATCAGGAAGAGGAGGTGGGGGTGATCCAAGTAGAGCAGCTTCAAGAAAAAAATTAGGAACCTATAATAGCTTTCCTAAACCTTTCTCACTTTGTTGAGCATTTTCAAGAGCCTATTATGCCACTCTTTGAGAAAGAGCCTCTCCTTTGTGAGGAAAACCAAAAAGATGCATCCAAAGAGGCTGAGGAGGAGGATATCATGAGCAACTACATGGAAAAAATCACCATAGGGTCCTCCTTAAATCATCAAAAGATCAACATAACGTTCTTAAATGAAAAAGGAAAATATTGAATATTCTTTTGCAGTTGTGCATGAAGTGGACTACACTGTTGAGGATGCAAAGCTACCACTTTAAGTGGAGAATGAAGGGGTCAAGGCTGTCATTTCCTTGAATAAGCTACCATGTGATCAAGAGGATGAGAAAATGAATGAAGTAGCTGATCAAATTGATGAAATTATGGAGCAGTCAGAGGTTCTTAACCAGTTGAGAAACTCATTTAAGGACTTGTTTGAGATCTTGGGAGCTAGTTATGTTCTTTTCCAAGGCAACTATGGTCTAGTTGCAGCCAAGGAGAGCATCTTTGTCAAGCAGATCAAAGGGGATGGAGTGGGCAGTCTTCCAACTTTGCCACCTCAAGAATTCATTATAAATATGGACTTGTTTCAGATCTTCGAAATAGGATATCAACTCCTTGATGAGCCTAAAAAACATGAAATAAAAGACAAGTCTAGTATTTTTGAGGAGGCCACTGAAATCAAAGAGGTTTGCCTTGTTGAACCACCATTGGAGGTTGCAGTTAAGGAGCCATATGAATATTTTGGGATTTTCTAGATTCACATAGCTGACCTATTTAGAGCTGCTTGGTTCTCATTAAGCATAATGACAAAGAAGCTGACAGTTGCAACAAAGAAGAGGTAGACATCAAGGCCAAGGGTCAAGTAGTTATATGCCTTATTCAATCCCCTATCTCATAAAGAAAGAAAAGTATCAAAATTTTCTTTTGATCTAGGAGGAAAGGCTACATATAGTTTTAAGATGTATATATTAGATTAGTTTTATTCAAATTCTTCCAAGTGTTGTTTCAGGCACATTTGTTTGTTGTTTTTCTTGTTTTGTTCTAGGCTAGTTTCTTTTTATTTGGTGCCTTGGGCACTTTGTTTCATGTTGTTTTGTGCTGTCCTCATTGCTTCAAGAGGGAGTTCTAGCAAGGGTTAGCCTTATATCCAGTTTCAGACCAACACATTTGCAGAAGTAGTGACTCCATGCCCAATGGATTAGATGAAGCAAGTGGCTGGGTTCTTCAAGCATAGTAGGTATGCTTCCCTGTGAGTCACCAAAGATGTTGGCCATTTTTTTTGGCCCACATACCGAATTGTGCCTAGATGGATCTAGTTGCTAATGGATGAGCAGATTTTCTAGATGAAATGAATGGACCAAAGAGATTTACAGTGCTAAAAAAGCTTTTGAAACACTTTAAAATTGCTTAAAGTGTATTTTGTCAAATTCTAAGGGATAGGTCTACAGAGCCAAGAAAAGGTTCTTGAGCAATTTTCATGGGGAACCAAGCAGTTCAAGCATGAGTTCATTAGAACTATGGATTCCATCAATAGAACTACTTTGCTTAAATTGGCTTATAAGTTGTAAGTCTCAAAGGGTCAAAGTGTTTTCCTACTTCCAATGTAAATCAGATTTTCCATGTGTTAAGTCTTCTTGCTTAAGAAACCTGAGTTACTCATTGCTCCTCTTTAGAATAAATCGATTTTTTTGAGTTACTTATCTTATAAAGTTTTATGAGTAATAAGTTATTCCCCCTCACAAACCCGATTTACTCTTTCCTTTGCTAGTCAGGTTTTTGGTAGAGATTGACTTATAAAATTTTCATAAGAAGAAGTAGTGCAAGTTCAAAAACCCAATTTATTCTCTTCAATGTTAATCACGTTTGGTAGGGTGTAAGACTTCTTGTCCCAAGACTTTGAAGTGGTGTTCTACAGTGTTAATCAGGTTTTTCCTTCGTGAAGACTTTGGACTTTCCAATGCACATAACTTAAAAATATCTTTATGAGTAATCAGTTACAAAAGGTCCAATGTAATGGACTAGTAAAAGCTAAAATCGGTCATGGTAGTGCATTTTGGGTTTCCCAAGCAGCATGACTTCATAAGTAGGCAAGTAAAAATAAGGCATAAACCTAAGTACTAGTAATTAAGTTGTGAATTATGGAAAGCTTGGTGGTCAAGCGAACAGTCCAAGTGTAAAAAAAACCTGAAAGGAATTTCTTTGATAGTTTGTTCAAGTGTTGAAAAATTATCTCAGATATTCTCAGGCTGGAGGGAAGTTTTCAAAAACCCATGTAAAAAGTAACCTTGTAAATCTTCTAGGTGCCCTTGTCAAATTTTTTGAAGGGGTGCATTTTAAAAAAAAGTGCCAAAGGGCGCAATCCTTTCGAAAGGTCTCTTTCAAGCTTTTCAAAGGACATCATTCTTTTTCAAAAGGCTCATTCAAAAGGACCAAAGGGTACCCTACCCTTCGGGAAAAATCTTCAACAAAATTCCAAAGGGGTAGGTTCCCTTCGAAAAGAACACTTGTGAGAGACTTGCCCTTCGAGAAATTTGATAGGGGGCATTTGCAGGAAACTCGAAGGGTAGGTACTCTTTGATAAAATTGGTAAGGAAATGGTGTGAGAAAAATCATGAAGAAATTCATTCAAGAGATTTTCCCAAAGAAGAAGAAGTCCACAAACTTGAAGGGAAAAGTCTGAAGACTTGAGAAAGAAAAAATCCATAGTAAGTAAGCTTGGAGAACCCGATTTACTCTTCATAGAGTAAATCAATATTGTCCAACTACTCTGCTTAGGAAGACTTCATAAGTAAAGGAACAAACAAAGTCTAAAGTAGGAGAGATCGAAAAACCCGAGTTACTCTACTTAGAGTAAATCAAGATTCTTCAAGTGCTCACCTTAATCTTGGTCCAACAACATGAGAGACATGGAAGTAACAAATGACAAGCTGTCATGTGGTGTAAGTTGGATAAGGAAGAGCCAATCAACACAAGATATGTGGCACAAAGGCAACCAATCAGAGTGGGAGAGTCTAAGCAACTGGTAGATGGAGTTTTAATGAAGTTTTCCATCCTTCAATGTGGCCATCGACAAATAGTTGTTTAGTTTAAATGCAACATGGCTTGATTAAGTTAAAACACATAGAGGCCCCATTTTCTCTTGTAGGACACATGAAAATGAAAGTGACCATGATGTTTTAAATGCAAAATTCTTTTTAGCCATAAAGGAAGTGATGTTATAGCTGCTCATAACATGGCTCCTAAAATGCGCTAAAGAGAGACTTGAATACAGAAGGGATTCGAGAAGATTTTGTGGTGATCCTGGGCAATGCATTTCATGGCAAAGGAGGATGATAGTAGCGGTCATCAGTGACTTCTTATCTCTTTCCACGCAACACTCTCTCTCTCTCTTCCCGTTATCTATATATATCACATGACTGGCATTTGTAATGGTTCCTAGATTTTATACTTTTTCATCTTTATGGGAGATGGGCATTCATTGAGATACTGTGAAGTATGCTCCACTTGATTAAGCTCGACCCTGTCAAGTATATTATAAAAATTACCTCTTGATGTAATGAGATGATTTTTTATCTATCTCTTGCCATTGATCAATGCCTTAGTATGTTTGTGCTTGGTGGATTCGTGAAGGAGATTCTTCCTAGTCTATCAGCTTTCTGGTTGCCTCTTTAATGTATTTTCGAGCTCTTGCAATCTAGATTAGTGTTCTATCTGAACCTCTTCCAGTGTGTTAACTTGATCTCGAGATTGTGTGAGTCATATTTGTCTTATGATTGATCTAGTGTGGGTTCAAGCATAGATGAGTGTCTATTTTTACTTTGGTGCATTTCTTGGTTAGCCCTATTAGGATCCCTTATCTCCCTTCTAACCCTTTTCCCCATGAATTTTCATTTTAGCATTAGTTTTAGGTGATCCACCAAGAGGAACTAGCCTCTTTAAAAATCCTAGAGGCTCAACCTCACCATAGGACACCCACATCCTGAGGTTATTTCCATGCTTATAGTTGAAAGTGGGAGAGCCTGAAAAACTGACCCAAAGGGGTGCAATTTTGTGCTATAACATAACCAAACAATCATCATTCAACAAATTAATGTACATACAACTTATTGATGTATTCATATATTCAAAAATCACTATGTCGCGTGTGAATGTACATCCATATAAAAGAATTCAACCACAACCCTTCCTCACAAGCCATTATCATTTGAATTAGCCAAATTGATTTTACATTACCATAACCAAAATATTAGCAAAAAAATTATCTATCACAACCATAATAAGATAGATAATCATAGATTGATTTTACCCAACCATTCAAGAACCAAAGCCAAAACCTTTTTACTCAGTCATTCAAATTACAAGGCCAGAAATACTCACACATAACCATTACTATATGCATGACAATAGACCATTTATGACAACCATTAAATAAATCAACCATGTCTCTCTTTTACTCAAAGACAAATTCAATTTTATGCACAACCATGAAAGAAAACAACCATGTCTTTCTTTTTACACAAAGCCATTACAAGAAGAATAGCTAATAATTTTTAACACACAATCAAGATCAATTTCCACAATAAAAAATTAATTTACACACAACCATAGAAAATAAAATGACCATTTAAATACAAAAGAGTCTACAAAATACCCACAATAATAATTTTTTTACGCAACTCTAAACATTTTATACACAACCATTTCAAATAGAGAAATAATATGCTAGTTTATAACAACCATAACAAATTAAAGACAATTGTTTTCCTTATTTTATCATAGCAATACAAACCCAAAAAATTAAATAACACTAAGTTACTATGCTCTTACTTAGAGTGTTATCAAAAGGTAGAGGACATCTTAACTTATTATTTTTTCCTTCCTCATTTCTTACCAAAGCATAACCATTTTTATCACCATGGTCATGACTTAAGTATCCCTCAACCCAATGTGAAACCCTTGTAACTCGACATAAACCATGCAACATGTTAGACCCATCAAATAACTACTAGTTATTAACATTATTACCAAGAAAATACATATTTCCTTGATTCTCTTTTGGTTCCCCCATGTTTCATGCAAATATGACTAAGAAATGGTCAATTAAATCAAATTTTGATAGCCACTCACACTTACCAACAAGCCAATATGGACTCATAAAGGAGGATAAACCAATTATAGTGTTTTGCATGAATTATGGTAAAAAAATTGCATGACTTCACCTCCAAAACCTCCTCATGCCGTACATCTCGAAATTGCAAAATGAAAATTCAACAAGGGGTTACCAACCCTAACCCTAATCTTACTCTACCCAACATACACCCAACCTCTAGGTTAGATTAGTCTCAGTTTATACGCTCAAGTGAAACCAATATTTTTATTACTCATTATGTAATTTTTGGGTTAGATCCATGTGGTTCCAAAAATGGTCCCTTTTCCTGTCTATATTTTTCATTTAGACCAAAGTGATGGTGCTTGGCCCCACGTGGAACCCCACATTCCCATGATGGCCTTGCCACTTTTTAACTAAAAACAAACTAAGCATAATTTTAAGGTTACCTTTTAATCAAAATTAAACTATGCTAAGGCCAAATAAACCCAACAATGTATCAATACATTGTAAGCAAAAAGGGTGACATTTAATTTTTTTTAATAATGCTAAAACTCGCAATCAAAGAAAGGTGGTAGAAGACCCCCATTATACCATGAAGACAGAAATGCCCTGGCTCTCATAGCCATGACAATATTATTAAATTATTGTTTATGATCATTTGAACATTGACACAAAATAAACCATAACTATTTAAGCTAAAAACCTTTTTTTGCATACCACTATGTTATTCAGAACATCATTAATAACTAACTTGGCCACTATCTTGAATGCTCATAGTTGTATTTAGTGTCAATCTCACGACCCATTAACATATTGTTAAATGTTTTTTGATTCAATATCCCAAGGTTATATGCATTTTATCAATCTTTATTGATACACACAATCATCTACAATTAAGGCACGATGAAGAGTCCTCAGTCCTAACTCTCATACTAAGATGTGGTTTTACGTGCATAATACTCATAGGGTAAATTAAATCATAAGAATTAATGACTAAGATAATTGAATCACATTTATTCAACATTAATCAAATACTCTACAATTTTGATATGCCTGAAGGTGTTCCAAACTTAATCAACAACCATCATCATGAAATTCGAATGAGGTCTAGTCAGCCACAAAGGAAAATACATCAAAGTAATGAAATAAATAGTTAACTTAACATAAAGTATTGGCATCTAAATGGGGATGTTACATCCTCCCCCCAGAAAATAACAATGACCCAATGACTTATTCGAATAAAAAAGGACAAGTGTTGTACATGAGGTTTTCATCCTCTCACGTAGTACTTATTTCACTCATGGGATCCCACTAGATCAATACTTGTTGAATTTCTCTATTTCATAGTTTAATACTGCACTAGTTCAATAGACTTACTAATTCCGATTGCAAAGTCCCATCATCTTCCACTTGTAAGGTTTTCCAATCAATTAAATGTGAAATATTAACAACATACTTATTAAGAATAAAATTGTGAAACATGTTATGAATCTTTAAAATAGAGGGGGGAAGTGTCAACTTATAGGCCATGGGATTGATTACTTAAATCACATCAAAGGCATAACAAATATTGAAGCTAACTTCATAGTTTTTTCAAATTTGATGGATCTTTTTTTAGGGTGAACTCTCACGAAAACCTTATTGCCAACCTAAAATTCATGATTAGTTCATTTGAGATCAACATTACTCTTTTGTTGATCTGAGGTTGCCTTTAGCTTTTGTTTTATAATTAACTTTTGGGTGTCATAGTCTTGCAAAACTTCAGGCCTAGGATTGATTTTATTGTCTAAACCATCCCAACCTAAAGGTGTTCTGCATTTTTTGCCATAGAATGCTTTAAATGGTGCCATTTTCAACAAATAAAGGTATGTGTTATTGTAGACAAATTCTACTAGCGAAAAGTACTCTTCCCACTTAGTAGGTTGATCCATTATGTACATACACAACATATCTTCCATTGCTTGGTTGACATGCTTTGTTTGACCATCAGTTTGTGAATGATAAGCTAAACTAGAATTTAACTTTGTAGCAAACAAAATAATTAATGTTTACCAAAAACTTACAATCTCACAGAAAAATATTGCCACAAGTGTAGAAGTATCATCTTTCATATTTTTAGGGATAAAGTGAACTACCTTTGTAAGCTTAGTGACCATGACCAGAATGGTATCATTTTAATTCTGGAACTTAAATGGTCCTACCATAAAGTTCATGGATGCCACCACCCATTTCTCACTAGGAATATCATGTGGATATAATTTATCGCATGGGTGGTAATGTTTAACCTCGACATGTAGGCATTTGAGGCATTTTTCCACAACATTTTATGCATCCTTCTTGATATTGTGCCAAAAATACAAACATTTTAACTCATGTACCATCTTAGTTACACCTAGATGTACACAACAACATGCATTATGAACCTCACTCAACACTTTTATCCTTGAGTCACTAGTTAGAGGCACATAAATTATTCTTTGGTATTTTAAGAGGCCATCATTATCAAATGAAAATTTAATATTTTTACCTTCTTTGACATTTGTAAATTTTTCAAACTACATTTTTGCATTAAATGGTCATTGAACTGATGTGCAAGGATTGCATCCTTGAACTTAGACCTGATTTATGAAAGGGTAGCGACATACACTCACCTGCTGAGTGCATCAACTAATCTATTTTCTTTGCCTTTGATGTAATTGATGTCAACATCATAGTCACTAACAAATTCAAACCACCTTTGCTGCCTAGTAATCAAGTTATCTTGAGAAAATATACGAGTACAACTCGATGATCTAATTTAATCACAAAGTGCTTTCCAAGAAGGTAGTCTCACCACATTTTTAGCATATTAACAATTAAAACAAGGTCTAAATCATGCATGGGATAGTTCAACTCATGAGTTTTTGATTTCCTTGACTCACATGCCACTACACACTCATTCTATGAGAGTAATCCTCTTAACCCATGCTCAAAAGCATGAACCCATATTGAAAACTCCCCATTTAGATCGAGAATCAACAACATAGGTGTTGTAGTAAGTAATTCCTTCACCTTTTGTAAAGTTGATTCATATTCAACCGTTCATATATTCTTTTTACCTTTATGTTGTAGTAAAACGATTGGGTTGGCAACCTTGAAAAAGTTCTCTACAAACCTTATAAATGATCCTATTGTTGGACCCCAAATTTTGGCTAAGTCCTTTATGAAAGAAGCACGACGTAGAAGAAGCACGATTCAGAAGAGTCACAATGCATAAGATCATGGTGCAGGAAGACCCAGTCAGAGTAAATATGCATAATAAAGGGAGAACCTCGGAATGAAGGACTTAGAACACTAACAGAAGGCTTAAGAGTGTGTGAGAAGTGGGAAATGGTTAGGGAGCAATTCATAGGGATGAAAAAGACTAAGTCAAGTATGAATATAACACTGACCCATGAAAATATAGGCACTTGGTGATGAGGGCATAACATCAAAGAGAGAATATAGGGGCACAAAGGCTTGGGTCCTTAAGAAATCAATATAATTAGCTTCCACGATTTAAGTGTGTTGATGATCATTGGTGAGTCACTACAAGTGTGATTATTATTGTAAGTACTTGGTCAAGAAAATAAAGTATAAATACCCTTGGATAGAACTTTGTGATGTTATTGATTATTGTTGTGTTGATGTGATTGAGGGTACTATTATGATACTATTATTATTGTACTCATTGGATAACACAAAGTTATATGATTGAGTTTCACTATACATCTATTTATGTAACCTATGAACGAATTTACAACATTATAAATGGAACCTGTGTTGCTTAAATGTTGTTTTGATTATGGAAACTATGATGTTGGTCATCTTGTATGTTGTTTAGTTAACGAAGTTTAGGTCCACAGTTACTATGTGTTTCTTTTTTTGGTTAATCATTGAGTAAAGTGGATGTTTCTTTTTTTGGTTAATCATTAAGTAAAGTGGATGTGTTTGAGTGCCATTGTATGTTAGTACATATTTGTGCAACAAAACCAATAGGAACCAATCCTTCTTTGCATGCTTTGGGGGAGTGCACGAGAATTCATTCTTACATGAAATGCCAACACACCAACACATTGGGTTTTAATGACTTTAATGTGTACCTAGAGAAAGTTATGCCTAAATAGAGAAAACAACCCAACATTTTTCTTTTGTTATCGGGACCTACAATGCTTGCCTTCATGATGGTTGAAAATGGTCGAATGATTATCACTCAAGAACATTGAGTGATGGATTACCAGTTTTAAAGATAAATTTTTGGTACCATTTCTTGAACCAAGAATCTTTGCATGTACATGGGTTGAACAGAATCTATATAATTCATTATATGAGACACTATTTGTGGAGGTATATGTTCATCTACATGCTTGGATCATGACCTATGCTCAAGATCGGTTGAGAAATCATTGATAGAAGACAACTTGGACACTAGAGTGTCATACGAATCTAGCACAATTGGGAAAATATTGGACATGTGATTTTGATGTTTGGTGGTGTGGCGTATTCAATAATTATGTCTTAGAATATGCAATTTTAACTTATTCTTGTCTACAGGAATCTCAGTTCCATTTTTTTGAGAACCGTGTGGTCGATATCTCAAACATTTTTTGCTAGAGGTGAAGAAGCTCTTTATAGATTCTAGACTTTAGACTTTTCCCATTGAAGGCTAAACTCTTCCTTGCATGAGCAACATGGTTAGTGGGGGAATGCAGGGGTATTTGTGAAAAATTATTGGTTTAGGATGGTATCAAGTTAGCAAAAATTGTGGAAGTGTAAATATGACAAAGCTTGATAAAGGATTATTTGTGGAAATTATATAGGAAGGGGATGAGATGACTTAGGAAGTGTTGTAAGGGTCCGTAGGCAAGCAAAAGAGCATAAGGAGGACTCCCCACCTTTTAGACCACAACCAATGCTAGCTTCAATAGATGCAGGAGAAACAAGCCAAGAAGTGGTGACTGAAGAACCCAAGTTGGATAAACTCAGATCCCGACCTAGAGTATGATCTCATGTTTTTGAGTTAGATGATATAATTATACACAAATGGGATGCAAATAGTATAGATTCAGAGACTAAACTTATGAGATAAATATTAGTAGATCAAGTTTTAGATACTAGTATATTAGTTATTTCTTTTCTATTATAAAGTAATTCTATGCGCCAACTTAGAATGCCTGGTGGACCCAACATAACTAGTGGGAAAAGTATTGTCCCAACTGTAGTTACTCAACCTGCCTTAGTGCCCAACATCTCAGGTGCCTCTACTTTTGTGGGAATCATGGGAGGTGGATTCGATGGTGGTTTGATCAGTAGACTAGGAGGAGGTGTAAGAGGAATTGGTGGACTTCCCCCCAAGGAATAAGAGGAATCAAAAGTGTTCCTCATCATCCACCATTGAAAACACCTCAACCACCCACCATATACTACAAAATGATGCTCTATTTTCCAGAGTAATAAAGTGTGGAGAATGTCGCAGAGCATGTTCATAATTTTGAACTCATCTAGTGAGCTCATAGCATAACTTATTCTAAATGAAAAACCACTTAGTTTACAACCACCCTTCTAGAACATGCACACAAGTGGTACCAAAATTTTGATCCTCGACAAGCTTTAGTAGATTATAATCATCTTAAGGTAGCATTCCTCCATGAATTTGACATAATGGGTTTCAAATAATAGTGTATTGTTGCACTAAAAGGTATCAAATAGGAACTCACTAAGAATGTGTGTGAATATGATGCACATTTTAAGACACTTCTCTCCAAGCTCTCATTTGAGATAAATGTTTCTCAACATGCTCAATGTTTTGTGGGAGGTCAATTTATCTTCTTTAGATGAACCTTATCTCAAAAAACTTTTACCAACCCACATGAGGCCTTGGAAGTTGCCCTTCGTATTAAAGCTATTGGGAGTATTAATATAGGGATCAGTCCCTTCATGGATGATTAAATCAATACAATGGCATCTCAACTAGAAAATATTACTGCACACAGTGCTCATGACACTTGTAGTGGCTTATGGTGTGTTGAATGTGAGTCTAAAGGCCATAACAAGAATAATTATCCCTGTAAGAACATACAAGCCATGTTGAAGTAGTTTTGTGAAATCTTCCAAGAAGAACACGATGTTTGGGCTTATCCTTTACTACAACATACCACTCAGTCAAAGGTGTCAACTTATTATAAGATATGTGATGCATACACTCATGATACCAATGATTGCCATCTCATTAGTGACATTCATGAAGCACGTGCATGTGGTACTTGTTAGACCTCTATATCAAATAACTAAGAGAATAGAGGTGGTTATCATGGGTGAGGTCAAGGTCAAGGATGTGGAGGTTGATGCTTTCCATGATAAAATTGTTATAAGTTTGGTTCCCCTAAGCACTACCAATGCAATTACCTAGTCCATCCTACATGTGCCTTTTATAAAAATGAGCACCATCTAGAGGAGTGCCATGACTTATACAAATTTATTATAAAGGAAAGAAATGAGAATGGTGTCAACATGATACGTATTGAAAAAACACATTGGAGACCATGCTCCATCACTTCAATGGAGCCTAAAGTTAATATTACAACACAAAGTGGTGGACAGTCCTGGTCTATGTCCAATCCACCTATTAAGCAATTTTAGCATGAGGAACCCCATGCTACTCATTATATTGATGCTCAATAGAAGAAGGAGGTGCTCTATGACACTATGAACTTGGTAAGAGGATTACAAGGATATATATAGTTACTTAAAGATCATGATGTTATTCAATAATACTGATATGTAGAAAGTCACAAACCATCATGACATGGTGCAAGATGAATTTAAGGTGCTATGCAAATGACTACTGGATGAGGACATTATACTATTATTACATAACTGTATAAATCATCATACACTAAGGCCTACTAAAGTTTGTCAGCTAAACCATACATGACAACAAGATAATCCCATCCAACCTAGCTTAGAAGGGGACAAGGATATATTGGTTAACATCGTTATAGATGGATGGGTTATCTAGGATATATTAGTTGATATTGGGTCTAAAGTTAATGTTATCACAAAATATGCTTGGTGGAAAATGGCTAGCCCAGCTTTGAAACCTTTGCCCCATGTGTTATTCATGGCTAATAATACTCGTGCTTTGCCCATTGGTGTACTTAAAAATTCCATCATGTATGTGTTACATTTAAAGTTGACTTCAAAGTCATAGAGTTGGATGAAGATGATGACTTCCCATCTATGTTGGGTTATCCATGATTTTATGCCAATAATGTTGACTTGAGATTTAAGAAGCGGTACATCAGTGTTGAAAATGATGAGCAACATATGGTTATTCTCTTGGACTATGATCATGGGCCTCCCTATGTTGAACCAATCAATGTTGATGAAGACAATAACCACATTTATGATGTCACAACTCAAGGCACTAAATGTCATGACCCCACCCCTGATGGCATCTTGCGATGGATGGATGTATAATCCCTATCTGACACTAATAGTAACACTTGTGACTAATAGGCTTAGGGTGCCTATGATCTTACTTAAAGAATATGTGGCACTGTAGGTAGTTGTGATGATACCTGATGGAAGTATCATACATGCCATAAATTTGTTCATTTCTTTCATGGACAAATCATGGTTTTCCACTCATAAGACTAGATAAAGCTATGAGGTTCCACAATCAAATGGAGGTCTGGGAATTTGTATAATAGTTAGAAGCCTTTTAAGACTCTGACATTGATCAAGTATGATAAATCATTCATATTTTTGATGGCACAACTGCTCGATGGTGGTAAAATCATTAGGAACATTTGCTTACTTGGGATCACATATGTTCTACTTTACACCATCGATTTGCCATGATAACCATATACACAATGCTATCATTTATAATGGTATTCAAACTCTAGAACCTCACCTTGAAGCTTGTGAGATAATGTGGATGATAGATGAAACTTTCTTGCTAGAGTACCTTTAGGTTCATACATTTTATGTCACTCTATGCACTTTGGCTAGAGCATGGTATGTCCATGAAGAGCTCCATCTAGATACAAGTTCTTGACATCTGCTTAAAAGTACCATGATTATGGTGTTGTTGTATACATCCCCTTAGATGGATTTGTGCCTTATACTATAGGTTATACATCAAGCTATTATAGGTGACCCAACCCCTATTGAAGATCAGATTCAAAGCATACATGGTGAGCAAGAGGAAGGGTTGACTATTTTTCATGAGCATAATGATCAAACATCCTTTCTACCACTTAGACCTGTATTGAATCATGTAGTAAGAGAATAAATTTGAAGGGGTAAGCAAAAATTTGTGTTCCAGGTTGATGAAGTCGATGGATCTAATCTACTTGACTTATCAATTGATCATTTAGCTATGCACATGGAGTATGACACTCATAATATTCATGACACCATTCGAGATGAACAACACCCATATTTGGAGCTAGTCCAGACCATTCATTGCATTATTGGTATGGAAGAAGCACCCAAGATGGCTATCATTGGGGATTACTAGTCTGATATCGAAATCATTAAAGTATTTGAGCCATTAAAAGAGTATCATGATGTTTTCCCATGAAACTATATTGAGATGAAGGGTATACATTCTTCTTTGGGTAAAATACATATTAAGTTGGTATAAGGCACTCGACTAGTCAAAAAGAGGCCTTATTAGATGAATCCCAATTTGTGTGATCATGTCAAAGAAGAGATCAATAACATGTTGCATGCAGGAGTGATTAATCCAATCAATGAGTTTGAGTGGGTGAGTCCTATGGTAATATGTATCAAAAAGGATGGATGCATATAGATTTGTGTGGATTATAGAGTACTTAATTCTATTTGCATTATTGATCACACCTTTCATTGAAAAGATCCTGGAAGACATTATTGGATGTGAAATTTATACCTTTACATAAGGCTTTTCTAGGTACCATCAAGTTCAGATCGTAGAAGAAGGTAAGCCCAAGATGACATTTACAACTGAGGGGGGATATTTTAGTTGTAATGTCATGCCATTTGGATTTAAGAAAGCCATTGATGTGTTCTCTTGGATCATAGTTACAACTTTCAAGTAATTTATCCATAAGTTTCTTTAGGTCTATCTTGATGATTGGATAGTCTACGGCTTAGTGAAAGACCATTATTCTAATATTTGGCTCATGCTTGAGTGCTGCCATAATCTTTAGATTTCTCTCAATTTGAAGAAATGTCTTTTTACTACCCCATTCAACATTATCCTTGGTCATTTCATCTATCATGATGGCTTTTAGTATACCCAACCAAGATCATCGTCATCCTTTGACTTCCAACATCAACCACCTAGTGAGAGGTTTACACCTTCCTAGGGTATATTAGATGTTATAAAAAGTTTATTCATGGATATGCTTGGATTGTTGTGCCTCTAGAGGAGTTATTGAAACATAATGGTCACTTTATTGGGACTAGTGCTCATAAAGAAGCCTTTATTTCATTAAAGGATAAGCTTATCACCATAACCATTCTTTAGATTCTAGACTGGACAAAGCTTTTCCACATCTATGTTGATGCTTCCAACATGGTATTTAGTGCTATACTTGCTCAGCCTGGTAAGTGTAAATTGGATTGGCTTGTATACTTTTTAGGTCAAAAGCTTACTCTGGTTGAATGAAACTATACAACTACAAATCACGAGGCATTATCTATGATTTATTCCCTCTAAAAGTTCTAACATTACCTACTAGAAACTCCATCTATCTTCTTCATGGACCATGAGGTATTAAAGTATTTGGTCAACAAACCAATATTGCATGGTCGCATTGTTGATGGATTTTACTATTTCAAGAATTTTAGTTCTTAGTTATGGTCAAGCTTAGTAAGGACAATTGTGGTTCATACCATCTTTCATGCATTGACTCTGGAAAACCAACATGCACCATAAATTAAAATTTACCTGACATGCAGTTGTTCCACATCTCACATGTCCTTTTGGAATTAGAAGATATAACCACCTTTTTAAATATCAACTTAGCTCTAGCTCACCTTAGCATTCTATAAAATAAGCACTCACTATTCAAGTTGCTCCATTCTAGCTTATAAGGGGAGACCTTTATAAGCTTGGCCAGGATGAAGTGTTATGACACTATGTTATGCAACATGAATGCATTGAGGTACTTCGTGAGGTACATTAAGGTGTTGTTAGAGGATATTATGCTAGTGAAGCTATGATGTAAAAGGTATTTTTGGTTGGCTTATAGTGGCCTACCTTATTTAAGTAAGTTAAGCTTTATGTGCATCAGTGTGACACTTGTCAGCACGTGAGAAAGCCAAATAGGAAGGATGTGATTCCCCTTCATCCTATTTTTTCTTAAGAAACTTTTGAAAAATGGGTCTTGACTTCATTGACCCCATCAACCCAACAAGGAAGCATACTATCACCTGTTGTGTTATCACTGTTACTAACTATCTAACTTGCTAGGTTGAAGTTGCATTAACATGAGATTGTACAGTGGATACTATTACTAGATTCATTTGGGAGAATATCATTACCAGGTTTGATTATTCATTGAGTTTCACTAGTGATTGAGGTACCCACTTCCTTAATGAGACTATTCATGTCCTATTGACAAAGTTCATGATCGCCTACCATAAGACAACACTGTATCATCCCTAGGACAATGGTACAATTGAGGTATTCAACAAGATCTTGGGCACTACATTAACCAATATATGTAATATTAGAAGTACTGATTGGGATGAAAATGTGTCTAAAATATTATGGGCTTACCAGACCACTTACAAGTGATTAAACAAGAACACACCATCCAACCTTGTGTTTGGTACCGAAGTAGTCCTTCTAGTGGAATTATTCATTCCTTCTCTTTACATTGTATGCGTAAGATGATTAAATGATGAAGCATCATTGAAATCATGCCTCAATGCTTTATTGTAGCTAGATGAGACTTGATTTCTTACACACTAAAGTTAGAGAATGGAGAAACATAAATAGAAAGCCTGGCATGATCGCCATCTGAAGCACAAGACTTTTACTCTTGGTATGCAAGTCTTAGTATATGACTCCAAGTTCATTCACCATTATGAAAAGCTTCATGTATATTAGGATGGTCCCTTCATCATTTATAATAGCTATCCTATTAGCGCATGTAGGGTAGAGCATTTAGATGGCCAATTTCTTCTTGATCATTTTAACGGTAGTTAGTTATGATCATACTTTTATGAATAAGTCTTTCTTATTTGTATTAACAAGGCATATGTCATTAACTTAATTTAGGATTTCTTTATTTTTAATAAGGCATTGCATTAGTTTCATGCCTTTCCATGGTTTTATAGTCAACACTTGAATTTTATATTTGTTTACATTATCATGAAGGACCATGAACAACTCTTAGTGTGGGGAAGGGGTGTTATATTTTTAGAGTGTCAAGATATGATCTATATGAATATGTGTGGGAGCAACAACATGTAACTGAAAGTGCATAAGGATAAAGGGTACACAGGATGTGGCATGTAACCATAATCTAGTTAAGGTAAGGAATGATTCCCACCTTTGAAATGGAAAACATTCAAAATTCTTTACAATTATCATGCACTTTGATAAAAGTGTAGGAAGGGACATGTAATTAATATAAGGAGAATAATGGTAATGGCAAGTATGCCAATACCGCATTGTGACAATCCCATTAGTCACATTTATTACATCAAGTGATGGTCAAGGAGGTAGGGTAGTAAATTCAAGTTACCCCCTCGAGCCTATAAAAGGATAAATAAGGGTCATTTCACTTTTTACTATTACTATGATTGTGAACTTACAAAGTCGAAGAAGTGAATTAGAGCTATTTTAGAAAGATTTCCAAGCTTTTAGACAAGTGTAAAGCGATGAATTCAAGTTATTTTTAGGTCTTGTAGTGTGTTTTAACTGAAAACAACATATAGGGTAAAATGAATTGTAAAGACGTGTCAAATCTCTAGAGTTACAGGTTGCAGAGGTCAATGTATGCCATTATAGGGCGTTGAAGTAGGAGAGCTAAAGTAGTTACACAATTAAACACGTATTCCTTTGGGAACATTATATGAATGTACCTAAACTTTTATGCTCCATAAAGGGTGATGCAACCAAAGAAAAAGCCTTAATGAAGTGATCCATTGGCTACTATTCTAGATGAATAAGAGTTGAGTATGGGTGGAGAAACAATACTAATTAAAGAAGAAGCACCTAAAGAACTAGTATCATGTGTGAGAGTCATAGAGACATAAATGGCACATTAAGCAAAGAAGAAATTTGTTATGCCCCCTCCACAACCTTTGATGATTGAAGAGATGTAATACCTAGAGGCGGTACTATGTGTTAAGAAATGGGTGTCCAACACGCTGACCTACAATGTATTTGACTACAACCATTACCAACCTGGGAATGAAGTCGAGCTACATTGTAAATAAAGGGTAGAGTGATAAAACACCAAAAGCGAGTTAGTTTATGACTTGAAAATTTTCAATGTTTTAGATATTATTGGCCTTTTTCAAATTTTTAATCTTCCTTACTTTGGGAAGCCAGTCAAAGCAATGAAGTTCTTGATCTCATAGGTTTATGAGGATTACATCTATTTTGTTGGGCATTGGATGAGGATTATGACATAGAGAATTAGTAAAGTATTAGGGTTATAACACTCGAGTGTGGACCTTGCATATGACTTAAAAGACCAGGATGAGATAGAGAATATGACCATGGTGCTTGAGTACTGAAAACTAGGCCATGCCATGCACATCATGATTCTTCAAGATCCCATCCTTAGATTTGTCATGCAAATCATAAAGAGAGAGTTTAGAGGTAGAGATTGATGGAAATAGGTGGATATAAATCACCAATATGTTGCACAATAGGTCACCAAGGGGTTGAAGTATAACTAGGCACATTACTTTGCTACCAAAATCGTAGAGGATGCATAAAAATCCCATTGAGTACCCAACAATAAGTTTGCATGGGGCACATTTCTATTATTGATTGTGTTTGATGAAATTAGTGCACCTGAATACACCTTTAAAGAGCTAAAATGGGCATACCCACCCAAAAAAAAATCCCCTGTGCAGTGGTATAAGGCATTCACCTGCCCTGGCCCAATCACTCTAACCCACAAAATCAAGATGAAAGGTTGGTACGATAGGATGAAGGAAACCTTTGGGAATGAGTCGCATGTTACAAAAGACTTACCTACACAAGTTGGATACCAATCCATGTTTTCCATTAAACAACACTTCTCCCTTGAGTGCATCCAGATGACCTATTTTAGAGAGTTATCTGCATGGCTTAAGTTGCCATATGATTTTACGACACAATACTTTTTGAACACCATTAACTAGATATACGATGTGTAACCTATGAATATTATTGTAGAATAGATTGATTCAGAGACTCACACCCTCCACTAGCTATACATATATCCCAAGAAGAAAGTGTATAGAGAAAATATCGAGTTGAAATAACTGACATAAAAGTTCAACAAACTTTGGTAGGAAATTCTATTCATTATTTATTCTATATGTTAAATCCCAAGAAGAAATATTCAGGGAGTACATAGCATAAAAGAGAGAGACTCCCTACATAATCAATGGGAGAAAAGAAGTAGAATCACCTTGGGTATGATGCCAATACCAACACTCAGCTGGAACCTTCCAAAACGTGAAGGACTTGCAAGCGCCACCAAAGAAAGATCTACCAGCCAATCAACTTGAATGTTTAGAGCTAAAAACATAGACTGTTCCTTTAGAATAGGAGATGGAGGTGCCTAAGGATGGTGATGTGGAAGAGCATATATATATTTTGAAATGGACACCAAAAATAGTTGCTACTGAAGAAGAGCAAGTCCTTCCAACTCTAAGAAGATACCTTCACTGGTGCAGTGTGAAGAGACCACCCTCGAGGAGGCATAAATGGAGATTGAAGATATACTTGGTGAAGAGAGGGATTATTCTAAAATAGTTTTGGGATTGAGTAGACTTTTTATCAGGACTACTTACCAAGAGGAAGATAGAGATGTTGAGATACTTGAGTGAGATCCCTTTAAGGGGAAGAATCCAGTTAATGAATCCATTATGAGAACAAATAAGCTTGATGCAACCACAAACCTCTGTGTCTAGTACTAGAAGGGAATACTTGACAAGCTATATATGTGTTCTCATTTTGCACAAGAAGATGCATTTGACCAGACCCAATGCAAAATGTCATTCTTCCTCGATATTTATAATGATGAATGCCTATTTGAGATGTCCTTCAATAGAATACAGGATCTAGAAGCAATGGTGCTACCAAATACCTTTTGGGTAGATCCATGTCATCTTACCTTTGTACAAGCTAACACAACACTTTTAAAGTTGGCGTTTGAGGTCATAAGGTAGAATGCCTTCATAGAGTTTGATACACGATTGGACCAAAGGAAACATGTTGAGATGATGTTACTGTATAATAAATAGGTCACTACCATAATGAAGTTGGAGGAAGTACTAGCTAAGCTTAAGCACCAATTAGAGGTGAAAACAATTGCCAAGGTTAAAACGTTAAACATCTATAAGACAGTATTGTGCCACTAACTAGTGATAGTAGATGGAGTCCCCCTATATGGTGAGGCAATAGATAAACTAGAGACCGTGGTAGACCTACTTTTGAAATGATGTAAAGAACGGCCTAGCCCATAGGATGAGAACATATGGGTGACAAAATAGTTTATATAAGTTGTGGATCTGTGCAAGAGAACCTTGCATAGAGTTGAAGATGTCATTCCCATTTTAAATGGGGTTTTTGAGAAGCTGGGGCAACCCAACAAGATTTTGGAAGTTTGATTTCAAGCAAAAGAGCTTCAACAACAATAGTTGGTTGATATATCCTTCTTAATAAAAGATTGCTCGGAGCATGCCAAAACATTTAAGGATGTGGAGGCCATGGAGGAAATAAAAAGTGTACATAGATAGGAAATAAACTTGTTCTTTTTGAGATTTTGAGGATAGGTTGTTGTTGAGGTCATCACACTTGAGGGCGTTCATAAGGATGCTTCCACAACCTTTGAACATCTGGTAAATAAAGTAGGTGAGTGTATCAACTAACCTGAGGAGACCAAGAAGCTAAAAGTGGTAATTGAAGAAATAGCTACCAAGTTTCTGAACACCTGGTCACATTGGGAAGGTGCTAAGAAGTAGATTGAGTAGGTTGGCCCTGAGTTTTTGGTGGTAGTTGAGACTGATGCTTAGTCTAGGATGAGCTAATAACATAGTGTGGAGTGATGTTAGACCCAAAATTTTGCCCAAGTACTTTTTGAAAGAAGCATAATATAGAAGAAGCATGGTGTGGAAGAATCACAATGCAAAAGATCATTACGTGGGAAGACCCAATCATAGTAAATTTGCATATTAAATGGAGAACTTGAGAATAAAGGAATCATAACACTAGCAGAAGACTTGGGGAGTGTGTGGGAAGTGGGAGACAATTAGGGAGCAATTCAAAGGGAGGAAAGAGACTAAGTCAAGTGTGATTATAGCATTGGCCCATGAAAATATAGGCATTCAAAGATGAGGATCCAACATCGAGGAGAGAATAGAGGGGCACAAAGGCCTAGGTCCAGAAACTAATGTAATTGGCTACCATGACTCAAGTGTGTTGATGATCATTGACAAGTCACAATGAGTGTGATTATTATTGTAACTACTTGGTCGGGGAAAACCAAATATAAATGCCCTTGGATAGAACTTTGTGATGTTGTTGATTATTGTTGTGTTGATGTGATTGAGGGCACTGTTGTGATATTATTATTATTGTACTCAATTGGATAACATAGAGTTATATGATTGAGTTTCACTATACGTCTATTTATGTAACCTATGAACCAATTTTCAACATGATAAATGGAGCCTATGTTGCTTAAATGTTTTTGTTTTGTTTATGGAAACTATGATGTTGGTCATCTTATATGTTGTTTAGTTAATTGAGTTTAGGTCCATAGTTATCATTTCTTTCTTTTTTTGGTTAATCATTAAGTAAAGTAGATGTGTTCGAGCATCATTGTATGTTAGTACACCTTAGTGTAATAAAACCAAAGGGAATTGGTCCCTCGTTGCATGCTTTGGGTGAGCACATGAGAACTCATTCTTGTGTGAAATGCTAGTGTACTACCATGTTGGGTTTTAGTCACTTCGGTGTGTGCTTCAAGAAAGTTATGCCTAAATAGAAAAAACAACCCCAACACCTTCAAATCCTATAAAACTTCCAACTTTGTGAAATTTTTTTAGAGAAAGCCATTCCATGATGGCTTTAATATTTGTCGGATCAACCAACACCCCATATTTTAAAATCACACGACCCAAGTAATGAATCTTGTCTTGAAATAAAGAGGACTTGGATAATTTTGCATAATGTTGATGTTTATACAACCTTTGTAGCATAAGATGCAAGTGTCAATCATGTTCTTGCACATTATTTGAATATATTATGATATCATTGAGAAATATTAGCACAAACTGGTCTAAATAATATCTAAAAACATTGTTCATGAGATTCATGAATGTTGCATGTGCATTCATTAGCCCAAAAGACAACACTATGAACTCATCATGCCCATGCCTTGTTCTAAACGTTATTTTATGGAAGTATTCCTCCTTAATGTGGATATGATATTATCCAGATCATAAATTTATCTTAGAAAATATAATTGATCCTTTAAACTGATAAAACACATCATTTATGTAGGGTGGTGGGTATCGATTCTTAATGGTCACCTTGTTGACCATTCATTAATTGATGCACAAGTGCAAGGTTCCATACTTTTTTTTACAAATAAAAAATGGTGCTCCCCACAGTTATTAATCCTGTACTTAAAAATGATTAAATTTATGTTTTCAGCTCTTGTTATTTTGTAAAATTCATACAATAGGGTGCTTTAGAAACCATAGTTGACCAAGAAAGAATGTAAATGGAGAAATCAAACTCTCTTACTAGTAGCATACCTGACGAGTCTTCAAAAAATACATTTTGATATTCTTGTAGCAATGGATGGTCATCAAATCTTGGTTTTTCCTCTCTGGACAACTCTTCAACTTGGACTACATATAAAAAATAACCTTTTTTGGCTATTTTTTTATAGTTGTATAGCTGAAAAAAGATGTAAGTTGACAAGTCTCTTGGTACTATGCAAAACCATAATGTTTTTACGATCATCTAAGCAATGAATAATCTTTCTAAAGTAATTTATCCTTATTTCTTGTTATTTTAACCAATCCATTCCTATAATCACATCAAAGGACCCTATGGGAATCACATATAGATTTAGTTTTATGACCATTTCCCTTGGATACAAATGGATCTAACTAGCCATTTCTACAATTTGACATCATTTTCTTGTGCCTAGCTCGGCTTACCAGTTATCTTTCAAGGTTTCAATTTTACACATACATTTTTTATTACAAAAGGCAAAATAAAACTATGCATAACACCATAATCAATTGTAATCACCTAAAATCAGTATTTGGATGGTAAGAATGTTATTTGAGACAACCTATTTCTAGCTCAGCCCTAGGCCTATCTTAGAGCCTTTATTACACTTTTCTATCCATTGTGCAAACCACAAACATCTCCGATCAACTCAAACATAGTTTCATATCAGCATTCCTAGATCCCAACCCACTGTGCCCAACAATCTTCCAGCTGGACACTATTGCCACATTAAGGACACTAGAGCCACATGGTGCTAGTGTCCCCAACTTGGCACTAGCATCCCTTACCCTAACTCTCTTGAGTGAATATATTTTTAAATGTGTGCCCCTCCTAAGGTCAATTTAAGTACATTTTTTTATCTTCATAAGTTAGGTTCACTATAAATACAAGACTATTGGACCTCTATCCACTAGATGGAAAATAGATGCAAAAACTTATTCAAATAAGAAATAAGTTGAGAAAAATAAAGGTAATTGATCCCTATTTTTCCCTAATTTTGCATACTACCATCTACAACTACCCTAAGCCTAGATTTTAAATATTTACAATCTTAAGCAAACTCAAGTCATTCAAGACCACTCTCATTCTAGTATTCACTTACACTTGTACCAAACACTAGGTGAGAGAACTACATCAAGCTTGATCCCTCCTCAGAGTATCGGTATGTAGGTAACTCTCTTCACAGTGGAGTGTTGAGTATGTCTAGATTATCCTACTAATGAACACACATTTTAAACTCATGCCATACTTGAATGAAGGATTAGGGTTTGCACACTAAATCAAATATTCTAGGCACAATACAAACTTATAGATTTTATGTGTAGAAGAATAGAACCTAGAAACATAGGCACAGGTGCCCCTAGTAAATAGGAACTGTCCTACAAAGAGGACACTAGATCAACATAGTGTTATTGTCTAGGTGGGGCACTAACGTCCAGTGAAGAATCAATTCTAGGGACCCTATTGATGACACTTATACTTGTCCAAAATATAGTTTTTAGAACCTAGATCTTTCATAATAGTCATTTTCTAGATAAGTCTCTATTTGTGCATATTTATTACTATTTTTAGAAAGTCAAAATAAATCAAAAACTATAAAAAATTGGTGGTTATTTATTACATGTTATTTAACTGATTTAGATAACTCAGCCCTTTAATCTAACTTAGGATTTACATAGCCAAAACCCAAAAAGGTTAAATCATTTGGTAAAGCTGACATACTTCAACTATTATTTCTAACCCTAGTTTGCATTAGTCCAAATTTTTGCACAATAAATTAGGGATACATACTTTGATTTTCTAGATTTTTAGGCAACCTAACTAATTAAATCAATTTCATATTAGGGTTTTAATTTACTTAGATGTAATTTAAATTTGTTGAAAATAAACCCTAAATTCAAACAACCCTAACCTTAGATGTTCTTAGGGTTCATATATATTTTTTTCTTATTTTCATTAGTTGCTATCAATTTTTTAGAATTCATATATTCTATTTTAGTACCTCTATTCCAATTTGTTTACTATATGCCATCTAAAAAATCTAACTCTCTTCCATTAAGAAGAAGTGTCAGCCTAGGTGGTAATCCTATAGAGCATATTTAGATTCTTGTTATCTAAGCCTATAACATGGATAAGGAACCTATCATAACTTCAACTATGCATCCTTCAAACCCTAAATATGTGGATTTCAATGATAATACATTTGATTATGAAGAATATAACCAAGATAAAGATGAGATACACATTGATAATCAAGACACTCTCCCTATACATAATAATAATGAGATAATTATGAATTAATATAAGGTATTACAAGGCTTCATATATAAAATTTGGGAACAATCCCTTGATCATGCACATATCCTACAAGCCATATTTGAAATCAAGAATAAAATAAACAATGGTTAATTTTCAACTCCCCTAGTTAATAATGTTGTTACACCTCCAGTGGGGCTAACTCAACTAACTCAGCTAACACAACCTAAGATTATAATTCAATAACCATCAGTGACAACTACACCGCTTGTGGCTAGTTCCTTCACTCTAGATGTACAATCCCTTATGCATGAGATTCATACTTTATAATCTAATGTGTTATATCTCGATAAGGGAGCCACTAGGCCATCAGATGCCTTGGACTCTAACATTTTCTTACATACACCTTTGGCACATCACATAACGGAAACTCCCTTGCCATCTAGTTTCATGACACCTAAGCTTACATTGTATGATGGCAAGGGTGACCCAGAGCATCATCTCAGAGCCTTTCACATAACATGCTTAGACTCTTTGTCTATTGGAGATTTGTCAATGATGTCATGGTGATGTCATTGAGGTGTCCTAGTGAGTGAATAAAGTGCCTTGATAGTCTAAGTGACAATCACAAAGTGTGCAATGTGCTTGTCCTAGTATGCTTGAACGAGGGTTGGTTGATATTTAGTTTTGACATGGATAGAGATGTTTAGGGATGATTATAGAGTATTAATCATGTGAAAGGGGTCCTATAAGATATTTTCTATGCTTTGAGTGCTTGTGTGCATGAGTGGATTTCATCTGGTTCATCATTGTTTTCATCTCGACCTTTTGGGTCCAGTAGCAAAAAATCTAAGTAGGCAGTTTGTTAACACCACCATTACCACATGTGGATGTGTCAAGAGGAGTTGGTCATATGGTTTTGATCACATTTGTACCTAGTTTCTATGTGCTAAATCTAAGGTCATGAAACTAAGTGCAACAAAAGATATGCAAGTTCAAAGTTGGGCTCCTAGATAGTTTGATAGTGTTTTCCCATACTTAGCCAAATTTGTGTGAGGGAAGAAAGCGCTGAGTAAGTAACTTGGTGATGGCATATCTCACACATATGGATGGTTCAGGAGAAGTTGATTAATGGGTTTGTTTAGTTTTGTGCCTAGTTTATATATGCTAAATTTTAGGACATGCGATGAAGCACATCAAAAGATATGCATGTTTGAAGTTGGCCTCCTAGGTAGTTGATTGACATAGCTGGCTCTATGGCAGATAAATCTGAATGAGAAAATTAATGGTGTTATATCTCACACACATGAAGGTTTTAAGAGTAGTTTAACACATTGTTGGATTATCCTATATGAGGAGATCATATAGTCTAAATTTTAGATCATGCATCCAAGCACAACAAAAGTTATTGAGGTCCAAAGTTGGCCTTTTAAGAAGTTAGCAATGGTCCTTATACTTAGTCTATTTTGCACGATGTTAAAGATCAGGACCAAATGAAGATCCAATGGTTCACAGGACATCATACAATATTGATCTAATGGTGTGCATTAAAAGAGATGATTTCAAGTTGTCCAATAGTTAATGAAGTTAAAGATCTATCTCCTTATAAAAGGATTGACAGAGCATGTTCATTCTAAGATGTCTAAAAGCAACGTGATGAGGATAATTGTTTAAAGTTTAACATTGAGCAAAGATAAAGATCAGGTTTGTTTCAATGATCAATGGTGAGAGAGTGTTCATATTGTTTAATATCAATGGTGCATATTAAAGTCAAGAGGTCAAAGTTATAGTTGTCTAACATTGTTAAAGCAAGGACAATCTTGAAGAGATCGATAGAGCGTGTGTGATCAAGATTGTAAGATTGCACGAGATGAGGCCAAGTGTTCAAAGTTTAATGTTTGGGTAGTGGCACACTATGTGTTAAATTTCAAATACGATCAATGGTGCATGATTGATCTAAGTTGTGAGGCCATGAGATGATAGCATAGTGTCCGAAGTTTAACTGTGACCATTTGAATTCAATTATTTGAATTTAATAAAGGAAAAGTCAATGCCTAGTTTTTGAGCCATATCTTTCAATTTATGCAAAATTTGACCATGTAGTAAACATTAAAGCTATAGAGGAATTTAATGCACATCTATAAATATAAATTTGAAGGTCTAATTATTAGTTTAATCAAAGTTATTTAGTTCCAAAGTTGACTATGTGTTCATTCATACTTTGCAAGTAACCCGAGAAGGGTAATTGAGCTTGTGTTGATGTTGTTTTGATGTCTCATGATGACTTAGACCTTTGGGAGTGTTGTAGAATCCATGAATATGATCTATGTGCATTATGAAGGTTTGAGTAATCCTATGCAGTATGAACAAAGGTTTAGAAGTTAATTATGTATTTATTCATGGTGATTGTGTGCATAAAATGTTGTTTGAGAAAATTGAGCATAAGAAGAAGGGTACTGTGATGGATATGGACACTTAAGGGGGACCTATAGATCATGTGGCATGGGTCCATATGTTTTAAATAGTTCATATGTTGCTAGTTTGTTGGGAGAAGTGTCAAAGAGGTAAATGGGTCACGATTGGACCTAAAAGGTGACTTAGGATTATTTGAAAGAGAGTTGTGCTTAAGTGTGACCCATGTTAGATTCCTTAAGGGTGAAGGCATGTATTATGGCCAACAAGGAAATATTATGGAATTGACAATTCATAAATGCTCTATAAATATTGAAACCAAATATGTTAGTTTTTAGACTTGAGAGAGGTTGTGTGTGAATAGTGAGCGTTGAATCAAAGGACACATAAGAGTAGATGTGCCTAGTGGATGGGTTGATAAGTAGAGAAGATCAAAAACTATGTGTATGACCTATAAGTCATATTTTTGATGTCAAAAAAGTACTCTTGCAGGTTGAGGATGAGTAAAGTGTAGAGTGATCTAAAAGGTGGCTTTGGATGCATTATGAGTGTGCGAATAAGTGAAGGGGGTTGTGTTATCATAGGTCCATCATCAAGTATAGAAGACATTAGTTCAAAGGTGGAGCTTGTTGGGTGAATATTTTTTCACCAGCTAACTGATGGGCAAAATAGGTCTCTTCAACCACATCATAGGGAGATGGGTCGGCCATATGTGTGGGTTTACCACATCAAAAGGGGACAAATCTCTCCTCTCATCAAGGGGAGGTTCCCTTATAACTATGAGGAGCTATACACTATATATGCAAAAGATAACACTTAGGGGTAGGAAAACACCATCCATCTCTCTTTTTTTAGAGATAATGTTCATAAACAAAGGAGAAATCTGGGTGGAAACACTGAAGGCACTTCTCTTCTTTCAGAAGTGGTCTTACAACAAATAGCCAGAGTTCTTTTTGGTAGGTAACAAGTAATTGGTAACACGGGGCGTAGTAACCAACAGACTAAGATGTAGCACAAAGTCTCCACCTCGACTACCCAAGAGTGAAACATGAAGGACAATGAGGGTATAAAGTCATCCCAAGGCCCTTTACATAGGAACATAAAATAGACAAACACACTAAAGGCAATTATGACATCACAAAGTCTCTCACAGTTGGCTTCAAGACACCTTCCTAATTACTTTCGCTAGTTCTACTTATTTCATTAACTAGACAAGAACGTATTCAGAAGACAGACATAAGAACAATCTCCTAAAATGACACAAGCTATAACAACACAAAGTCTAAAATTAACCTACTTTCTCAATCAAATAAAGAAATATGATCAACAATCTGAGCTCAAAGTCTCAGTAATCACCTTTCAATTTTGGCAGAGTTTTGCTTTTATATTAGAGAGATCTCCCCTGCACAAAATAAGAGATTATAATATATAGTAGCCAAGAAAGGCTTGGCACTTTGTTTCATGAAACGACCCATGCTGCATTCAATGCCTTGAATGCATTTTTAGTGTTGTTAAAGAGGGCCATGCTAGAATAGGGTGTCTACCTTAATTGTGGCATGTCGATTCATCTCAAATGTCTTCTCTTGGGCCTAAGTTGTCGGGTCTTTCACCAAATATCTGTGCAGCTGTCCACTTTGCGTTTACTCCAAGGGAGAAAAACTAGCTGCACCTTTAATATTTGTAAGCTCAAAGATCTACTTGGTGGACTGTTCTACCTACTAGAAATAACTCCTACGTAGATATTTCTAGTCTTTCCCTCTTTACTATTGCAATTTCAGCTCTTGGGTTATCTTTTCCCTTTCAGTTGGCTCTTTTGACTCCCTCTTCAGCTGGTCACTGAGTTTGTTTTCAAGTTCTATGCCACATTTGAAAATCAATGAATATTTCATTACCCTAAATTTGACATCTGTAAGGACATCATTGGTTCACTATTTCAATGGTTCGGGTGGCCTTCTTGGCTCCTTGGTTTCATCACTTCTTTGGTTCATTCGCTTCTTTTCTCTTTGGTTGAACCATCTCCTTGAATTGGTCTCTGAAATCTTCCACCTCTTCCTTTTGCTCAGAGCTTTCAATGAACCATTGAACCCGTTGAACCTTTGAACCATTTTGGTTCAAGGTGCAATGGTTCATCCTCTTCCTTAGAAGTCTTTATTTTCTCCAAGTCTCTCAAGCTTTGAAAGAGTCCATAGAATCAAGCCTGCAGAGTCCATAGAAACAAACTTGTAGAGTCTGCAGAAACGAGTCCATAGAAACCAGCCTGTAGAACCAACCTGTGGAGTCCATAGATATTAGTTTGTAGAACCCAGCCTACAGAGTCCATAGAAATGAGTCCATAGAAACAGGTCTGTAGAGTCCGTAAAAATCATCTTGCAGGCCTTTGATAATTCCTTCAACTTTATATCTTTGGAACCTCCCGAAGGGAAGGTGTCCCTTCAGGCCTTGGGAAGGTCCATTTCCTAGTCGCTAAGAGCCCCCTGCAAGGGTACCTACCCTTCGGGGTCCTTCGAGCAGTCTTCGCTTCAATTCCTTTGAATAAAATATTTGAAGGAATTCCTTTGGACATTTTGTCTGAAGGAAACCTTTCCTTTGCCTTAGCTGCTTTCCTTCATTCCTTTGGACAAAATGTCTAAAGGAATTCCTTCATACATTTTGTTCGAAGGGTTTTCCTTTGTAAAATTCACCACAAAAAATCTTTTCGAAGGATATCTATTTGTCCGCTTTTGTTCACTGCCCTTCGCAAGGGCACTTGGCCTTTGGTTCACTGCCTTCCATAAGGGCACTTGCCTTTTGGGCTTTAGAGCACTCCTTTGAACCTTCCGATTGAATCAACCAATTGAACCAACTTTGGTTCAACAATTCAATGGTTCAATCTTGTGTTTCGCTCATTTAATTGACCGCTTGAACCAGCCACTTTGAACCAACTGCTTTGAACCAACCGCGTTAAACCTTTAAACCTTTGAACCTTTTGGAAGCGGGGTTCAATGGTTAAATCCTTGGTTTGAAGCTTTGTTGATGGACCTTTTGGTTAAACCTCGATGTTGAACTAGCCTTAAAATTGCCCAAGTGTTGAGAACTTGTTCCTTTGTGAGAGCTCGCCTATTGAAGTTGTTGATCCTGCTAGTCCCTTAACTGCAAAAGTTTGAATAATGAAGAATTTGAATGCTCAAAACAATTTTTGAGAAGGGAAGAGAGGATTTTGGCCTGCAAGACCAAAATAGTTCATATATTGTCTCAAAAAATGAGTGATAGATTTTGGGAATAATAGTTGGCTCCAGTTGGGGAACTTCCTTCAGTTGAAATTTTGGAACAGCTAAGGGGAGTAGAAACTAGAATCTCTAGTGCCTTTAAGTATGCCATTGGGCTATGGAGTCATGTTACCCAAAAAGAAAGAAAGGCACCAAAAATAAAATGAAAATCACACAACAGAACTAAAGACTATACAAATATACATATGTATAAATGATCTTATCTGATGCTTCAAAAATTGAAGCGCTTCAGATGCCACCCACTATGAGACAGTGAAAATGGTGTTCCATTCTGATAAACTAGTAAGAAACTATTTTCTCCCAAGAATCGATGATGGGCGAATGGAACTCTCCACCAACAATCACATTTTCTGTGCACTCCTTTTGGTTCTCTCTTCTTTCCCCATGGCAAGACGTGGTCTCCAATATGAAAACCATAAATCCTTGATCTCTTGTAGAAGATTTTCTTTTCTTGACTTTGGCACACAGGAGTATGGTCTACTACCATTGCTCTTCTGGTCCAGTGAAGCACATGATTTAATTGTCAACATCAAACTCATGAGAATGGTTAGCTTTATTAGGCACACTTGGTCAAAAGACTAGTTTGATAGTGTACCTATCTTCTTTGAAATTAGGGTGAGGAACCATGAAGGTTACAGGGACAAGCAATGAATTTGCATGATTATGAGGCTCTCTAGGCACTAAAAAATATTGAAAGCTTTAAAAATTTCAATTTGATCCCATACTAGATTGCGATAATGTTGCAATCTTTTGTTCTTGGTTTGACACAGGTTCCTCACCTGACAAACCATTAGTTCTGCATTTCCTTTATCATGAAGGAGTTTAACACCTCCGTCTTGAGCTGCCTTCAACCTAAGTAACAAAGATTCATACTCGGCAGTGTTGTTGGTGTTACTGAACTACAACTTGTATGAAGAAGGAAAAATATCTCCTTGAGGAGATATCAACATAATTTCAGCTTGAGCACTGGTATAAGTATTGCTACCATCAAATTCTATGATCCAAACATCATCAAAAATTGATCTTCTATCAGATTTTATTCATTAGAGATGGAAGATCCTTTTTCATCTGTACTACACCCTACCAATTCTTCTAATGTCTTATTTGAATCAATTTTTGGATCGCCACCTACAGAACTTTCATCTGCTAAAACATAAACATCCTCTGTAGATAGGAGAAAGTTACCCATTCTTGAAGACTCAAACAGAATTTGAGCTTTAGGCACTGATGTCTAAGTGACAACATATTTTGCCTCCTTTTCAGGGAGCAACCTCTTCATGACACCTTTGACAGGGATCGTCACCTCAAATAGGTCCATGCTCAAATTTCCTCTAGCATCCTTGCAAAAATTTCATCCAAGAAGGATGCTGGATGAGGTTGGGACATCGGGCACCAAGACTGTCATCTTGATTCTCTTTTTTGGGAATACTGCAAATGCACATTGGGCATCCTTGATTTGTCCCAATAGTGACACTTATTTGTTCTCCATGGAGAAACATCTCCCAAATGTCTTGGTTAGTGAGAGACCAAGGGATTCAGCTACTTTGGTAGGCATGACATTGTCAGATGCACTTGAGTCTATGATGCAATTGTTCAACTGATGTCCATTTATCAGTAAGGAGACATAAAATGGTTCAATCCTTTTGGAAACAACATGAGGATTAATGACAAGGTTATTTTGGGTGGATGTGGGAGTCACCTTTGGAATAGATGGTCATGTAGGGATAGTTTTCTTCTTCACACATTCCACTAACTTATCCAACTACTCAGGGTTGGATTGCAGGAATTCAAATTTAGACATTTGAATTTTAGTTTTCTTGACATGGTCGACTATGTCAAATGTCTAAAATAAATTATGAACAGGGGAAGGGAGTTCATCCTTCTAGTTTTTAGGAGGAGTGGTACTGATCTGCAGAATTGAAGTTGAAGGCGAAGGCATACTTGAAGTACTTACTTTTTTAGCGATCACTGAGTCCTTTGCTTGAAAAAGCAAAGTGATTCCTTGTTTGATAATTGAAATTTTAGGTTGAGGTCACTCTATTTTTTCTTTATCAGCTTGCTGGGCTGACTGGTTCTTGGACTGAGTGAAAATAACATATGATCCCTCAACTGCTTTACCTTCACTTTTGGGTTCATCCTGGTAATTCAAGAAACCAATGTTGGAGTCACTAGCTAATTCTTCTTCTCCCTCTATGAAGAGATTAGCGTCATCTTCTGGGTTCAACTCAGGCTGGAAGGAGAAATATAATTTTGCTTCAAGATATCCAACAATTGAATTGGTTGGAGGTGCTTCAATGGCCAATTTATCCTGAGTGGGAGGAAGACAGTTTGGCTGCCCTTGATTCCTGGCAGGATTACCTTGGTATGACTGATTAGGGATTATCCTCCTTGGTATATCTCTGTATGAAGGAGCAGATGACATCCTTTGTGCCATTTGCATTATAAGAGCAAGCAACTCATTTACTAGCTTCTACACCATTGGATCAGTGGTGCCTATAGATGGATATTCAGAAGATGAAGAAGATTTACATCTATTAGGATCTCTCCTTATCTTTCCTACCAAGATAAGGTCATTTTACACCTCAGTAGCTAAATCCTGAGCAATAGCAACGTCTATGTGGCCTTCATGTCTCAGCAGAAAACTCACTTCAGACAGCTGTGAGTTGATGAAGAAACATTTAAGGTTCTTAGGTGTTGGCTGAGAAATTATAAGAATCTTGTTCCTCAGCTTGTCAAATTTGGCAATGAAGTCCCTCATAGGTTCATGGGGTTCTTTCTTCATTTGTGTGACCTGGGCTAGTAGGGCATGCACATCTTATGTAGGCTTGAACCTTGCTTCAAACTTAGCCTTGAGAGTGTTCCAATCAGTCACAGTCTGGGCCTGTAGATGATAGAACCAGTCTACAACAACACCTTGCAATGTTTGCACAAATAGCCTGACTGTTATGTCCTCATACTCCACACCTATCACACCGCAGGCTATGCTGAAAGATGCAATGTGTTCATCAGGATGAACTCTCCCATCACCAAAGAATTTGGGGAAATTCTTCCTTGAACTGCATGGTATCTCATGTAGAGGTGGAGTTAAATTGAGTGGGCCAAAAGAGTTACCCTAAGGGCCTTGAACCGAAATTATTTGGTTATGGAAAGTGGGGATAACAAATCTAGGTGGAGTATGTATAGGCAAGGCTCTGCTAACAACAAAAAAAGTAGCTCTACCTTATACTGGTGATCTAGTATTGGTAGGAGGAAGACTCTTAGCTCGTTGAACTTGAAGTTGTGGAGGAAACAAATCAAAATTTCTTTGCTACACCAACTCAAAAATAGGGTCAACAACACCTTGGGCTCTCTGGCTTCTTGTATAGCGTGGAGTTGCCAGATTGTAGAATAAAAATGGAAAAGAACTAGACCTGCTTCAGCTTGAAGCTTGAGGCTTCAAACTGCTTGTTCTTCCCTAGCGGAGTTGCCAAAAACTGTTGGAGTGAAGCTGGTAGAGAATTGACTTTTGAAATGAAACGTTCAATCTCCAACGTCTCTAGTTTTACAGCTCAAAGTATATAATGGAAATGGATAAGGCTATAATGATAATGGATAAGACACAGGGGATGCATCAACCTGAAGCTTGAGGCTTCAAGTTACACAAAATTGTTGTGTCTCCATTGGAGTAAATAAAAATGGATAAGGATAGGGACTGCTTCAATATAAAGCTTGAGGCTTCAGACTACACGTAACATCCCCAGTGGAGTCACCAAAAACTATTATGTGAGGTTGGGAGAAAAATTAACAATGGAAAAAAATTGAAACTACACGTTTGATCCCAAACAGAGTCGCTAAAAACTGTTGGGTGAATAATTTTTCACCAACTGATGGGCAAAATAGGTCTCTTCAACCACAACATAGGGAGATGGGTTAGCCAGATGTGCGAGTTTACCATGTCAAAAGGGGACAAATCTCTCCTCTCATCAAGGGGAGGTTCCTTTATAACTATGAGGAGTTATATACTATATCTATATGCAAAAAACAACACTTAGGGGTAAGACAACACCATCCATCTCTCTTTTTTCAAAGATAATGTTCACAAACAAAGGAGAAATCTAGGTGGAAACACTGAAGGCACTTCTCTTCTTTTAGAAGTGGTCTTACAACAAACAACCAGAGTTCTTTCTGGTAGGTAACAAGTAACTGGTAATAGGGAGCATAGTAACCAACAGATTGAGATGTAGCATAAAGTCTCCACCTCAACTGCCCAAGAGTGAAATATGAAGGACAATAAGGGCACAAAGTCATCCCAAGGCCCTTTACATAGGAACAGAAAATAGACAAACACACTAAAGGCAATTATGACAGTACAAAGTCTCTCCATAGTTGGCTTCAGGACACCTTCTTGATTACTTCCACTAGTTCTACTTATTTCATTAACTGGACAAGAACGTATTCAGGAGATAGACATAAGAACAATCTCCTAAAATGACACAAGCTATAATAACACAAAGTTTGAAAGAAACCTACTTTCTTATTCAAATAAAGAAATATGATCAACAATATAAGCTCAAAGTCTCAGTAATCACCTTTCAATTTTGGTAGAGTTTTGCTTCTATATCAGAGAGATCTCCCCTGCATAAAATAAGAGATTACAATATATAGTATCCAAGAAAGGCTTAGCACTTTGTTTTATGGAACAACCCATGTTGTATTTGATGCTTTGAATGCATTTTCAGTTTTCTCAAAGAGGGCCATGTTGGAACAGGGCGTCTACCTTAACTGTGGCGTGTCGATTCATCTCAAATGTCATCTCCTGGGCCTAAGTTGTCAGGTCTTTCACCAAATATCTGCGCAACTGTCCACTTTGCCTTTACTCCAAGGGAGAAAAATAGGTTGCGCATTTAATGTTTGCAAGCTCAAATATCTACTTGGTGGATTATTTCACCTACTGGAAATAACTCCTATGCAAATATTTATGGTCTTTCCCTCTTTACTGTTGTAATTTGAGCTCTCAGGCTATCTTTTCCCTTTCAACTGGCTCTTTTGGCTCCCTCTTTAGCTGGTTACTGAGTTTATTTTCAAGTTTTGCGCCACATTTGAAAATCAATAGATATTTCATTACCCTAGTTTTGACATCCGTGGGGACATTATTGGTTCACTATTTCAATGGTTCAGGTGGCCTTCTTGGCTCCTTGGTTCCATCGCTTCTTTGGTTCATTCACTTCTTTGCTCGTTGGTTGAACCATCTCCTTGAATTGGTCTCTGGAATCTTCCACCTCTTCCTTTTGCTCGGATCTTTCATTGAACCGTTGAACCCATTGAACCTTTGAACCATTTTGGTTCAAGGTTTAATGGTTCATCCTCTTCCTTAGAAGTCTTTGTTTTATCCAAGTCTTTCAAGCTTTGAAAGAGTCCATAGAATCAAGCCTGCAGAGTCCATAGAAACAAACCTGCAAATTCTATAGAAATGAGTCCGTAGAAACCAGCCTGTAGAACCAACCTACAGAGTCTATAGAATCTAGCCTGCAGAGTCCGTAGAAACGAGTCTATAGAAATAGGTTTATAGAGTCCATAGAAATCATCCTGCAGGCCTTTGATCATTCCTTTGGCTATATATCTTTGGAACCTCTCAAAGGGAAGATGTCCCTTTGAGCCTTGGGAAAGTCCATTTCCTGGTCATTAAGAGCCCCTCGCAAGGGTACCTGCCCTTCGGGGTCCTTCGAGCAGTCTTCGCTTCAATTCCTTCAGACAAAATGTCTAAAGGAATTCCTTTAGAAATTTTGTCTAAAGGAAACCTTTCCTTTGCCTTAGCCGCTTTCCTTCATTCCTTCAGACAAAATATTTGAAGGAATTCCTTTCGACATTTTGTTCGAAGGGTTTTCCTTTGTAAAATTCACCATGGAAAATCTTTTTGAAGGATATTTATTTATCCACTTTTGTTCACTGCCCTCCATAAGGGCACTTGGCCTTTGGTTCACTACCTTTCGTAAGGGCACTTGCCTTTTGGGCTTTGGGGCACTCCTTTGAACCTTCTAATTGAATCGACTGATTGAACCAACTTTAGTTCAACGGTTCAACGGTTCAATCTTGTGTTCTGCTAGTTCAATTGATCACTTGAACCAACGGCTTTGAACCAACCGCATTGAACCTTTGAACCTTTTGGAAGTAGGGTTCAATGGTTCAATGGTTCAATCCTTGGTTTGAAGCTTGTCGATGGACCTTTTGGTTGAACCTCGACATTGAACCAGCCTTGAAATTGCCTAAGTGTTGGGAACTTATTCCTTTGTGAGAGCTCGCCTGTTGAAGTTGTTGAACCTGTTGAACCTGCTAGTCCCTTAACTGAAAAAGCTTGAATAATGAAGAATTGTAATGCTTAGAACAATTTTTTGAGAAAGGAAGAGAGGATTTTGGCCTGCAGGACTAAAATAGTTCATATGTTGTCCCAAAAAATGAGTGATAGATTTTGGGAACTACAGAGTTGTTGTTTTCAAATGAGGGTATGATGGACTTGGTATTCCTTAGGGGAAGATGATCCTTGTGAAACAAGTGTTTCACTAAAAAAGCCTTTGGTTAGGAGGATTTAATCAAGGTTTTTTGGTCTAAAGGAGTTGACCAATTGCTTGTTTGTAATTTATTATAGGACAAGTAGTCCATGTGTTGTAGGCTTAAGAGTGTATTTTATTCCCCATGAGGGTTTCCCACAAGAACTATGTGTCATGTGTTTGATCTTGTGTTTGCATTGAATGAATGAGTTCTCTTGTTAAGTTGCTTGATCAAGTTGATATATGCTAATTGTTTAATAGTTTGAAAGGTTTGAAATTGAAATATCTGGGCTCACTGATTCACCCCCCCTTCTTAGTGATTGTACCTCTAATAATTGGTATCAGAGTAGGTCCTTTGGTAAAGGTTTGACAACTTGAAGGTGATCCAAGGTATAATATGGGTAGTCATCAATGATGTTTCTCTAGTAAGCAAGTACCGATGTTTAATAGATCTAACTATGTTTTTTAGAGTGCAAGGATGAGGACATACATTATGTACCTAGGGTTTGATGTATGGTAATATGTTATGGATGGTTATGTTGCTCCTCCTACTCTTCCATCTAGTGATACAGACAAGAAACTATTTGAGAATAATTCTAAGGCAATGAATGCCATCACTTGTGGTCTTACTGAGATTGATTTCACCAAGGTAATCCATTGTAAATCTGTTAAAGAGATATGGGAAAAAATGCAAATCATTTATGAAGGAGATTCAAAGGTCAAGCTTGATAAGTTGTAGACTCACAGAAGGTAATTTGAAAGTCTCAAGATGAAAGAAGAAGATTATGTGGCATCTTTTCTGTAGAGAGTTGATGAGATTGTGAACATCATCAAAGGTCTTGGAGAGAACCTTGAAGAGGCTATTGTAATTCAAAAAGTATTAAGGTCTCTATCCCTCAAGTTTGATCCAAAAGTATCTGCTATAGAATAAATTCATGATCTTACTTAGTTGAAGATGGATCAATTACGTGGCACCCTTACTGCCTATGAGATGAGGAAGAATGATGATATACCACCAAAGAAGGAAGCAAATTTCAAGACTAAAATGAAGACAAAGAAGAAGTTCCAAGATAATAAACCCAAGGATGATGACATTTTTTATATAGATGAGGATGAACTAATTGCTTTGATTTCAAGAAAATTAAAAACATGTTCAGGCAAGTATAAGGGTAAACTACCCCTAAAAAATTTCAATTGTGGAGAGGTAGGACATTTTGCTAATAAGTGCCCAAATAAGTATAATAAGGATGATGATGAAGAGCATGATCAAGGTCATTATGATGGAAAGAGATCATTTAGGTTTGATAAAATCAAAAAGATATTCAGAAGGTTTGACAACAACAAGAAGTACTCCAAGCGTAAGAAGAGTCTCTACACCAAAGAAGATTGTAGCTCATTAGATGAGAGTGAAGTTAGTGACTCAGAGTATGATCATGAAGATTATGGTCCTTTTGAAGGTGAAGACCTATTCATGGTTGAGGAAGGTATTTTCTCACATAAAAAGGAGTCTACTTGGAGTGATCCAGATGATGATGAAGATGAGGTGAACTATGAGACTACATTGAAAAATGCTCTTGTAGAACTAAAGAATGAGAAAAAGATCAATAAGAAGATGAAATCTAAACTCAAGGAATTTTAGGAGAAATTCAGTGTGTATGAGGCAAGAATTAATGAATACACCAAGGAGCATGAAGATATGGTCAAACATCTCGGTTGTTGATTGGAAATTCTGTCTACAAGACTAAAAGCTAAAGAAGATGAATATGTAAGGTATGTAATTGAAATTGAGTATTTGAAATCTGAGTTAGAAAATACATCTAGTAAGGTAATGCCATTTGTGATATTTTCAAAGAGCTCAATTGATCTACACAATATTCTAAGTGATCAAAAACATGCAAGTGATAAGACTAGTCTTGGATACAAAGAAGAACCAGAGACTGCAACTCAAGACAAGATGAAGACTAATGTGAACAAGGACAATCATACTTTGAAGATAAATCATTAGACAAAGAATGAAAGTGTTGACATAATGAAGACAAATCAGATTAGACAACCTAATTGCATGAGATATGTAAATTTTGATGGTTACTGTTATACTTGTAATCGGTTTGGGCATAGAACTAGAGAATGCAAGAGACCTATTAGAAATGAGTTTGTATGGGACTACAATGAGGGTCATCAATCAAAATATGTGAGAAATGTTGTGTGTTTCAACTATCTTGATAAGGGACACTTTACTAAGCAATATCCAAATAAGGTAAGGAAAGCTAAGTATTCTTCAAAAAGAGCATTTTTTTTCAATTGTCATGACATTAGACACATTGATAGTTTTTATCTGAATGAGGTAAGAGACACTGAGTTTTCATTAAGGAGTATTGTTTACTACAAATATGCAAATATTGGTCACATTGCTATATTCTACAAGCAAAGGTCTACAAATTATAATATGTTTAATCAGGCTCCAATAATGCAAAGAAGAAGGAAAGTGAGCTCATGAAAACTAAAGGTGATAAGTACGGGTCATGATGAGATTGCATGTCCAAGTAAGCTATTTTCTATGGTAGAAAATATTACAGAAGTTGAAGAGTGACAAGGGCTCTCATTACCTACTCATATAGTGCATAAAGAGACCAAGCTCAAAGAGAAGACCAAGGTGCTGGTTGATGCTAGTTCGAAGGTATGTATGGATCCAAGTAACATCCTATTGTTGTTGAGTAAGATTCATGTAAAGAACATCAATTGTCAGTGCCTAGTGATGAGGTTCAGAACTATAAGGTTGATTCTTCAAATGAAAAGGTATGTCAAGATTCCATAGTTGCTCCATGTGTTGTCAATTCTATCTTAGAAGAGAAGGAGAGTGATATAGAAAAGGAACTAATTGTCATAGTTCAGAATGAGAAGAAGAAGAACAAAATCAATAAGTCTTATAGCTATAAGAGGATTCCAATGGTACTGAGGAGATGTGGGCCACTCCTGTTTTCACTTTGTTTTAGAGCATTATGGTGCAAATCATGTATCTGTCTATGCTTATTAAGAGATTCTATATAATGGAGAAGCAAGTGTTGTTGTGGTGTTCTTCTTATGGTCTTATAAGGGTACAGATGATTGGTTTCAAATAGAGCAGGTATGTCCAAGTGGAAGATATGCTATGCTAATGTTAGAGTGATGTCATAACTGTTTATGGTCAGTCTACATTGTCAAATTAAAGGTTTTCAAGTGGAAAAAGAGGATTTGTGATTTCTCAAGATTATCTTTTTACATAGAAAGGTCTGTTGACCTTATTATAGTATGCTCTAGGTGGTTTTATGGTTTGGAGGTATGTTGAAGACAAATTTGAGATTTTTGTTTACTCTTGGGTTTCCCAATTTGTGCTTAAGAATATGTAAGGTCTAAAATGGGTTATAGGATGTATGGGTTATATAAGATATGAAAGCTCAAATCTTGGTCTAGAAGTGTGTGATAGGTGTCTCTAGGTATGCAAGAAGTTTCAAAGGTGTGAATTGACCAGAAGGAGGTTTGTTGACCTTTTTAATTTTAAGTTTATATGGTTCTAGGCTATGATATAAAAGTGGTATGCCTTCTATTTTGAGGTCTAAGGCTTCTTGATAGGCTGAATGGGCCAAATGGGTTATCAAATCAATCTTCACAGAGATTTGAAGGTTTTTTATTTCCAATTTATTCATGTGTTTGTCAAGATGGAGGCCTAATTGGCAAGTTGGTTTGTGAAGGAAGTATATTTCATATGTTGAGCTTGGTGTTGAAAATTGGTGTGATTGAGGGGGCATATGAGATTGATTCAGATATGAAGTTTCAAATCTTGAAGGTGTGCCTAATGAATTTTATGGGCTATGCAATTTTTAGGTAGGGCTACAAAGAGTCTAGACAAGCCTAGTAATTAAGATATGATATTTTATACTCTGTGTTTTCAAAATATCAGGGTATGTATGTTTCAAGGATATTTCTTATGTTTAGTTAGAGCATGTTTCCTATTTGGTAAGTGGCATGAAGTTCTGTTGGTGGTCCTTGTGGTAGCTTGAGATATAAGGGTAGTAAGCCTTTGTGTTGATTATTCATGGTGTATGGAGATATGAAGATGCTCAAGTGATGATATGGCCCAAAAATATTAGGGGAAGTCCATCTCAAATATTTCTTAGTGTTCCATTAGATGTCAGTATTTTGTGTGTCCTATCTTCATTGGTTGCAGTGTTGGGTTGAAAAAGATTGTTGGCATGTTGCAAAAGGAAGCTATCATGGCAAAAAAAGGTAGGCTCAAGGTAAGGGGGAGTTTGTATCATATTTATAAGGTGGTAATTTTTTTTTGATGGTATTTTCAAGTCCTCAATATTAGTTAGTGCCCACTTTGTCATTGTGTCAAAGGGGGAGAAAGTTCCTATTGGTGGAGTGATTGGAGAGAGAGAAGGAAGGTGAGTTGTGCATTTCTATAAGATGTGTGTTGACATCAATGACAAAGAGTGATATTATTGAAGAGTTATCAATGATGTCATGGTGTTTTCATGGAGGTGTTCTGGTGAGTGGATGAAGTGCCTTGATAGTCTATGTGACAATGACAAAGTGTGCAATGTGCTTGTCCTAGTATGCTTGGAGGCTTGGTTGATCTTCAGTTTTGACATAGATAAAGATGTTTAGGGATGAGTATGGAGTATTAATCATGTGAAAGGGGTCCTATAAGAGGTTTTAAATTATTTAATTGCTTGTGTGTATAAGTGGATTTCATTTGGTTGATCATTGTTTTCATCTAGACCTTTTGGTCCAGTAGCAAAAAATCTAAGTAGGTAGTTTGTTGGCATCACCATTATCACATGTGGATGTGTCATGGGGAGTTATTCTTATGGTTATGATCAAATTTTTACATATTTTATATGTGATAAATCTCATGTCATATGACTAAGCATGATAAAATATATGCAAGTGTAAAGCTGGGCTCCCAGGTAGTTTGACAATGTTTTCCCATACTTAGCCAAATTTGCATGAGGCAAGAAAGATTCAAGTAAGTAGTTTGGTGATGGCATATCTCCCATGTGTGGATGTTTCAGGAGAAGTTGATTATATGAGTTTGTTTAATTTTTTTCTTAGTTGATATGTGCTAAAGTTTAGTACATGTGATGAAGCATGTCAAAAGATATGCATGTTCAAAGTTGGCCTCCTAGGGAGTTGATTGACATAGTTGCCTCTGTGGCAGATAAATCTGAGTGAATAGATTAATGGAATTATATATTACATGCACAAAGGTTTCAAGAGAAGTTTGACACATGGTTTGATTCTCCTATGTGAGGAGATCATATGGTCCAAATTTTAGATCATGCATCTAAGCACAATAAAAGTTATTGAGTTCTAAAGTTGGCCTTTCAAGCATATAACAATGGTCTCCATAGTCTATTTTGCACGATGTTAAAGATTAGGACAAAATGAAGATCAAATGGTTCATGGGTGATCATAAAATATTGATCTAATAGTACCTATTGAGTTAGATAATATCAAGGTTTCAATGCTTCATGAAGTTAAAGATCAGCTCCTTACAAAAAGATCAACAGAGCATGTTCATTCCAAGATGTCTGGAAGCAGCAAGATGAGGACAAGTGTTTGAAGTTTAACATTGAGAAAAGATAAAGATCAAGTTTGTTCTAAGTAAATATGGTGAGTAGGTGTTACTATTTTTTGAGATCAATGGTGCATATTAAAGTCAAGTGGTCAAAGTGATAGTTTTTTAGCATTGTTAAAGCAAGGACAATCTTGAAGAGATTGATGGAGCGTGTGTGATCAAGATTACAAGATTGCATGAGATGAGGCCAAGTGTTTGAAGTTTAAAGTTTGGGAAGTGGCATACTATGTATTAAAGTTTGAACAAGGTCGATGGTGCATGATTCATCTAAGATTTGAGGACACGAGATGATAGCATAGTGTCTGAATTTTAAATGTGACCATTTGAGTTTAAAAAAGGAAAGACTAGTGTCTGGTTTTTGAGCCATATATTTCAATATATTCAGAATTTAACCATGTATTAAAAAGAAAAGTTATATATTAATTAAATGTGCATATATAAATATGAATTTTAAGGTTTAAATAGTAGTAAAATTAAATTTATTGAGCTCCAAAGTTGACTATGTGTTCGTTCATACTCTGCAAATAACCTGAGAAGGGTAATTGAGCTTATGTTGATGTTGTTTCACTGTCTCATGATGACTTAGATATTTTGGAGTGTTTTAGACTTCATGAGGATGATTTTTATGTATTATAAAGGTTTGAATAATCACATGTAGTATGAACAAAGGTTTACAAGTTGACTATGTATTCGTTCATGGTGATTGTGTGCATAAAATATTGTTTGAGAAATTTTTTCTTAAGCATAACGGTAATGTGATGGATATGGACACTTAAGGGGGAATTATAGATCATGTGGCATGGGACCATATGTTGGTAAGAGTTTATATGTTCCTAGTTTGCTCAGAGAAGTGTCAAAAAAGTGAATGGGTCATCATTGGACCTAAAAGGTGACTTAGGCTTATTTCAAAGATAGTTATGCTTAAGTGTGACCCATGTTAGATGCCTTAAGGTTGAAGGAATGTATTTTGGTTAAGAAGGAAATATTTTGGAATTGATAATTCATGAATGATTTATAAATAATGAGACCAAATATGTTGGTTTCTAGATGTGAGAGAGGCTGTGTGTGAACAATGAGCATTGAAGTGAAGGACATAGAAGAGTAGATGTGCCCAGTGGATGGGTTGATAAGTAGAGAATATTGAGGAATGTGTGTATGACCTATAAGTCATATTTTTGATGTTAGAATAGTGATCTTTCAGGTTTAGGATGAGTGAAGTGTAGAGTGATCCAAAAGGTGGCTTTGGATGCATTGTGAGTATGTGAACAAGTGAAGGGGGCTGCGTTATCATAGGTCCATCATCAGGTGTAAAAGACATCAGTTCAAAGGTGGAGGTATTATTTTTAAAGGAGGGTGTAACGAACTTGATCTTCCTTAGGGGTAGTTACTCCTTGTGAAATAGGTGTTTCACTAAAAAGGCCTTTGGTTAGGAGGATTTGATCAAGGTTTTTTGGTTAAAGGAGTTGACCAGTCTCTTGTTTGTAATTTCTTATAGGATAAGTAGTCCATGTGTTTTAGGCTTGAGAGTGGGTTTTATTCCCCATGAGGGTTTCCCATAAGAACTATGTGTTATGTGTTTGATCTTATGTATGCATTAAATTAATGAGCTCTCTTGTTAATGTTGCTTGATAAAGTTGATATATGTTGATTATTTACTACTTTGAAAGGTTTGAAATTGAAATATTTGGGCTCACTGATCCACCCCCCCTCTCAGTGTTGTACCTATAATAGTGTCCAATGATTGACTTCTTACGAAGTTATTTCCACATAGTCTCAAGGATTATGCCCTATAATGGTTCTATGATTTACCAAATCAACCTATCATGGCATTCAATCCTTTAAATTACAAGTTTTTAGCACACTTCTCTATCAACATTAGTGATGAGATTTCATATGCACAAGTGGCATAGTTAAAACAAAAGTCAAATGAACCTATCATAGATAATGTCTTATGATACAAGCTAATACTAGCCAAATTGACTAATCCCATGGTAGGCAGAGAGCTTTAGGATATATTTAAGCAAAGTCTCTTACCAACATTGCATGGAGCTATCTTGTTAAAGAAGTTTCCTACATTTACCGATTTGTGTCACACAATCAAGGAAAGATAGGTGAAGCTCTTGTCAATGGAAAAAATCAAGTACACAAATGGATCAAAATCAACTATTAAGAGTTCAAACAAACCTCCATACAAGGTAAGGGCCACAGAGAATAAAAGTGATCAAAATGCCACAATCAACACAACTTCTTAGCCATCTCCTAGATTGGTTTTATCTGCTTTTTAGTGTAGAGTCTTCACTAATCTTCCAGAGTCACCAACATAGGTTCTACAATAGCTCTTAGAATTTAATGTAATAGCTCTCCCCCATTAAATAGTTTGATATGACATGACACCTTACAAACAACTATGATTCAAATGAATTCTATGAGTATCATAAAGCACCAGGCCACATGAAAAATAGATGCATTAGCCTAAAGCACAAGATACAATATCTAATTGAGGATAATAGTATTGATGTGGGCACACCCACATAAACACCAAAACCACATCAATATAGGCTAAGTAACTAAAGATATTTTTAGATCCATTCCCAAAGCATACAATGAATAAGGTAGGGGCACATTAGGTGTTCACTATACATACCAGGCACACTCACCACCAACTTCATATCACATAATTATATATGAGGCACATCCATTGCATAACATTATTGGCATGTACCATACTACAGTGCCACCTAGACCACTTATCACATTTTTAGAGTAGGAGATTGTGGATGATGACACAAATTTACATGCCCTCTTCATACAAGCATACATAGACCATCATCCTATTTAGAGTGTTATGGTTGATAATGGGTCAAGCATAAGCATGTGCACTATGACACTCTTACAACATTAGGGCTACATAGAGTGGGATATATTCTCCATAGATATAGTCAATAGTGGTTTTAGTGGCCACATTTAGAGTTACATTTGGGAAATTTTGCTTCCATTACAGGTTGTACTAGCACACATAGCCACTTAGTTCCTAGTACCTAGTGTAGGTGTATTCGATATACTATTGGTTAGGCCATGGTTACAACAAATCTGAGCCATCTCATATATAATACATCGATGTATGAAGTATATACATGCCAATAAATTGGTTAAAGTTAAGGGTGTCCCATATGAGTATCCTCTACCCATCCCACAAGTAGTTCCAATGCAATTATTGGCTACATTTATAACACATACACCAGCTACACTTCGAACACCATTACCAAAAATTACACAATTATTAGTTACAACTAAGAGTAAAAATACTATGCATACATCATAGAGTTCAATAGAGCCACTAGTGTAGGCTAGGTCTAATACTACTATATCGACACATATGCATAGTTTCCCATGGAGACCATTACTAGAGAGATCCTTGTGTCAGATATATGTCACATATTCTTTGAGACCTTCCTCCACTCATTTTATGTCAAGATCAATTTTATTGGGTTTTAGGGGTTCTCAACACAGGCCACCTATGTCACCTATAACTTCTTCTTTTACCAGATGGGTTTCTAAGACCCCTACACTTCATAGGGCATCATAGTTAGTGCCACAACTTCATAACATCATTACATAGGTAGATTCAAACTTAAATTACTATACACAACAAATTATGGGATCATAGTTACCTTTTCACACAACATTCACAATCATAGTTCCATTATTTGACTTAGGTTATGGTGATAGGGAGCCTCCCATGAGACTCATTGGATAGTAAGGTTCCCACTCTTGTATGTACTTTCCTTTTTCTCTCTCATTATACATAGTTTATTTTCATTTGCTTGTACATAGATTATATCCATAAAATAAAAAAAATAATATAACATGTCAAAATACAAAAACATTCAAATATTACTTAGAAAACATGAAATTTATAAATTATATGCATTGTTATATTTGCATTTCTACTACTTTCTAGATATTACATATTGCTAGCTATCTTAGTATAGTCAGTTTTATCATATATATATGTTTCACTTATTCTTGTCAACTGCTTGTAGATTCTATACTAGACTCCAGTCCAATACATTGATCTAGACTTGATATCATCTACCCACTGGAGGCATATACATCTATCTAAGTTTATTCATTTGATACATCTGCCCACTCAGGGGCATCTCATACATAGTTGCTATTATTAGGTTCTATCTTTACATTTTATATATTCTAGTTTATGCATTGATATATCTTGATAATTGATCAATGCTACTCATTGCTCATGTTGTTTTTCCAACTATCACTAATTAGACTCAACATATGTACATCCTAGAATTTACACAGATTTGTATTGCACAGTTATACATCCTTTCATTTCTAGTTTTCCTAGTTTAGACTTGATTGTGTTTCTTATGCTTCTTCCAATTTGAGGGCATTTAAATATGTCATTGGTCTTTGGATCTATTCCACTTCTATGTTTTTATGCCTTGGACTTGTTCCCATGTCCCTTGTGTGTGCTTTTAATTAGTGCCACAATTTCATAACATCACTACATAGGCAGATTCAAACACAGATTACTCTACACAATAGATTATGGGATCACAGTTGCCTTTTCACACAACATGCACAATCATAGTTCCCTTATTTGACATAGGTCATGGTGAAATGAGTCTCCCATGAGACTCATTAATTAGTATGGTTCCTACTCTTGTACATACTTCCTTCTCTCTCTTTCTTTGTACATAGTTTATTTTCATTTGCTTGTACATAGCTTATATAAAAAAAATACAAAAACAATATAACATGTCAAAATACAAAAACATTCAAATATTACTCAAAAAACATAAAATTAATAGATTATATGCATTGTTATATTTACATTTCTACTACTTTATAGATATTACATATTGTTAACTATCTTAGTATAGTCAATTTTATCATATATATATGCTTTAATTGTTCTTGTCGACAGCTTGTAGAATTTATACAAGACTTTGGTCTAATACATGAATTGCTATCATCTACCCATTAGAGGCATATACACTGATCCAAATTAATTCATTTGATACATTTTCCCACTCGAGGGCATCTCATACATAGTTGTTATTACTAGGTTCTATCTTTACATTCTATACATTCCAATTTATGCATTGATATATCTTGAAATTGATCATTGCTACTCATTGCTCAATTTTTTTTGCCAACTCTCACTAATTCGAATTGATATATGCACATCCTAGAATTTCCATAGATTTTTACTACACATTTATTCATGCTTTCATTTATAGCTTTCCTAGTTTAGAATTAACTATGTTTTTTATGCTTCTTCCATTTCAAGGGTATTTGAATATGCCATTACTCTTTGGCTCTACACCACTTTTATGTTTGTATGCCTTGAACATGTGCCCATGTCCCTTGTGTGTGCTTTCTTGATTATATATGCAAACATTTAAATATATCCTTTTATGTGGCTCTAAGTCAAATTTCTTGTTGCTTGCGTATATGGACATTTAAACATGTCCGTGTATGTTTTCATTCTCAATTTTAGTGACATGTACCCATGTCCCTTGTATTATGGCCCATTAGCCAATTTTTTCATGCCTAGCGTGTTTTATATGCACACTTTATTTTATGTTTCTTCACCAAGACACTTGTCTTTGATTATTACACATAGTTTTCGATGCCACGAGGGACCTCATGCATCTACCGTTCCTACTTAGGTGTCGTGATAGACACCATACCCCACTCCTAGGTAGCTACTCAGATTTGTTGTTATACACATTGATTACATATATATTGACACCCTTGTGTAATGATAGATCACAAAATACATCTTACATTACCTAGTTATGCTTAGATTCTTTTACAATATGATGGTATGTTTGCACATTATATTGGAATATCATGCAGTTATCATATTTACTCCGACTAACACATTTTGTAAAGATAATTGTTTTGAGGAAAGTTCTTACACAAGTTCCACAACTACCCTTAAAAGAGGGGGAATTCATAGGGGTTTGTCATAGAGATCATATTCTTACACTGTTATTCATAGATCATTTTTAGCACACAGGCTTAGTTTCAGAATTAGACATAGGTCAGACACAAGAAAAAATAGAGACTCAAAAAGTAGTTCAGATCACCTAGATTTCAAACCAAATAGACATTAGCACCCTTATTGGGACACCGGCACCATAGGGCACTACTTTCCATTATATGGTGAAACTATCTCATAGCCCCAGCTTTAGGATAGTCTAGATTAGCCTGAATAGTACACTAGGTACAATTTAAATTTATATAGATACAGTCATAGGTTTGATAGTTGTGTTCAAAGTTTGCTTAGATACACTCATTTCATCTCAAATTCATACCAGTGGCTTAGATTGGGGACATCATGTGTGGCATGATCACTCCCACATTCAGTTTACATAAATAGATACAATTATTACATACTCAATCATGAATCAATAAACTTAGATATCAAATTGGGGGCATGTGCATGACACATAGTTTCCATATACTCAATTACATATAGGTTTATCATATTGCATGGTAAACTCCATGTCATTATCTATGATTTATATAATTTATATCATTTTCCACTTTGTCACCAGTTTCTTGCCTTACTCCGTCTATAGTGGTTAGCATTTTTGAGTGGTCTAGAGCTGCCTAATATACTTGAGTGGCTGTAGAGCTGACATACATAGTTAGATATACCTGGTTAGATACTTTCAACACTTACCATATTTTATTTTTAGATGCATCTACTTCACATAGGTGGGAAATGATGGAGTCATGGCCTACTTGAGTTATTGATCCACCCACATGAGAGGGTTAAACACACTTACGATCTTATTTAAGCTATTCAAAGATCATGATCCACCAAGCAGGGGTGGGAAATGATGGAGTCAAAATCAAATTGAGTTCTTGAACCACCCACATATGAGGATTGAACAAGCTATTAGCTTAGTCCAAGGTATTCAATGATTTGATCATTATGTACACTCACACACATAGGTTGTCACTAGGTTCATGTATTGGTTTACGTACCCAATGCGGTGTCTTCATTCCTTTCCTCTTTCCTATTTATTTACTTAGCTTTACTCGGTTACTTTATTTAGGATAGTATTTTGATTTTGATAATCTCTTAAGGATTTATTTTTGCACATTTCATTATAGGTCATTGTTTTGGATCATGTTTCACATATATAGACCTAGCTTCACATACTCAAACTCAGTTACATAGGCTTCACTTTCTGGGTAAGTCTAGGTATGATTATTTTTCCTTTATACTAGTTATTTCACTTTGATACATTTCTAACATAAAGTGGGGGGGGGGAAATGTAATCACCTAAAAGTGGTATTTGGATTCTAAGAGTGTTGCTTGAGACAACCTATTCCTTGATTAGCTTTAGGCCTATCTTGGAGCCTTTATCACACTTTTATAGCCATTGTGCAGACCACAAACATCTTCTTTCATCTCAAATAGAGTCTCAAAACAACATTCCTAGATCCCAACCTAGTGTCCCAGTAGTCTTCTAGTTGGACACTCACACCATATTAAGGACACTAGAGCAATATGGTACTAGTGTCCCCAACTTGGTGCTAGTGTCCCTTGCCTTAACTCTCTTGAATTGATATGTTTTAAAATGTGTGACCCTCCTAAGGTCAACATAAGTACATTTTATTATCCACACAAGCTATGGATCACTATAAATACAAGACTATTAGACCTCTATCCACTAGATAGAAAATAGATGTAAAAAGCCTGTTCAAATAAGAAACGAGTTGAGAAAAATCAAGGTAATTGATTCCTATTTGGCACTACTTATACATACTACCATCTATAGTTTTATATAAGCCCAAATTTCAAATATTTTCAATCTCAAGCACACTCAAGGCATTCAAGACCACTATCATTCTAACATTCACTTGCACTTGCACCAAACACTAGGTGGGAGACTACATTGGGATTGATCCCTCCTCAGATTATTGGTATGTAAGCAACTCTCTTCACAATGGGGTGTTAACGATGTCCAACCTATCCTACTAATGAACACACATTTTCAACTCATGCCATACTTGTAAGGAGGATTAGGGTTTGCACACTAAATCAAATATTCCAAGCATAATACAAACTTATAGATTTTGTGCACATAGGAATAGAACCCAATAACACATGCACATGTGCCCCTAGAAAATAGGAACAACCCTACAAAGAGGACACTAATTCCACTTTGAAGACACTAGAGTAGCATGGAACTACTGTCCAAGTGGGGCGTTACTGTCTAGTGAAGAATCATACCTAGGGCCCTTATTGATGACACTTAGACTTGTCCAGAAACCAGTTTTCAAAACTTAGATCTTCTACAACAATAATTTTCTAGATAAGTCTCTATTTGCACATATTTATTATTATTTTTAGAAAGGGAAAATAAGTCAAAAGATACAATAAATTAATGGTTAATTATTACATATTTAACTGATTTAGACAACTCAACCCTTTAATCTAACTTAGGATTTGCATAGCCAAAACCCAAAAAGGTTAAATCATCAACTAACACTAAACTTTGTTGGTTAATTAAATTAACTTTCAGTTCTACCAAGGTAGACTATTGTTATGTAGGCTTGTTGTTTAGATCTACATAAATACACCCATTTTTTCTTTTTGAGAGGGCAATCTCATTCATAATGGTCACCCTTATAGTTCCAATAACCTTCAACAGGTCCTTTAGAAGTAACAGGCAATTTTTTGTCCTAGTAGATGGTGTATCAATTATTCCAACACCTTTATTTAAGTTCTAGAATTTATTTACAAGCCTAATTTTCTAAAACTAGGATTTATTCTTTGATTTTCCAATAGTTTTCTTGGCTAGTTCTAAAGTTTTCTTCAAACTTTGATTAGTTATAATAAGGCAATGACGTTTTTTCTTGTTCTTAAAGCCTTGTATGGCTTTAAAATGAGCTTTAAAATGGGCATTATCCTTTTCCTGAGGCCTATATGCTAATTCTACCACCGCATACAAAATTTATGGATTTGTCACATTTACATCAAACTAGATGTCGTCTTTAAGGCCAAGTTTAAACTTAGACATCTTGACCTCTTCATCATACATGTGAGGAGAATGACACAATAGACTCATAAAATTAGCTTCATAATCAAACACTGAGGACGTGCCTTGAGTAATAATCTAAAACTCTGAGCTTTTTTCTCTGTATGGGGAGTAGAGAGGTATTTGTCCTTGAACTCTTGTCCAAATACTTCCTAGGTGTTAGTGTCATCTTTGTAGCATTTTTTTAATCTAAGGTTCTCCCACCATAAGGTCCCTTCGGTGTCTAATTGGTAAAAAAAATGTAGTCATTTAATTGGTGGTCATAGGCTATAACTTGAAGTACCTTTGTAAAGGAACAAACCAAGATTTTGTAGCTTTATCAGTGCCTACACCATATAATTGAGGTGTTGACTAATTCTTCAGGTCATGTAGAAAAGGTGTAGTTACAACAACTCTTTCTAGCTGACCTAGATGATTGATTTGTTGTGAAGGATGTTATTTCCATAAAAGTATTACATCATAATCCTCATTATTCCCAAAATAATGTTTTATGCATTCCTTTTTAGCCACTAACTAGGTTGTAATATTGTTTAGGGATGTTTACCTTATAGCATAATTGCATTATTCAGTTGATTTTATAGCCTTGGCTACAAATTTTATTCTAGATTACCTTCACAATTATCCTGAGTAAAGGGCTGACATTGATTTCTTCATTTAATCCTACCTCCAACATTCTTACCAACATTACCATCTCTAATGAGGTTGGACCTAACACCTACACTTCCTAACCATGTCCTTGCCATCCTGGTTAACATATAAATCAAGATATCAGACATGGGAACATGAGGAAGTTCATAAATAAATGTTTTCCCAAATTTATCCACTATTTAAACCTAACTCTAATACCAAATGTAGAGACCCAAAAATTGAGTTTATTTTTTATTTTTCCCCACTGAAACTACACACAGGTCAACTTTAAGTGTTGATGTGAGCTTACTCCATGTGCATATACATCATAGTGAGTTGATTAAGTATTTAATTTACATATTATCTCTATTATTTATAGTGATAATTGATCAAGTCTAAATTACGAACAGATCATATAGTGTTTGTCATGAATAAGCTCGTAGTTAGGACCATTACAACCTTTAAATCAACCGTTACAATGATAAACATCATTCACAACCATTGAAAATCATCCAAGGTATAATTAAATAGAGCCATTAATTTTAACTTAGTAAGGTAATAATAATACCAAATTTTAGATAATGATCATTACTTAGAACTACAATGACAACCATCTATTATGAATAATTGATAATTGTGATTTAGGATTCACTCATTTATTGAATAAAAATTAAATGATTTATTTAATCAACACACAAATTTTTTTATTCATTATAAATCAATTAAGACTTAAATTAATCAATCAATAAGTCATAACATGTCAGCTTTTCCAAAATCAATACCAGTTAAGCTTTTTCTGCAGTAAAGGACAATTACTTATGTATGCAACCTACTCATAATTGATTATAAATAAAATACCAAAAAAAGTACATTCAACTTTCAATGCAAATACCACTTATTCATAAAGAAATGTACAACCAACTTATTGATACATTCACATTTTCAAATAATCACCATGCCACATATGAATGTACAACCAAACAATCATTATGCCACAAGTGAATGTATAACCAACTTATTGACACATTCACATATTTAATCAATCACTATGTTGCATATTAATGTACAACCAAATAATAATTGTGCCAAAAATGAATGTACAACCAACTTATTGATGCATTCACATATTTAAATAATCACTTTGTTGAATATGAATGTACAACCAACTTATTGATGCATTCACATATTCAAACAATTAATATGCCACATATGAATATACAACCAAATAATCATTGTGCCACAAATGAATGTACATGTAACTTATTGATGCATTCACATATTCAAACAATCACTATGTCGCATGTGAATGTACAGACAAATAAAAAAATTAAGCCACAACCCTTCTTCACAATCCATTATCATTTAAAATATCCAAATCAATTTTATATAGCCATAACCAAAATGTATAGCCAAAAATTGATTTATCACAACCATAATAAGATAAATAACCATAAATTGATTCTACCCATCCATTCAAGAACACAAAGCCAAAACCCTTTTACTTAGTCGTTCAAATTACCAGGCCATAAATCCACACACATAACCATTACCACATGCATAATGATATACCATTTATAAAGATGATTAAAGAAATCAACCATGTCTCTCTTTTAGACAAATCTGAATTCATTTTTATGCACAACCATGAAAGAAAATAACCATGTCTTTATTTTTACACAAAGCCTTTGCAAGAAGAATATATAATGTCCCTTTTAGGACAAAATTAAAACAATTTGGGTTTTCCAACAAAACCTAACATAAACACATGTAATTTCTTATTTTTTATTCAAACCTTAAGCAAATAAAATTTAGAATTCTATAGATGCCAATTTTAGGGCACAAATACAATATTTCATTCACCAAAATAATTGCCAAACATTATAAGCATCATAGATGAATATAATACCTTCAGATATGATTTTTGTATGAAAATATAGGTCTTAAAATTACAATAAAATACCAACCAAAATTATGAATGATCAAATTCCATAAACCCTCACAAATCTATCCTAACAACAAACTTAACTCTTCTAATAGGTTCGCTACCCTAGGGAAGGTATATAAGGGGTTTATTTCCCTCACAAAGGTCTGTTAGGTGTTTGATACCCTGAAAAAGGGCCCCTAATAGGCACTCACAAATCCTTCCAATTGTTGTGCTTCCCACAAAATCTACCCTATAAGTCTGAAACTGCCAATTTTTGCTCAATGTAACCCGTAAAATAGAGTTACCCTGCTAAAGATTAAGGGTTATCATCCTCACTTCAGTATTCCAATGAAGGGTTTAAACTAAAATGGATGCAAGTCAAGCAAATCATGCTCAAAATTATGATTTCAATTGATAAAAATGACATGATGCTTAATTAGTCTCCTTCTTCTCTTTTTATATCCTTTCCCTCAAAAGACTTTTCAAAAAGGTGAGTGTTCCACTTGGAGGGAAAGCTAAATATTCAAAAAGTAAGTTTCTTATAACGTAATTAAGGGCTAACTTTCCCATGACCAAAAAGGGTCCCCTCTTTAAGTCAAAATAAATTAGAATCAAGTTGCCAACATAAGTCTCTCTTTGGCAACTAGGACATATTATTTTACTTTAAGTATTTAAAAATACTTTTTATTTTAATAATAATATTATTCTAATCTCAAATAAGGGGACATTACAAAATATCTAATAATGTTTCACACACAACCAAGATCAATTTTCACAAAAAAATGTGATTTACACACAACCATTAAAAATTAAAAAACCATTGAAATGCATAAGGGTTTGAAAATTACACACAACCATAAGAGTTTTAAACAACCCTAAACATTTTACACACATTTGTTTCAAACACACAAACAATATGATAGTTTCTCACAACCTTAACAAATTAAATATAATCATTTTCATTTCTTTCATTATAGTAATACAAACCCCATAAATTAAATAGCACTGAGTTACTATGGTATTACCTAGAATGCTATGAAAAGGTAGAGGGTGTCTTAAATTTTTTTTCCTTCCTTATTTATTATCAAATCATAACCCTTTTTCCTACCATGGTTGTGGCTTATGTGGCCCTTGACCTAGTGTGAAGCCCCCAAAACTCAGCATAAAACCATGAAATAAATTAGACTCATCAAACAACTACTTATTACTGATATTAATACCAAGAAAATACATATTTCCTTGAATCAATTTTGGTTCCCCCATGTTTTCATGCATATATATTTGATAAATAATAAATTAAATCAATTTTTGACAGCCACTCACACTCACCAGTGAGCCAATATGGACTAACCAAGAGGATAATTAGCTGTAGCATTTTGCATGAATTTTGGTTGAATATACTGCAGGCTTCACCATAAAAACCTCCTCTTATTGATCATCTCCAAGAATGATGTAAACTAAAAATTCAACAAGTAGTTACCAATCCTAACCCCAATATCACTCCACCCAATTGACACTAAACCCAAAGGTTATATTAATCTCAATTTGTGTGCCCAAGTGGAACCAATATTTTTATTAATCATTATGCAATTTTTGATCAGGTCCACATGGTTCCAAAAATGACCCCTTTTGCATTTTATAATTTGAATTTAGATTAAACTGTAGACACTAAATCTGAATTATATAGCACCTCAATCTTGTATACTTTTCAAGTAATTTTCATGATTGTACCTTTCAGTTTTAAGACTTTCTTGTTATCGAAAGTCTAACATTCGCTATCTCTCATGCTCATTACTTATCTTTGATTACAACCATATGTTATTATATTGACCAAACCTCGTGTACTAATCAAAATGATATTAACATGCTTATTATCGTCATCTACAAGTTTTAGACCTATACTTATTTTGACCTTCCTGGCACTTACGTCCCTTTCGAATGCTTACGTTGATGCTAGTGTCCTATTCCAAACTAAGTGTATAGTGACCTAAAGTCATTAAATTTTCAAATAAAACATATCCCTATGGTCGGCCTAAGTGATTTAACATGAGGTATTTCTAATATATATATATATATATATATATATATATATATATATATATATGATTGACTCTCATTCATTCCTCACCTAGAAAAGACCTAATAACTCACAAGGAAACTTACCAAAGGTACTTGATCAAGCATTAAAGTGAGTAAAGCTTCCTTATCAGACACTCATATCCAATTATTAGTTCATATTGGACACCTACATCCAAGTCAGATAGTAGTGTCGATGCAATTATCTAGATTTGACGCAAGTGTTTGAGGCCATAAAATGATTTTTTTTAGAATCTGACGATTGATCTAGAATCCAAATCTAGTCTATTTCTAGCCCATTTCAACTGAGATCTATAGGTGCATGTAAACTAAGTACTCTTATTTTTAATTCATTACAATATTAATCAATAACTATGCTTTCCATTTTAAGCATATATCAACATTTAAATTTAGAACATTATTTATTTGAGTTTATATATTAATTAACTTGTTATAGATCTATTTATCACCATAATGTTTATTCATTTATATATTCTTAACACTATACTATTGACCCATTTCAATTTAAGGTTAAACTTTTGGTGAACCCAATGTGAATATCTTACTTTCCAGCATGATAATAAAGAAATTTGTATCCCACATGATGGATATGAGGAGAGGCAGATACCCATAATTTTTGGTATGGAATTACCATCAAATACAAAAAAATTATCAATAAAACACTATAAATAGTTTTGGAAAATAAGGCCATCGTGGACCACCTTGGATCATGAATTTGAAGACTTGTTGAACCAAGTTGGTTGCAATATTTTGAAAAAAAAATTACAAATTCAAAAATCTATTTTTTTTTTCAATTTTTACATGTTCTATTAGCTCCTTAGCATCTATATTGCTAGTTACATGTTAGTGGAAAGCATATCATCTATTTTTATATACACATATGTTTCAGACATCTTTTGAGTGTGATATAATCATACCCTGGCACATGATCTATGCACTTTCAAATGTTGGGCCTTTCCTCTACTCATGTCATTTGGACATTAGGGGCATCCACTTCTTTGATCATGATACATCTAGGTTACATTATTTTATGATCATTTTACATTGTCATTTTTGAGACTATATACTTACACATGCCTTTATCTATACTTATATGTTTTACAGTGTACTTGATATGCTCTGTACTTAACATTTTTTTGCTAACACTTATATCCAAGATATAGTATGACATGTTTGTTTTACTTTCTTATATTCCATGATTTCTATTTATGTACTTCTTTGAGTGACTTATTTTACATTGTATTGCTTGTTCGAGCATTTGAATATGCTATAACAATTATAACCCTCGTGCCTATGTTTGATTATTATGACATATGCATATGTCATAGTTTATTGTATGTAAGCATTTGAATATGTATTTATATGATTTTTGGACATTTGAATAAATCATGTCCATTAGATTGTGTAGCATTTGAACATGCCCCTTGTTTGAGGTCTCCTTGGACCAGTCTTTTTTTTATTTTCAAGTACTTTTGTGTGTTTGTTTGATTGTTTATTAAGATTGTAGTGTTGCTATATAGACATTGCCATAACTCACCTCATGCATCTTAAGATTTGATGTGATCACATACTATATACCTCGTTTCTAATCTACTTAGACATGCTAACCCTATATGTTACATGATACATTCTCATATTATATAATTATCTTATCCTTTTGAGGTAAGGTGACTACCATTTTATACTTCCCCTCACCTCAAAATGGGGCATATCAGTGGGGTAATGTCACAGAGGCATGAATTCCACTTTCACAATTTTAAATTTCAGTGGGGGCATGCTAAAAAGGCATGACTCTCATACTAATTACTTAGTATTTTCATATTATAGTGGGGGCATGTTATGGAAACATGTTCTCCACACCTATATTATTTATCAGTTTTATATTACAGTGGAGGAATGTCATGAGAACTTGTCTTCCACACTTTAAAAAATCAAAATTAGCCAAATTGCATAATTATATGATTCAGACAGACACTTGTGGCATCATTCTATACATTGGTACCATTTTTATACTTAGGTTTTAGCTTGAAACATATATGAGCTACATATGCCATGTAAAAGAGTACCTAAAATTACAAAATCAAATTAACTTTTAGATTTTAAATACCTCTATGAACTTTAGGCTAAACCAAGATGTAGTTTTATGGACTATTATTGAGCCAATTTACTGCTGTAGTTTATTCAATTTTGGCAAGATCAAGGTTTAAATTTGATAATATTGGAGTTTTATGGACTATAAGTGTGGATGATTTGATCCCACAATCACTCCATGGGTGAAGAACTAGGGTTTGATCATTTTACAAAGAGTGACAACTTGTGCATAAGATCTAAACACACCAGAGCAAAGGCGAAAAAAACCCAAAAGGTTCCAAGTGGTCACACTCATATCCAATTAGTATTTTATAATAGACACTTGAATCTAAGTTAGATAGTAGCATCGATGTAACTGTCTAGATCTGACATAAATGTCTAAGGCCATAGAATGCAAATTTTTAGAATTTGATGATTGATCTAGAATTTAGATCTAGTTTAATTCTAGTTTATTTCAACTCAAATTTGTAGGTGCATAGTAAACCAACTATGACTCTTGTTTTCAATTTATTTCAATATCAATCAATATTCATACATTTCATTTTTAGCATATTTCAACATTTAAATCTATAACATTGTTTCTCTGAGTTTACAAATTAATTAGCTTGTTATAGATCTATTTATCACCCTTGTGTTTATTAATTTATATATACTTAATGATATACTATTTTGACCCATCTCAATTTAAGGTTAAACAATGATGGTGTTTGGACCCATGTGGAACACTATGTTCCTATGGTGGCATTGCCACTTTTTAATTAAAAGAAAACCAAGCATAATTTAAAGGTAAAACCATTACCTTTTAATCATAATTAAACTATGCCAAGACCAAATAAACCCAATAATGTATCAATACATTTTAAGCAAAAAGGGTGGCATTTAAAACATTTTAATAATGTCAAAACTCATATTGTAAGAAAGGTGGTAAAAGACCCCCAATAGAATATAAATACAAATATGCCTTGACTCTCATAACCATGCCAATATTATCAATTTATTATTTAGGATCATTCCAACATTGAGACAAACCAAACCATAACTTTTCAAGTTGAAAACTATTTCATTACATACAACTATGCGATTCAGAACACCATCAATAATTGATTGGGTCACTATCCCCCTTATATGGCCTTGTATGTGAACAATTGTGCATTATGCTATATGCAAGTGCATGTAGTGATTGAGCTTATATCTTAACAAATATTTCTCATGGGAAGCTCTTTGAACGCTTTAGACCTGTAAGAAGATTTTTCCTAAGACTGATTTAGAAATAGGGAAGAATAGATTAATATAACTTATTAGATATTGTTTGATTCATAATGAATGACTTTTGATTTGTATTTATATCACACCTTTTGAAATAATATCGTGGGAGGGTTAAAGAAGACAAATACGTTGAACCATACATGTTGAAAGATTTGAAATTTTATCATTTAGAAGGCAGGGACACTACCGTCAATGCTAGGGTCCTAATATAAACATTAGTGTCCTAAAAAATAAATAATTGGTAAAGATATATAACTATATGCATGATATAAATCATGTTTATGCACAATTTATGTTACATGTGATCTGCGTCATCATAATGTTAGGGTCAAACTATAGGTTATGCAATTAGGCTCTGTGAGATGGTGAACACGAGCCTTTCAGTAGTGGGAAGGTTCTGAACTAAAGGGTTTTACCATGATTGGTATTTGTCAAGAGTACAAGACTAGTATGTCATATAAAATCAGATTTTAGTATATACATTTGCCACCCCTTTGATTTATTAATTATTAAGGATGAAATTAATAGGTTAAATGAAATAAATGCATGCCATAGTGTGTACAACACACCTTGATTTGACCTTAGCTTTGCTTGATTTTGTTATTTGTGTATTACCTATGACAAATAACATATTACAATGTAATTGGTATATATAATATGAAAGGGAATAATTTAATTGCATGAAAGTAAAGAGAACAAGGAATGAGTACACATGTGTGAAAATACAACTATATTTACCCTTGGTACTTTGTTTTAGTGATGATGCTTATTTATTGAAGCATTGGAGAGAGATGTTCATAACTAAACGTTGAAGATGTGAAGAGGAGAATCGGAGGGTGATCACGCCCCCAATTTGATGCAGTGAGTGAGTTATGACAAGGTCATTGAGAACATTGAATCTCAATCGTACAACTCAAATTTAAACATATTGTACCAATGTAAAGTGGTGTAATAATCTGAGCCTAAAAAGGGAAGTAGTGTTAAGTCTGTTGAGGGTGTTGAGTGTTAAGGCCGTTGAGGGTGTTGAGTCTCGATGACATACCCCCACTGGTATGCCACCCCTTTAAGGTGAGGGGAATCCAATCAAGTTGTCACCTTATCTCAAAAGGATAAGATACCATGCCATATTTGTATCAATCATGTAATAAAAAACATATAATGGTATCATGTATAAGTATATGTATCAATGAATCTCATAGTATCCAATCATAATAAGCCCTAAGATGCATGATATGTATGATGGCAACATCTAGATGTAATAAGCACAAAATTAACAAACAATCAAGTATATACACAATATCACCTAATTTCACACAAAAAGGGTCTAAGGAGACCAAAAAAAAGGGGCACATTCAAATGTTGCACATTCAAGTGGAGGACATGTTCAAATGTCCTCACACCAAAGATCTAACACTTAGTGGTAATGTGGCCAAAAAGTAAGGAAAAAGTTATAATTTAACACAATAAAAATAAGGTAGCAAACAAGAAGTACACTTGAGTAAGCAATATGATAATATGAATAAGTGAAACATAAACAACCAACATAAGAACATTATACTAGTTTTAGCATACATGTGTTAGCAAAATGTTATGTAGTGTAACATATCTCTCACAATATGTAAGATGTAAACATGAGTATAGATATGTGTAAGCGTTAGTCTATAATCACAACATGATAATGTAAAGTGATCATCAAACATTGTAACATGTATCAATCATGATCAATGTGGCATATACCCCCAATATAGTGTGTCAAGTGGTTTTAAAAAGGGTCTAACATCTGTGTGTGCACGTATCATGCATATAGTGTATACCTATATCACACTCAAGTACCCATAAAACATGTGTGTGTATAGAAATAAAATGATATGCTATATACTAACATAAAGTAAATAGCATATAGATAAAAGCTAATAAACATGTAAATGTTGAATATATTTATATTTTTGCTTTATTTGAATGATTTTGTATTTTGTTGTTGATTTTATTTTTTTATTATTTTATATTTTTGAATTTGGGAGTGAGAAGGCTATCTAATCATCCCATTCAAGGGATGTTCATATGGTGATCTACGCTTAGGATGGTGTGTAACAAAATGGTCATACTGCTAAGGATCATGTATATGTGTCAAATATATAACTATAGAATCTATGATACTTTATCTATACTTCATAGGACTTTGTGGTTATGAAACAATAGTAGAAGCTGTAGTGGTTCATGGAATTGATTTCTTAATGTTATGTGACTTCTTTGGTGAAAATGTAACTATGGGTCTTTGTACCTTCTTTGAAACATGTCAATTTGGTCTTAGTAATTGGTTGTATCATGTAGTTATAGATGATGGCTTTGTGGAGTCCACTATGTATCTTTGATGTAATTACCTCTCAAGTATCGACCACCTAGGTAAGGAGATTGAATTTTACTTACCCTTTCACTCATGATTAAATTAATAGGTTGTTGTAGACACTATTTAAAAATTATATAGAACCTCAGTCTTGTACAGTTGGTAAATATGGACCTTGGTAGTTCCTCTTAGTTCTAGACCTTTTCCCACTATCAAAAGGCTTGCATATACTATCTCTCTATGCTAATTGATTATCTCTTCATCTAACCAATGTTATTTTGATCATCCATGCCTTATAAATTTCCTAAAATGTTGTAAATCTACTTATCTACTATCTTTGTAAGTTCTAGACTTGTACCTACTTTCTTGCTTCCCAGACACTTGTATCCCAATCAGATGCCTACATCGATGTAAGTGTCCTACCATGATGCAAGTGTTTAGTTCCTTAAAGTCATCAAAATTACAAATGAAATACATTCCTATGGTTGGCCTAAGTGATTTTATGCTAGATATTTCCAAAAAGGGATATCTATATACAAGATCAACCCTCATTCATTCCTCACCTAGAAACTTCCTACCTCTCATAAGAAAAAGTACCAAAAGCATTCAATCAAGCATTCAAGTGAGAAAAACTTCTCTATTTATTCATATTTCCATATCAATCATAGGGATAACACATATACAAGTCTGAAGTACTGAAGGAACATGCTATGATTCCTATTTTCAAAGTTACAAGTTAGGTCATTATTGTACTTGCTTTTCACATATTACACCCTTGTACACACATAAGCCAACACATTAGGGGAGAACTATATCAGTCAGATGCCCTCTTCAAAGTAGTGGCTATGTAGGTAGTACCCACTGATAGAGGGGTCTTTGGATATATCTTGATACTCTGAGCCCACTAACCCATTTTTCGTAAGGTCACTATGAAGATGAAGAACTAGGATTTGTATGATTCAACAAGAGCAACAATTCCTAATCCAAATTTGAATGCACTAGAGTGAAGGTGACATATAACCCAAAATATTTTAAATTATCACATTTAGTTCCAACATGTATTCCTTACAAGACACCTACATCCAAGTTAGATATAAACATTGATACAACCATCTTAGGTCAATGTAAGTGTCTGAGGTCATAAAGGTCAAATTTATAGAATCTGAGTGATTTAAAATCTAGATCCAATCTATTTATGACTTCTTCCACATCAGCTCTATATGTGCATTATAATCTAGCTAAGTACTATTATTTTCCATTTATTACTATTCAATCATTGGTTGTACTTACTATTTTAACTTATCTCAATATTTAAATTCAAAATATTATTTATTTGAGTTTATAATTAATTATGAATCTATAGTTCTATTTATCACCCTTGTGCTTATTAATTTATATATTATTAACCCTAACCCCACTCCTAAATTTAGGGTTAAACATCTGACGAACCCAATATTTGAGCACCATTGTTGCATAAACATTATATTTTATATGCTTTTTGCTTATTTTATCATAATCCTTGTATTATTTATCTCTCTCATCATGGATGATATTGATTACTTTGATGACTATGATTATAAAATTATCCAACATTATATCAAATAAGGGGTAAAAATTCATTACTCTTGTATTCTTCCAAGTGTTAAAGCCTATAATCTCAAATCTTTGAATAGTGGTAGCTACCATCCCTTTAATTAGGTCCATGCTCTTGTCATTTCAAGAAATGAGTTGGTTCATCTTAAGGAAGATAAAAAACCTTTACCTTTAGCTTCTACACCAAAATTGGTCTCGCATGGTAAAAATGTTCCTTCATTTGATTATGATAGCTTTTGACAACTCCATAAGGATATCATGGAGGATTTACAAACTAGTCATAAGGGGAATATCCCTTCAAGTAAATTCAGTCAAACTTCTACCATTCCAATATTTCCAAATAATATCCCCCTTATAAAGGGTGATGATTCTCTTCTACCTTTCTTTAATATTGAAAAATTTGGTAAGGTTAATCAAGACATCATGGCATTTTTACCAAGTAACATAAAAGCATGAAGAAGAAAGAAAAATTACAAGCCTAAACTGCCATAGGATCCTAATGTTCCAAATATTGCACTCATACCAATATCAACCAAAGTATCTCAACCAAAGGATCTTTATCTTTCTAAATATTCATTTGTACCAAAAGCTCCCACCATACCAAAAGAGGTGCTTTTACTAGAAATTTTTGAAGTGCCAATTGATACATCCTTACCAATGGTGCATGAACCAAGTTATTCAAATGTTCCAAGCTCTTAAAATGATATACCAAGAGTACCACAATTTAGAGATCCAATACCATTACCAAAGTATCCTAAATTCAATAATTCAGAACTTGCACTTGTTATCCATGAGGGTGATGATAATCATGTGCCTAGATTCAAGAGAGGTGGTGGTTTAAAATCAATAAAACACCTATGCCAAGCATCACTATTCCCATGGAGTATCTTATTTTTATGATTACAACTATTAAGGATCTTCAAAAATAGGTTTCTATACTTCAAATGCAAATGGATTTCTATAATACTAATGCAAATTTTATCTCATTCAACAATCAACCTCTTGCATAATGTATACTTGAATATACTTATCTGCATGGTTTTGAATTACTAGATTTACCTATCTTTTGGAATCATAAAGATCCATTTGAGAACATTATTGACTATGTACATTATTTTGGTTAATGGGAAAATTATGAAAAATCATTACTAAAGGTATTCCATACGAGCTTTTCCAATAAAGATCATAATTTGTTCTATAACCTACCAAAGGGTTCCTTAACTACTTTTTAATAATACAATTCGATTATACCATTAGATTCAAAAGTACATCATATGAGCTCCCATTTAGACCTTCAGATTTGGAGTTGCAATTAATTTTTTGTAGAGGTCTTATTTCTCCTTTAAAAAAAAGAGCATTTCATAAACAATATGAGTCCTAACCTTAATATAGGAGCTTTAAAAAATTTACTTGATATGGGACCAATCCAAGGCCCACATCCTATGCAAAGTCCTCAAGTTCAACAAACCAAAAAAGTGTCCATGCCACTTAGATTTAACAATTACATTATTCATGGGTGGTGCTTATTTTTGGCATAACCACATAAATACAATGAAATTTGTAAAATATTACAATGAAAGACATTTATCACAACTTGGGTACCATGTTAAAAATTTACATGATAGGGGGAAATGGAAATATTCATTGGGTTTCTTTGTAATTCCTATTGTTTGTGGGCCTTATGTTGTCCTTACAAAAGCATGGGTCTTACCTCATACTTAATTACATTCATTTACATTAAATAAATTTTGATTATTTGAAATAGAAGCTAAAATAGATCCAAGTAAACAAGGTATTTCATTTTCCCATAAAGGAAAATTGGTTCACATACCACATGATGGTAATCTTGATCCTGCAAAAAAAGATGAGAAAAAGAACTTTTTATTGCTTTAGACCTTTCCAAACAACCACATCATGGTGATGAAGATGAGATCGACAAATATTCAGATTGTGATATGTCAGTTTACGAGAGGGGATATACCAATGACCATCAATTGGATGAATTCATAAGATAGTCCTTTCATGTCAAATTTTCCAAAAATACCAAAAAATTAAAAAAATAAAACATCAAAAAATATTTTTGGAATCTAAAAGTTCTATTGGCTCCTTGGCATCTATGTTGTTAGTTCCATGTTAGTAAATAACATATCATTTATTTCTATATATACATGTGTTTCATGCATCTTTTGAGTGTGATATAAACATAAAAAAATATGTGATCCATGCATTTTCAAATGTTGGGCCTTCCATCTACTCATGTCATATGGACATTGGGGGCATTTTATTCTTTGATCTTGATACATATAGGTTATATTATTCTATGATCGCTTTACAATATCATGTTTGAGCTTATGTAATTACACATGCCTTTATCCATGCTTATATCTTTTGCAGTGTACTTGATATGCTACGTGCTTAATTTTTTTTAATAAAAAATATGATCTATAGGCTAGTATGATATGTTTATGCTAGTTGCTTATGATTTCATTTATGCACTTCTTTGAGTGTTTTGACTTTCTATTGTCTTACTTGTTTGAGCATTTGAATATGCTCCATTATTTACGACCCCCATGCCTTTATTTACCTCTTTGACATTTGAATATGTCATTTATTATTGTATGAACATTTAAATATGTCATTATTACTTTTATGGACATTTGACTAAGCCATTTCTCTTTGATTATGCAAAATTTGAACATGACCCTTGTTTGCGGTTTCTGTGGACCATTACATTTTTATTTGTTGTTGAGTACTCTTGCATGTGTGCTTGAATGCTTGTTGAAATTGTAATTTTACTCTCTAGACATTTCCATGATCTATATCATTCATCTTAGGCTTTGATGTGATCATATTTTACACACTTTAATGATATATCTACCTAGACATGTTTCTCTTATATGCTACATGATACATTCACCGGTTATATGGTTATCTTATCCTTTTGAGGTAAGGTAACTACTAGTTGATACTTCCCCTTACTTTAAAGTGGGGGGCATATTAGTGGGGGCATGCCATAGAGGCATGGATTTCACATTCTTCACATATTTATATTACAGTGGGGGCACATTTTGAAAACATGTTCTCCACATTTGTCATAGTTTTAGATGTATAATGGGGGAATGTTTTGGAAACATGTTCTCCACACTCATACTAGTTCTTAGTTTCAAATTATAATGGGGGCATGTTATGGAAACATGTTCTCCACACTTACACAATTTGTAAATTGGCCAAATTGCATAGTTATATGATTCATATACATATTTGTAGCATAATTCTATACATTGGTACCATGTTATACTCAAGTTTCAACATGAGACATACATAAGGTGTATATGTTATGTAAATAACACATAAATTAGAAAATCAAATCAATTTTTAGATTTTAAACACTTCTAAGGACTTTCACTCACCAGATTGGATTGTTATAGACTATATTGAGCCAATCTATTACATTAGTTGGCTCACTTTTGGTATATTTGAGGTGATTAAATCACTCAATCTTGCAAATTTTATAGGTTTGACTTAATTACATCATCCATCTTCACCAAATTTATAGTGTGAGTTGACTTGGTTCACTCATACTCACCAAGTTATAAGTATGATTAGGTTGCATAATTGAGTTAATGTCAACTACTTGGTAGAAACTCACCTTTTTATCCAAGGTTTGGGGCATGTGTCCTCAAATATTTCTATATTTATGCACTTTATAAATTTATATTTGTCCTAATATCAAATCTAATGGTTCAATATGATACATATTTTCAAATCAAATTATGAAAAGGCAAGGCAATTATATTGATACACAAGTGTACTCCTAAACCTTGCTCTCTTTACTTTCAATCATTTCAATGCTTTTCATTTTAGATTACATGCATTGATTAGACATTGTAACATGCTCTTAGTTTCAAGTTAGTCACTAATAAAACACTCAAGTTGGGCTTACGCAAAGACAAGGTGTGTTATACACACCTAGGCACACATTTATTTTCTTTTAAATTAGTAATTTCATTGAAGGGAGGAAATGTAGACATTGTTTTTGAATTATAGAACACCTCAATATTGTACACTTGAAAAATACAATCCTTGATAGTTATTCTTAGTTCTAGACCTTTTCTCGCTATTGAAAGGCTCACATATACTCTCTCTATGCCCATTGCTTATCTGTTAGTCCAACCAATGTCATTTCGATGACCTAGGCCTTCTATCTTGCCCATAATTTTATAAACCTAATTATTTGTTGTCTTTGCAAGTTATGGACCTATACCTGCTTTCTTGCTACCTGAACACTTTCATCCTAGTCAAATTCCTACGTTATTGGAAGTGTCTAATGATAACACAAGTGTCTAGTGACCTAAAGTCATCAAATTGGTAGATGAAAGATATTCCTATGGTCAGCCTAAGTGATTTTATGTGAGATATTTCCAAAAAGGGATTGATACACACACACACACACACACACACACACACACACACACACACAAGATCAACCCTCATTCATTCCTCACCGATACACACACACACACACACACACACACACACACACACACACACACACACACACACACACACACAAGATCAACCCTCATTCATTCCTCGCCTATTAACTTCTTACTCTCACAAGGCAAAGTACATAAGCATTCACTTAAAAATTCAAGTGATCAAAGCTTCCCTATTTATTCCTATTTCCATATCGATCATAGGGGAAACACATCTACAGGTTTGAAGTACTGAAGGATCATGCCATGAGTCATATTTTGCCTAGTTACAAGCTAGGTCACCATTGTACTTACTTTCCACATATTTTACTTTTATGGACACACAAGCCAATATATTATGGGAGAGATACATTAGTATAATGCCCTCTTCAGATTAGTGCCTATGTATGAAACACCCACTAATAGAGGGGTCTTTAGGGTTATCTTGACACCATGAATCCACTAACCTATTTTTCCCAAGGTCACTATGAAGATGAAGAGCTAGGGTTTTGACGATTCAATAAAAGTGAAGATTTCTTATCTAGATATGAATATAATATTTTGGGTGGTCACATTCAGATCCAATAGGTATTTCATGTTGAATACCTATGTCTTAGTCAGATAGAATCATTGATGTAACCATCTTAAGTCAATAAGTGTCTGAGTTCAAAGAGGTTTGATTTATAAAATATGATGAGTAATCCAAAATCCATATCCTATATATTTCCAATTTGTTCTACATCATATCTACATGTGCACTGTAATCTAACTAAGTACCATTATTTTCCATTTATTACAATATCAATCATTGGTTGTACTTAATATTTTAAGCTTATCTTAGTATTTAAATTTAGAATATTGTTCATTTGAGTTTGAAATTAACTAGCCCACTATTGATCTATTTATCACCCTTGTGCTTATTCATTTACATATTATTAACCCTAACCCCACTTCTAAATTTAGGGTTAGACAGTTGTATAATTAGTTGTCTTAGAATAAACTTCTCTTGTTGTAGTGGATGTTCATACTAGGCCCTGAAATTATGATTACCCTATTGAAATGAATATACTCAAGACATATATGCACTATAGAGGGTACCACACAAATTTTATGAATCCAAGGTAATCCTAGTAACATAGAAAATAATATCATATGTGGCATAATTTAAAATGTTGTTATCACATGTGTTGGACGAACCTATAAAGGTAAATCAATATCACTGAAAACCTATTGTACTTTTCCATCAAATGCTCTAGCCATCTTGGTAAAATGGTATAAATTATTATGTGTATATCCTAAATTTTTAAATAATTTCATGGTACATATATTTTCACTAGAACCCTCCTCAACCATAAGATTGTGTTTAGGCTGATGATAAATAGGTACTCTAATAAACAATGTTTGAAGTTTTGAGTCAACATCCATAATTTTGTTGTCATCAAATGTAATAGAAAGCCTCTAAACTATAAGGGGTATTATGCATGTAAGTGTGCGAATAATCACATTTAATGGGTGCCTATAATGTGGTGGAGGAGTACATGCATTATATTCCATTTGTACTTCTAGTGTTTCCTTAGAATGATCTTGTAATGGATTGTTGGATATCTTCTGGTTTTGATGATCCCCAGATTATGATCTTAGATAATTTGTAAGGTCACCAAAGTTGATTTATTTGATGTCAATGAGGTATTGTATGGGTTAACCAAAATTTTAACCCTTTTTGGATGGGTTAATGGGGGAATAACCTAATCAAATTATAGAGTAAGCTATTCTAAAATCAGGGCAATTAAATGAATTTAGATTTATAATATTTTGATAAATATGTTGAATATGATAATATGCTAAATAAAAAAGTACAATACCAAACAATATTTTTAAATTTAAAATACAAAGGAGATACTTTGACATGTATAGGTGTAGAAGAAGATAAATTGATGTTCTACTTTGATCTATTAGATTCTAGAAAATAGTTTTTTGTCAGCTTAGACACAATGATTGGGATTTAGACACTACTGTCAATACTTTTGTCTTAGTTTTGGAAATTTTATGCAACTCAAGTTACATAATATTTTTTGAAACAACCACCTATATATATTAAGGTTCACCATCGGCTTGTAGGTTATCAACTCGAATCATGGGTAATGGCTCCTAGAATCAATGTTTTACTTAACACCCTAAGTCCTCCAACTTGGTATGTCACCTTTAAAATTAGGGGTTAGTGGGCTCAAGTAAATTAAATATAACCTCAAATATCCTTCTAACAATGATATATTCATACATATACTCTGAAGAGGGCCTTAGACTGAGTAGTTCACCCTTTGTGAGGGTTTATATGTGAACAATTGTGCAATATGCTCTATGCAAGTGCATATTGTGATCTAGTTTATAAATTGACAAATGATAATCATGGGATAATATTTGAATTATTAAGATATATAAGAAGACTATTCCTATGATTGATTTGGAAATATGTAAGAATAGGACATTATAGGTCAATTGTGCAAGTGGCTTTTAGTAGTGTAGTGTGATCCTAAGAGGTGGTTGTTAAATATAGGTTGATTCATAATGTATTACTTTTGGTTTTTATTTATACCAAACCTTTTGAAATAATATCATGGGAGGGTTAAGGAATACAAATATGCCAAGCCATACATGTCAAAATATTTTTAATTTGATCATTTGGAAAGTAGGGACACTGACATCAAATTTGGGAGAATATGACAATGTTAGTGTCCTATTCTAGATGCTAGTGTCCTGCAGGATAAATAACTACTAAGGATTTGTAACCCTCTATGCAAGATATACATTAGGTTTTATTTATACTAAAGGTTACATGTGATCTGAGTCATCATAATTTTAGGTTTATACTATAGGATAAATAATTAGGAATAATGAGCTAGTGAACGTGAACCTTTTGGCAACAAAAAAGTCATGAACTCAAGGGTTAAGGCATGGTTAGTATTTTTGAAGTGTTCAAAACTAGTGTATCATATAAAATCAGATTTTAGTATCTACAAATATACCATTTCAAAACCTTTCATCAATTCTAATTTTATTTTTATAGTGTACCTTTCGTTATTTCTTATACTGAGTAGATCATCCACATAAATAATTAGAAGTACAAATGTTTTGATGAAAAGGGTTGTATCTTCTAATTCAAGATGTTTGGAATTCATGATCAAGAGGTGCTCAGTGAAAGTTTTCTTACCATGTTCTTGAGGCTTGTTTAAATCCATATATTATCATACAAACCTACATACCCTTTGTTCTTGTTCATCAACTACCAATCCTTCTAACTAATTCATGTAGTTTGTTTATTTGAGATATCCATTTAGAAAAGTAGTTTTTACATTCATCTGATGAAATTCCCATCTATTTTATGTTTTTAAAGCTAATGAATCTTGAATTGTAGTCCATTTTGATGTTGGTACAAAGGTCTCATTATAGTTTATCCCTTTTTTTGAGCAAATCCGTTTACCACAAACCTTTCTTTGTGTTTGTTAAGTAAACTATTTGCTTTGCATTTGTTTTTAAAGACCCACTTATAACCAATGGGTTTATAACTGATTACAAGATCAACTAACTCCCAATATCCATTTTTTACCAAAACATCATATTCACATTTCATTACTTTTCTCCATACCTCAATATTTTCAACTTGCTTGAAGGAAGTAGGTTTTGAATCAAAAGTGATGTTGACTTGTTCTGGATGGTCATCTCAGGTAATTTTTTTAATCTCATCTTAAATTTATTCTAGGAACTTGTTTAATTTTTGTGCAGCTATATGTACACTTCGAGTGCCTATTTTTCCAAATTCATCAAGTTTGACATCTTTCAGTGTTTGTGTGGCCTATTTTGACATATTTTTTCTAATTATTTGTTGAGTAGCTGGTGACTCATTTTATTGATATGATCAAAATTCATTTTCTAATATATGACCACCTTTTCATGAAGTTTCATTTTCTTCGATAGGGGGAGTGTCATTAAAATTACATGAGCTAATAGAGATTTGATTATTTCCTAATTATAGGCCCCCTTCACTATTTTGATCCTCTTTATCAATCTCCTTGAAAAAATAATTGTTGCATAATTCTCAAGTCAATTCAATTGTCAACTTATGCATGTTATGTCCTTTATGGTTTCAAAAAATACATCTCTTGCAATAAGAAATTTATTATTTTTCTCACCATATAGTCTATATGCCTTTGAGGATTATGAATATGCTAAATGAATGCATTCTCAACTCATGTGGTCCAATTTATAGCTTTTATCCTTGGGAATAAATGTGTATCATGTGGATATGAAAACTTGAATATGTCACATTTAAGGAAGATGACCACACCAAACTTTATATGGAGTCTTAATTCGAAGGAATGATGATGGTAACCTATTATAAATATACATTGTTGTTTGAGATAATTTTACCTATAAATGCATATTTAACCCTTTAAAATACAACAATACTTGAACCATGTTCATCGTGGTTGTATTCATCCTTTCAACTTATCCATTTTGTTGATGAGTGTAAGGGACAATGAGATGGTGCTTGATCACATTTTACTTGAGATAGGATTTAAACATCTTTGATGTGAATTCACCATGATTATTAGTTCTCAATGTCCCAATGTGATATTGTGATTCATTTTCAATCATTGTTCAAAACCTTTGAAAATTTTTTAAGGCTTTTGATTTTTTATTTAAAATGTAGATCCAAGCCATTTTGTTGTTGTGATCAATAAACAACATGAAGTACTTATGACCATCATCAAAATAACTAGTAGAGAACACAAATCAAAATGAACCAACTATAATTTTTTGTTAACTTTCGATTTTGACCTTTAAAATGGTTCCCTTTCATGTTTAGCCAACATGCAAGCTTCACACTTTTAAATATGTTTAGGTAGAATTGGAAGACCTAAAACACCATTATTTTTCATTGTTTAAATGTTGTCATAACGAGTATGCCCAAATCCTACATGCCATAGAAGATTTGTTGGCATTTATTCTTCAATGTGATGAGCAAAATTTCTTGGAACTAAAGGCTCTCCATCATCCAATGCAATGTAGTGGCCTTTTTGGTTGAATGATAATTAGGGACAAAAATTTTCATTTTAGTTTAGGAAGGTATATGACAATGTAGAGAATGAAATTTGGAAGTCTTAGTGACTTGAGTCAGATTTTCACTTTTCCTTGAGGTTACAGACTTGTTATGTTTAGTAGAAATACTGGACCACAAATTTATTCATGATACCCCTGAAATAATTCCATTTTTAAAGTCATATGTTGTGTGGAACTAGTGTTTAGGACCCAAACATTATCCCAGGTTAAACTTACTAAGGGATTATTTGCTTCATGTAAGATGGAAATCCTACGTTCACTTGAAAATTGGATGAGTATGGTTATGAGCTTTTCTTCTTTTCCTTTTCTTCCTTTCATTTTTGATAGGCTTTATTATTGTCCCATGACATTTTTCTTTCATGGGCCTCACGACTCTCTTTTATTATATAATGTTTATAAAACATATTATGTTTGTCATTTTGATTTTCCTAATGTTGACCATTATTTTTGCTAGCTTGACCACCTTACCCTTTATTTTTTCCTTTGGATTTATCATTTATAGCATTATTATAATAATTTACCTTTTGATTAGGATAAAAAATGCTTTTTTTTGTGGACTCAATATTTTTTCCAAAGGTTTTTTCTCTCTCAGCCATCTTCTTAATTAGTTGATAAAAAGTGAGTAATAGATTTATTGTTTGTAAAGATGCGAAGTAGGTTTAATATGTAGGACTAAGACATTTTATGAAGGTGGTCATGTATACATCAATATTTATGCCAACAATGTCAACATCATGTTTGATTTCATGAATTTATGAAGCCAAACTCATAACATCACCATTCTTCAACTCAAGTTTGAATAATTTCAATTCCAATTGTATGAAATCCAATTTTGAAAGAGAATACTTCAATTTTCATAGTGGTTCCCAAGATGTGTTTCACCATTGTATATGATGAAATAGTTTGCCATTAACTGAGGCCCTCATCAGGGCCAATGGTTCTAAATTCTTGTGCTTCCAAGAAAGCAATTCCTTTGCTTATTTTGGTTGAGTTGGCTATAAATCCCCATCATAAATGTTGAATCACATATCATTGAATACGAGAGTGTTATCCACTTGTCTAGACGATTATAATTAGGTGTATTTTATGGTTAGTGTTATGCCAATAGTTTTTATATTGAATACTTTTTTTGTTATGAAGGGAGATTTATTGGTTCCTTATTGCTCTATTTTTTTTCCTTTTCTATATATAGCCTGACTGATGCATGAAATCTATCGATATTATTTCCCTTCCTATATAACTAAAGGTACATGGAAGAAGATCATATTTTTATATACGTAATGATACATGAAAAAGACATTAAATAACCTTAGATCAAAATGATATGTGGCACTTCGGTAGTAAGTGAAAAAGGATGCATTCTATCTATGACACCCGCTTAGTAATAAGTCTTTATATGTGGGTGTAACAACCCTATATACTCAAAATTTATTACTTTTAGGAGTTATCTCTAGTGATGGATACAAATGGGTGATGAGGGAAAATAGAAAAAATGAAGTTTTATCTTTATTTCTCCTAAGAGGTTTATAAGGACAATGCCTCAAATGCCATCGTTGCAGCTATATTAGGATATAGATGTAGTGGTTCAATCATGGTGACATTACTCATAAAATTGAATCATAGGCATTGTTTAATTTGAATCCTACGTTTGCATGATTTATTTTATTTTGAACAATAACTTGTTTTTATTGATTTGCACAAAATGATTTCTTGATTATTTTAAAATAAGTCAAAACCTAAAAATTCACTTATTTTAAGAAAATCCTCTAAAAATTAATAATTTTTTTTCAAATCATAAACACAAAAATGATTTAAGTTTTTCAATATTAAAAAACTTATCTTTTGTCTTATTTATGGATGGAGGGCGATGTGGAGATGGGAATAAAAATAAATGTTTGTGGCTCATAAAATGACACCTAGATACCTAAAATGCCTCATTGTAGCACCCAAAGTGATTCCTCTTTTCCAAGTTTATATCTCCTTTCCTTGAATAAATTTTTTTATTAACCACCAACAGGTGCACCACATAATAGGTTGAACACAAAAGTAAAACCAAATGAAATTGAAACACCCTTATTCAATGCCACATGTTCAGATATAGAAAACAAGTTAGAATATTTATATTGGACCCTAACATAATTTTGCATGTAGGTTAAACATAACCAAATGCAGTCATACACAATAAAACATAGTCTTATGTCAAGCAAGGTGAGGATGAAATGCCTTTTAAATGCATTTGTTGAGAGTAGATCATGGGAAGGACAAAAGTGTAGGTCTAAAATTCCATTGCCTTTTCATGAAATATATTAATCACAATTGACATAATAAATTAAAATGCCACATTTGATCATGGTTATACTATGCAAAAGAATTATGAGTAGGTCATATAACTAGAAATAAGGAAGGAAAATTAAAATGAAAATTATAAAAATATTGTGCTCTAAGACCAATTTCAAGCTAGGTAAATGGACTATGGAAATAAAATTATATTTGGTGCAAATTAAACTTGTATTCAACTCCAATGAAAGAGAAGAAATATTACAATAAATAGGGAATGAATGTATTTCTTCAGTTCATCTTCTAAGATGACTATTTAAATTTTACTACAAGACAAAATCCTACTGCTAGGATTAAATATATATTATGTACAATAATATTACATCATGCCTAACAAAATATGTATTTTCTTATGATAATCCATTTAAATCAAAATTTTCTTCATGATCAATGTATTGAGTCAAACACAAATCCCCTCGTTGAACAAAACATAAATATTCTTGTTGAGCCAACCATTGCACTTGATGGATAAAAATGAATATGTTGTATGCCAATATTTTTATGAGGTGTATTATGCTTCTGAAGATGATGCAGAGGAATATGATGCACTAGAAGAATTGTATGAGAATGAGGGATAATTAAATGAGGAAGAGACAATGTCTTACACGAAATTTTCTTGACAACATGTTCTGGAGGTCAATTTATTAAAACAAGATATTATTAATGAGATCATAGAGGATATAAGTGACATAAAACTATTAGATAATAATTACATACAACAAGAGGAGGAAAATGAGTATGATTCTAATATGGATTTATTTTCTATATTGTAATAAAGATATTATGTTGTTTTTGATGAAGAATGGAGGGTCATGTAGTAGGAGTGCCATCAAGAAGAAGGAAATATGAAGAATGAAAACATTATTGATTTTTTCTACATCTTTAAGGTAGGTTATTTTCCCCCTTGTAAAGTCCTAGAAGATCTACTTCCTAAAGAAGTATAGTGGGTTGAAAATGGTCATGTTCATAACAAATATACTTCAAAGGAATACACAAGCTTCTTGTTAAAAGAGGAATTCCTTGTCGAGTTTTAGGTCCTCTCAAAAATTAACATGGATGAGGAGAAAAAAATTGGAAATAATCAACAAGTGAAAAACCCTATCACTATTCGCACAAGGAACATTTCAAACTATGAATATTTTGAAATTTTAGAGCTAGAGGAACACCTCAAACATGCACAAGAAAATAAGATCAAAGAATTTAAAACATAGGAGGAGTGTTTGATAGTAGGATCATATCATTAAGAATTGGTATTTATCGAGCCTCTAGTTCCATTCTATTTAAGAGAGCCTCATATAATCATTTGTCTAGATTTTGGGGTTGTTATAACCCTACTGGGTTTAACCCAAAATATGTTTTTTTTTAAAAAATTTACTTTATTAATCTATACCAGATTATTCTCAGCTAAGGTTAAGATATTTCATCTTTAACTAATTACATCTAAAATTATTACATGATTATGATTCATTTCGATAATGATCAAATTAACAACATCAAGCAGTATTACATAACCAGTTCATCAAAAATTGTATATCTATTGAATATTATCTCAGCTAAATATTGAAAGTTTACATAATAAATTATACAATAAGAGTAGTCAACTACTGAGTATTAAAATGTAATTGTAGCACAACATTACAAAGTTTTTACACCAGAGTGTGAATATAAATCTATACATTGTTCCATGGAACAAACAAGTATCCACAAACTTTCCAATATGAAAAATGTAATCATGATTAAAAGTCTCTATCAGTTGACTGTTGGAGGAGAGGGAGAGCATCATCAAAGTGCTTTTCCATTGTAACCATAGACCATAGATCCCCCACACAGTTACCCAACTAGGGAATGACCCTCCCTTCATGGATGAGTAGATGATAATAGTGCAGGTATCAAGAAGTCAAATAAAACCCATGTGTTTTAAGATAACCATCACATAAAACATATCATAGAGAATTCCATTCTAACATGATATTGTGCATACATATATATAAATAAAATAGGTGAAATGATAATGTTTAACTATAAAAATTGCTTTGGATTTTTTTTTCATATAGTTTAAAGATCACACAAATAAATTGATGCATAGGTAATGGTATAATTCAACCAAACTCCATTATTTATTTCTGGTCATGGAAAAGATCTCACTGGTATGTCAATCTTACCTTGAATCTTCTAGCACCAATCTTGTTCCTCTAGCTTTGGTCACTATTCTTGATAGTCTCCTTATTTAGTATCTATTTCCTTTAATTTTTAAGTACCTATTGATGAAATTATACCTCATTGAGTCACACTTAATCATTCTCTATCTCATTCCACTCCTTATACTCACTAAACTTTCTTCCTCTCTTTCACTAGTTTCTTGTTAGGCTAGTCACTTAGGCTTCAAAAACCAAATCTTGATCTATGTTTGAATAATTAAAAATAAATGCATAAATGGTATTTTATGATCTTAAAATACCTATATAAACCCATTTTAAGGGATAAAACACTCTTCAATACCCATTTCCACTTGCCAACCTCTCTACAACCTTATAAGGTTTATAGCCCTTTTTTTTGAGGTTTTCACTTGAATCACCTTATAAAGGCACTATTTTTAATAATTAATCACTTTAATAGTCTTAATATGTCCCTCTTGAGATGTGTGAAAATTTTCATGACTTAAATTTTTCCCTAGTTAGCACTTCATTTAGAAAATACCACTCTTTTAGGCCTATTTAGCCCTCTCTCACAACATAGTGGTCAAAAATCATACAGGTATTATCTATACCATCATGAAACTTGGATAATATTATATTTCACATTAATTCATCTCAAACCACCAAGTTTCATATTTTTTTAATGTTGGAAATTCTCAATATGAGCTAAACCCTAATCTGGGGTTTCTCTAGTCCTGCACAAACTCATGGGCATACAAAATGAGATATCTGGAGCCACACAACGTTTCAAAAGATTTTTTTTTTAAAAGGTATTTTTTGACATACCGAAATTATTACAATAGTTTTTAGGACTCATAACACTCTTTAAAGGTTTAGAAATCATAATACCTAGTTGATTGTGTTCTATTTTAGTTGACTGTGCACCATTTAATCGATCTTTACATCTCCCAATGCATTATACAACCTATATGGACTAAAATTGAGAGTATCCCACATATATTCATGCTATAAATTGACCATTTAAATGTCAATCCACTTCTTAATGATCATTTTCACTTTGCTTGACTTGCTGATTGTGTAAATAGGGAGGTTACCAGTTTTACCCTATGATTAGGGATAGATCATTTTACAAGGATTTAAGACCTTTAATAGGTTTGTGTAACTCATATTTCACTTCTATAATACTAAAGACCACCTTATTTATCATGAAAAAACCAATTCACCATAGACTTCAACTTCTTGAGTCCTGACATAGGACTGTACAACCTTTCAAGGGACTGTATATGCCAACAAGTTACTAGATTGATTTTATAAGTTTATTTATGATACTTACTTGTATTTAAACATGTTTGTGCTTAAAAAACCATTCATTTTCACACACTTATTTATTTATTCATCTTGGTTCCTTGACACTTCATCATAGCATAGGGTTTATTGACTCTAGAAGAAGGGATTTAGGGTAACTACAGAGTTCTAACAAGTTATGAATCATTTTTCACCATCCTTAGGTTTTAGAGACTCTCTCCATACTTTTCAATATTTCAGCTCACTCACATTATACCAAACCAATAATCAACCTCTAGATATAAAAAAAAAACTCTCCCTTATTTGACACAAGACAATACAAAGGATCTAGCTTGTGGAAATAGGGTATTATGTCCTAGATTGCCTAAACATTCAAAATTTTGTTACATGTTCCTCTTTATGGTCAAATAAATCATTATTTACTCAAAGAAAATGTTGCCTACAGAGATTTTCATTAGAACAAGGATCTTATTAAGAGTTAATATTACTACCTACAACTTACATAAGTAATAACAAAGATATGGCCTCAAGGCCTTTTAGAGACATTGCTTATATATAAGAGATGAAATAACATTTCAACACATACACATATAAAATCATTATTTTATTCATTCAATTGTGTCTTTCTTGATTACAAAATGCAGTCCATAAAAGGACTTAGCTATCTTCCTTGATAGGTGTACCAACTTCTCTTCCTAATCCTTGTTTCTCCTTCTTGGAGCATTTATAACTTCTCCCTCCTTTTCTCATCTCTATGCAAACCCAAAATCTCCAAAAATGACTCTTCTCACCAATTTCAATGTAGGTTCTTTGGTTGGTTACACCAACTTCTTTTCCACAACTACCTCCACGTGAGGTTTTGGAGCTCATGACTAAATTTATCTCCTTACCTTATGACTATGGACATATATATGTATTATATCACCTCTCACAAATATTTATAACCCTTAACACCAATTTTCATTCTTTATCACCTTTTTACCTTGCTTTGATCACTGTAGACATAATAACACTATTTGAAATTTCAAATTACTGATTTTGGAGGGAAAAATCCAAACACCCTAAAACTTATTCCTATGACTCTTAGGGACTCCAAATGACCTCCAATACATGAAAATGGACCTTGAAAGGTCTCTTGACACACATTACATCCAAACTTGACTCACTTTTGACCACTAATGACCCAAAACACAAAATTGTCTTCTTCTAGCTTGATGCTCCTGCATTATACTCCCCAGGAGGGAGAAAACCTTGAGACTCCAAATTTATTTATTATTTCCACTTGGTTTTTTTAAGGTATTTCATGTTCACATGATTTATATTATTTATTCCTTATTCCTTCTTGCTTGACAAACTCTTGCATTTCCTCTTCTTGGATTTGTCTAGTCTTCTTATCCATGTATCTTCTACCTCTGTGAAGTGTTCTAAATGTTTTAAACTATTATTTGAAGAATATTTCACCTGTTTTAAGTCACTTTGGACCTCATCATATTCATCTACAACCAATTTGTGTTCATCCTTCTTTCTCATGCTTATTTGATAGCTTGTCTCCTCTTTATTTTCACTTGATTCTTGCTTGTCTAGTGGGTTTTAATTCTTGTTCATGTTAGCACCTTATTAATTTGGTTATAATGGAATCTAATTCATGCTAATATATATCCTTTTCTTGTATATACTCTCTTTTTCTACCTCTTCTTCAAACTTTTTTACATTTTGATGTTCTTTCCTCTCATCTTGCTGACTATACAAGAGCAATTTCTTGTTCCTCTCATCCTCATCATAATACAATGTCATTTGAAAAATCTTGGACTATCCATACCCATGATTAAAAAATGTAAACTTAGACTTATATTGACTCATGGAATAACTCACTTTGTTTGCTTCTTCATACTCCATTTTTTTGCTTGCTTGCTTGCCTGTTTGCACAACTTCTTGTGCTTCTCTCTGCTTCTCCTCTTTTGATGTTTCTTAGAGTTCATCCTTGGTCTTTTCCTACTGTACCTTACCTTATTTTAACCCCTTATATGTATTTAATACATATTATAACATTATCATCTCCTCTTTAAACTTGCATGCATCCATCTCTTCAAAATATTCATCATACTTTGGTCCACATTGTTCTTCATTATCTTAGGCAACTTGTTATTTGTCTTCTCCTTGGACTCCCTAATTTGTGAGAGTCATATCAACCTTATCATGATGAATACCATGATTCTCAATCAATATTTGAGGTGATTCATCCTAATATTACTTTAATACACACTCATTCATCTATGCAATTGTTTCCATGTACAAAATGCCTTCATCATTGGAATAAAATTCAAACATATCATCATATACAACACTTGAAAACACATCTTGAAAACACTTATGTTTTTTTATGCATTCATTTTCTTGTTTACATGGATGTACCTTCATCTCATTTACATAGTTTTCATGCACCATCTCTCTTATTGGCTTGTTCTCTTCCTCTACCTTCATGCTTGCTTTGAGTATACTTGTAACATGATCCTCTTGTGCTCTTATCATGCTTTTTGTTAACCATTTTCTGCCTTTTAATTTATTGGGTTGCCACTTGCTTCTCATTTCACCTCTTCCTTACTTTATACCTTTGTTCTCTACCATGACAACTTGTTATATTTTTCAATTTTGTCTTTGCTTCCGCATTTGCGCTTATTTTCCACCTATGCCTTTGCCTCATTTGACCTCTTGTTTGAGGTTCTCCTCTTTCTTCTCATCACCTATTTGTTTCAACCACTTAGGCCATATATATCCATGCCCTTGTTCTCTTATTTAGGGCTGTAATTTGTCCTTCTTTTCCTCAACTTGCATATCATCCTTTTATTCTTCACATATACAATAAAAATCAACATTTAGACATTCATTTACCTCCAAAGGTAATTGTTACAAGATCATCTCTTCATTCATGTCTTCATGGATGACCTTCATGTCTTATTGGTACATCATTTCTTTGATTTTAGCTGCTATACATGGAAATACGTCATAGTATTCCTCTTTATCTTCAATTTCATCATGTGGAATGTTGTCAATCTCCTTCACTTTGGCTTCTTCAAGAGGTTATTTCTCTTTATCATCCTCTTACCACTTGACAAGTGATGTATTTAGCCTATCCTTCATCAAATTTGAGACCTCATTCTTGTCCTTCACCATACTTAACATCATACCTATAAATAAAAACTTAAAATAAATATTAGTATACAAAATGAGATACTATATAGTCTCTTTGCATGTCTTTGGCATAGACATCCTCCATATCTTTTTGTTTTCACCCTCATGTGCTCTTCTTGGCACTTCCATAATATTCTTGTTCTATTTAATGAGAACCCTCTTATATATCTATATTTATTTTTTCTCACTTGGAAACATTTCTCTTCTCATGCCTCTTTAGGCTACTCTCTCTTTCTTCTTCTCACTCTTCATGACACTCTTCTTGTGCCTTCTTCTTCTCACAAGTGACTCTAATGACCACTTTATTATTCTGCTCATATTTCAGCCAGTGCATTGGATTTATTATTATATTATGAGATTCATCATGATCTCTATCCTATCTATACCTTTCCCCAATTCTTTTCTTATGTCCTCCAACTCTCTTTCTATATCCATCTTCACTTTTCTTCTTTGATTTCTAGGCCTATCTAGACCTTCTTCTTAACTAGTGTATAAACCTTGCCTCTTAGACCTATTTTGGGACCTTACTCCTATTTTTTCTCTATCTATGACCTCTTATTAATCCCCTTGAATCTCTTTTGGATTCTTTACTTCCTTTCTTCTCTCTTGGATCTTCAATGTTCTCCTTTCTCTCTATCTTCTCTAGTGTTTCTTGACTAGCTTCTAGTCCTTTCTCATATGACTTTGGGGATGCTGTTTATTTCTCCTCAAATTTAAATAAAATTTTAATGATATCAATAGATCAAATATACAATCATACTCCTTCTCCCTCAACATCATGTAAGTACCACCTCAAGCATTCCTCATAACATGCTTTGTCAATTTCAATTAGATAAGTTTCAAATAAATTTAAAACAAAACTCAAATCAAACTCACCTTAAACTGATAAAAAATGATGTATAGATAAGGGGAAAAGTAAACCAAACTATATTCTCTATTTTTGGTCTTGGAAAAGATCTCACTGGCACGTCAAGCTTACCTTGAATCTTCTAGCACCAATCTTGTTCCTCTCGCTTTGGTCACTATTCTTGTTAGTCTCCTTCTTTAGTCTCTATTTAATTTCCATTTTTAAGTACCCCTTGATGAAATTATACCTCTTTGAGTCACACTCAATCATTTTCTGTCCCATTCCCCTCCTTATACTCACTAAACTTTCTTCCTCTCCTTTACTAGTTTTTTGTTAGGCTACTCACTTAGGCTTCAAAAACCAAATCTTGATCTACGATTGAATAATACAACTTCAATTCATAAATGGTCTTGGATAATATTAAAATACCTATATAGACCCATTTCAAGGTATCAAACACTCTTAAATACCCATTTCCACTTGCCAAACTCTCTATAACCTTATAAGGCTTGTAGTCCTTTTTCTAAGGTTTTCACTTAAAAAACCATATACAGGTACTATTTTCAAGAAGTTATAAATTTTATAGTATTAATATATCACCCTTGAGATGTGTGAAAAATTTCATGACTTAAATTTTCCCTATCTAGCACTTCCTTTAGAAAATACCACTCTTTTAGGCCTATTTAGCCCTCTCTCACAACATAGTGGTCAAACATTGTACACATATTATCTATACCATCCTAAAACTTGGATAATCTCATTTTTCACATTAATTAATCTCAAACCACCAAGTTTCATATTTTTTTTAACAATGGAAACTCTTAATATGAGTTAAAACCTAATCTAGGGTTTCTCTAGTCTTGTACAGACATGTGGGCATACAAAATGAGATATCTAGAGCCACACAACGTTTCAAAAGCTAAAGTTTATTTAAAAATTTCTATTTTTACCTCCCAAAACTTTTAAAATATGTTTTAGGACTCATACCACTCTTTAAAGGTTTATAAACTATAATACACAATTGACTATGTTCTATTTTAGTTGACTGTGCACCATTTAACCAATCTTTACACCACCCAATGCATTCTAAAACCTATCTGGTCTAACCTTGAGACTATCCCACAAATATTAATGCTATACATTGACAATTTAAATTTAAATACATTTCCCAATGATCATTTTCACTTTGCTTGACCTACTGACTATGTAAAAAAGAGGTTACTAGTTTTACCTTATGATTAGGGCTAAATCATTTTACAAGGATTTAAGACCTTTAGTAGGTTTGTGTGACTACTATTTCACTTATTAAACACTCAATATCACCTTACTTATCATAACAAAACCAACTCACCATAGACTTCAACTTCTTGAGTCCTAACATAGGACTATGCAACCTTTCAAGGGATTGTATATGCCAACAAGTTACTAGATTGATTTTATAAGTTTATTTGTGATACTTACTTGTATTTGAACATGTATATGCTTATAAAACCATTCATTATGACTCACTTATTTATCTCTTCATCTTGGATCCTTGACACTTGATCATAGCACATGGTTTTGTGACTGTAGAATAGGGGTTTCAGGGTATCTGTAGAGTTCCAACAAATTCTGAATCATTATTCACCATCCTCAGGTTTTAGAGACTCTCTCTATAATTTTCAATCCTTCACCTCACTCACATTATACAAAACCAATAATAAACCTCTTGATCTAAAACAAAACTCTCCCTTCCTTGACACAAGATAATACATAGGCTTCAACTTATGGAAATAGGGTATTACATCCCATATTTCCTAAATATTCAAAATTATGTTACATGTTCCTCTTGATGGTCAAATAAATCATTCTTTACTCAAATAAAATGTTACCTACAAAGCTTTTCATTAGATCAAGGATCTTATTAAGAGTTAATATTCTTACCTGCAACTTACATAAGTAATAATAGAGATATGGCCTCAAGGCCTTTCAGAGACATTGCTTATATATAAGAGACCAAATAATATTTCAACACATACACATATAGATAATTGTTTTCTTCATTCAATTGTGTCTTTCTTGATTACAAAATGTAGTCCATAAAAGGACTTGGTTATCTCCCTTGAGAGGTGTATCAACTTCTCTTCCTGATCCCTATTTATCCTTCTTAGAGCATTTTCAACCTCTCCCTCTATCTCTCTTCTCTACACCAACCCACACTCTCCAAAAATGACTCTTTTCACCAATTTCAATGTATGTCATTTGGTTGGTTACACCAACTTCTTTTCCACAACTACCTTCATGTGAGGTTTTAGAGCTCATGACTAAAGTTAACTCCTTAACTTATGACCATGGACATATCTATGTATTATATCACCTCTTACAAATATTTATGACCCTTAACACCAATATTAATTCTTGACCACATCTTTACCTTGATTTGATCACTATAGACTTAATAACAATATTTGAATTTTCAAATTACTGGTTTTGGAGGGAAAACTCCAAACACCCTCAAACTCATTCCTATGACTCCTAGGGACTCCAAATGACCTCCAATACATGAAAAAGGACCTTGAAAGGTATATTGACACACATTACATCCAAAATTGACCCACTTTTGACCACTAATGATCCAAAACACAAAATTGTCTTCTTTTAGCTTGATGCTCTTGCATCATAAATCATATTCACACACACAATCAGATTTCATTTATTCTTTGGATTAATGACTTTAAGTAAATGCATGATAACCTTTTAACATAATTATTTCCTTAGTGTCATTGATACCAAAATTCGCTAATTAAGTCATATACAAGAGTCTATGGATTCCCATATAGATTTTAATATTAATACCACAATATTCAAATACAAAGGAAACAAACATGAATTAATCACAGGCTAACAAATAACAATATAAAAATCCACTGTTATATTTTCCTAGGTTCCAATACAACCCAATATCCATTTCAAATAAGTCACTTTTACTAGTAATTTAATCTCCAAACAATATATATGATAGTTAAGTATTTACCAATTCATGTATAAACACCCTTTTTTAGGTATTATAAAGAACATAATCATGAATTTCATACTAAATTCTAAGTTATTAAACAAATACCATTATCACAATATTTATTTGTTCTAAACATTAACTATCTATTTTCGAATCAATTAAAAATTGATTTAAACACATTATAATTCAATGAAATGCATCATAATTTTCATAATGCATTTATCCACAACATGCAAACATCCATACTCATAATAGATTATCCACATATTCATTTATATAATTAATATGTCCATATATATATATATATATATATATATATATTAAGACTTATAACTTAAGAATTACATCTTTATGAATTATACATAAAGAGTATCACAATGTCTTTTTGTATAATTCATAAACACACACATATATTTATATATATTTTGTGTTTAATATATATCCTAAGCTGCCAACTTAAGAAAACATCAACTCAATATAAAACTAAAAACACAACTCACATTTACACCACACAACACCAAATGTCCCAATAAAAATGCATTAACACATAAAAGACTAAATGTGAACAATTTGTTGTGTATCATATGGTACATTAACTCCCTAGAAATGATTCAACACTGCATTATTTTAACCTTGGTGGCCTACTAAGTTATTTCACCCACAACCATATTAAATTTAAGCAAAGGTTAAATTTGATTCTTCAACATGAATTTGACCTCTATATTTAAACATTTATGTTACCCTATATAATTCAAACTTCAACTATTTAATTATAAATGTCTAGACCTAGTCATATTTCATACAAAATAACACAACCAACTTAACAATTCACATAATATTATGGAAATTATCTCACATACACAACTATTTAGTAATATGATATTTTCATCTTGTAACTTATGTCTCTGTTTATTATAATAATGTGTATACATGCTCAAAGATAAATAGAAAACTTAAAGGTATTATTAAATGCTATATGGATAAGCCATTTTATCATTGTTTCACAATCAAACAACATAATCATTTTAACAATTTAATTATAGACAACCGTTTCATCACGTAAATGAAATAAACAACATAACCAATATAAACGATCACAAAAATGCATTTTTTTCTAGTTACCCTAACGAACTAGATAATAATAATAATAAATCTAAGCCGTTCAATATCAACTAATACATAGCCATATAAAAAATCTCAATAACATATAGTCATATCATTATTTGAATGGAATAAATAACACATCCATGTATTAATATCCATAATATTTTTTTTGTGCTAGTTACCTGTTGGCAATTTGGCCTGTCAAGACCAAATGCTAACCCCTAAAACTAAAAACTTTCCATGTCTTAGTTGTCCTAGCCCTAAGATGATGTGCTTGATCATCATGATGTCTTTGATTATCATAAAGGGAGTAAGTTTTAATGTCTTGTTATGGTCATGTCTCAGTTTCAACTTGTGATGAGTATCCTTGTACTATTTTTGGTATATTCAAGCATGAGGCTGACTATAATCTTATAAGGTGTGTTGAAGACATATAGAAGCCTCATTGAAGCCTTTTAATAAGGCTATAAGGTATTCTTCATGGTGCTTAGTGGAAATTATCCTTATGAAGCTATATATGTTGACTAGAAGTGAAGGTTTTGGCCTTTAAATGATAGATTTTGAGTCAAAAGGCCACTAAATCATTTATAACATCTATAAACACCTTCATATTCATGTGATTACCTCAATTCAAAAGTATTATGCTTTAGAAATATATCCTCATGTAACTATAAAACATTGTCTTGGCCTCTAAGAGTTCCCATGTGCCAAATTTTCCCCTATTTTGATCATAAAAGACTTTTTTGATTGTTTTAATCTCCCTCTTGACTCGTACTCTTCCTCTTATTTCCCTAAATTGGTGGTTCCAAACTTGAAGTGTGAAGAAAATGCAAAGGAAAGGTTATTTTCATGTGTTTTATGCAGGAAGTATGGATTTATATAGACTTTTATGTACAAAAAAGGTTAAGAGATTGAAGATGAAGACATAACGTGTGTTCCAAAAGAGATTCAAGGCAAAATTATTACAAAAAATCTCAAAACCGGTTTTCTTCATCTACCTATCTCCTTTGCACATCAAGAGAGCCCTTCAGGTTTATAGATGGTATGACCATAAGTGAAAATCAAGATCTAGAATTTTGGGTAGAGGAAGGGGTATGAGAGAGATTACATATTTGGAAATTGGTTCTTAGTTTGACTCTCTCTCATTTATGAATAATATTTTATAAAATAAGGCATTCACTATGCCTTCTTCATTCAAGCAAACAACCAATTTTTCGAGATTTGTCCTCATTTGGTCATCATGATAGAAAAATAGAAGATTATGGAGCTTTTCAGGAGTATCACCCACCTTCTCATGATATTATTCATCTTATTTCCACATGTTTGAGGGTACATGGATCTAAAGAAGATAGTACATAACTAATCTACAGTCTGTAGATAGTTTTGAGAGATTGTACGGTTCATGAGAAATTCAAGAATGTCAAAATTATTTAAAAACATGGTTTTTAGGTCTATTTCATGTTCATATGTTATTATTTAAAGTTTCTCAAAGTTTATTCAAGGTACCATAGAAAATAATCCATAAATCACCCTCAAACCTCCTCTTAGTCATAGTTTAGCAAATTTAAGGAAAGTTAGCATTCCTTAAGGTATTTGATGATTCCTAAGTTTCCATTTTCAGAAGTATATGCTTGTCAAAGACCTCTAAAGTGATACGTATGATTATTTTATGTGTCTATGATCCCTTCAGGGTCTTTAAGACTGCCTCGATATTGGATGTAAGTTTCTTTTCTTTTCGTCATGTTTCATCCTTTTCAATAATGTGTACACTTCCCCTCATCACTATTGTAGGCTCATCACTCCATCTCCATTCTCATCTCCATGTCAATTGCTTAGCATAATATCACCTTCCATCCACTTCCATATCATGTATTCATTGTGAAAGAGGAGTCAAGGATGCCAAAAACTATTATGGTCATAAGGATATGATAATGCAATCGTAAACCCTACTAAATAGAGAAGAATGATCACTTACAGCTAAAGGAAATACAATCAAGGATGTGCTTCATGGAAATGATGTTTTGAGGAGACTAAAAGATATGAATATCTTAATGAATGTGATTGAATTTTCTACCTTAGTTTCTTTCAATGAATGATAGATTAATAAGCTATATCCTAAACCTTCTCAAGGACTAAGGACTATCTCAGACCGTATAAGACAAGGAACAGAGGGTCATCATATGAGGAATTCCATTGAAGTGCAAAAATAAAAGGTCTAAAGGTTATGAAGAGGATGAATTGGAGAGATTAATATAAGAATCCAAGATGAAACTAAATTATATCAAGAATATTCTCAATAGGATGACTAGGCCTATTCCAACTTTCCAAATCTCCACCTAGAATAATCATGATCAAGCAAGGTCTAAGAAAGTAATGGACTTGTTTTAAGGGATAAACAAGGGGTCAGAGAAAACCAATCCATTTCATATCAACCACCCAAGAAGTTTTAATGGAGGTCATGTAGTAAATCACCTATTTAAGATCACTAATTCCAATCATAAACATTATAAGTCTCTTTTTTAGATGAGATTAAGGTAATTTTAGTTGTTTAAGGTAATGGACCTTTTCTTGTTCTCAATAATATTCAAAGATATTATGTCCAGTTGAGGTTTATCCAAGAAATGTGTGGACTATGGAGAGTCAATGAGAGTCTTGGAGAAACTTTTCCCTCTTAATATTAACCTCCTACCTATTATCAGTCCGTACATAGTCCAAATCTTCACCTACAACAGTCAACATGAAGATTCTTCAAAAGAGGTCATCTTGAAAAAGGTTATTATGAAAGAAATATAAGGATTGAACTAAGTTGAGGGTTAAATATTTGATAATAAAACTTCATGCCATATGTTTGCTCAAAATACTCCAACATAATTGTCTCAATTTGTACAATAGGGTTTGATAAGCCTCGTAATGATTGAGTGTTGAAAGTAAGCATCAAGGCCTTGGTCTTGGGTAAGATGAATGATAAAGAGGTTTCAAGGTGAATGGTAAGAGATTAAAATTGAATAAATGAAAAAATAACCTCATATAATTCATCAACCTTATATCTTTATAATGGCCCAAATGCACACCTACAACCATCATGGTGATGTGAAATGTTCAGTGAGGTAGGTGAGCTCAAAGTGACTTTATGATTGATATATGATTCACAGATCAACAAAAAATGATAAAAAAATATTATGGTTGATAAAATAAACAAGGTAAAGGGTTATATGATATGGATAAGTGGCACATGTAGTCAAAAACTGACCTACAGGCCCCAACCTAAAGGTCCTCCTTTTGATCAAACCAATATCAAGTCAATGAGGTCTACAAGTGCAATATGGTGAAGAGTGAGAGTTATTTGAAGTGTTTAGATCTTGATAAAGATTTAAATAGTTTAAAATTTTATAAAGGCTGATGTTATAGTGTATAAATACCCAAAACCTCAAACATACACAACCAACATGCACCTACACAATCATATACACTTAGTCAATGCCCAAGAACCAGTCTTGGATAAAATTATGACTTTGGAGCATCTGTAAGAGGAGTTAGGTTCTAATTTTTGGCAAAAGTAATAATTGTAACTAGAAAAATACATTAATATTATCCTAAAGTTTAGTCCATAATGGAAGTAGGCACTATTTTGTCACATACCTCATAAAGTTTTCTAGCATTTATAGAGGAGACTAGATGCACATTTGGAAAGTTTGAAGGCAAAACATAGAGATTAAACTACAAGAAAGGGTTTTGAGATAGGGTATGATGATGTTAGTGAATTTATATTCTATATGGAGTATGTTACAGTTATGTTTTAAGAGAAAATTCCCTTGAGGGCATAATAAGGAGATAGACCTAAACATGCCTAAATGTGGAGGATATTTCTTGCTCAAGATATATGCATGCTTTTGAATTTTGAAAGGGAAATGACATATATTCAAGAAATTAATAATGATGTTATAATGTTTTAAAAATGTATCAACCTTGTTTAGAGGTTTTAAAACATCAAACTCAGTCTTAGGGTTGCTCAAGCCTAGTGAATCCCAAACCCTAAGCTTATTATATGGAGTATACATAGTTGAAACATAGTTTAGATCTGAGGATTTGTGGACCTTGAATTTTTTTTTATACATTCAAAATATATCAAAATTTCATTGAAATAACCTTTTAAACCTTTTATTTATTCATACACATAGATTGACAATATAATCCTACAGTTAGTCTTATGAAGGAATAGAGCAAGGTTGAAGTTTGATTAGCCAGGGGAAAATGTATAAGGTTGAGAATTTGTGGAAGGAAGAGGATATGATGTGTTTTAACCCATAATATCACCTACAATTACCATGAACATCAAAACTTAGAAAAGGTTAAATAGGCCTAAAACCAGTCTTGAAGCCTAAAAGGCTCACACCACCATGAAGACACTTGAAGACCCTTATAAGAATAAATGACACCATGAGAAGGTGTGAGAAGTTTTTTTAGGTCTAAAAAGAGTGATTTAAAGTAGATAAAAGAAATATAAAGGTCAATTTGGTCCTTGGCAGAAAACTCGAACCACACAATCTACATAGTCAATTGGAGCTGCCTGTTCAAGAGCTCATATATTTCATCACATGAGGACTTGGACCAAATCATTTTATCAAGAACTAGGAACCATAGAGAAATTGAAATCCATGAAGGATTGAGGTTGATTGAAGATATGAGGTTTATGAACCATTGGTAAGACTACAAGTAGGTTCAAAATACATTTAGAACCCTATAAGCAAAATTCTCTATGTACATATATTTTCACACCTTCTACATGGGAACCCAATATTCTCAAGAAAATTGAAGGGGTCTATGGACTAAATATCCATGGAAAGATGTTCTAGTTTAGAGGTCCTTACTTTATGAACCATCGTTAAGGTTTCACCTCCAAAACCCTCCCTAAACCCTCCTACAAACTAGTTTTGAGAAAAGTGAAGTTTATTGCATCCAAACACCCATTAATAATCCTATAAACTCTTGAGACATGAAGTAAACTTAGAGAGGGTCTTGGACATGGTATTGTGATGTATGAACGATATAGATCTATCAAAAAATAGGGTTTTTAAAGGAAAAAGTGTATAAATAAAGGTAAAATGTAGTTTAAGATGATTCCAATCAATGGAGAGTAATATTGACAATTTTTATACCTTTTCAAGCCATCATATTCTCAAAAACATGCTTGAAAATTCCTTTGCAACACTCTTCTAATCAACTAGTGTATAGAAATGAAAGACAAATTGACTTAGTCAACTAGTTTAACCAATTTGCATATATTTCTTGCTCAAAGAGACCTATTTAATGATATGGGATATTGTTTTATGTATAAAAAAAACCTATTCATAGGATTTAAAGTTTAATGTAGGGTTTTTATGGCCATCAAGTACAAGCAGTTAGGCTACTAGTCTTAATTGGCCTAGTAGACCTATTGGGTCAATCAAGTAAAGTGGAAAATGGCATTGAAAGCTATTGATGAGAGTTGATGCAGAGTATCCATGACACATAAATAATATTAAGAGCAAATAACATGCATAATAGATCCTTAAGTGGCTAATGAATGAGTTAAGTAGTCTTCAAGTGGCAATTCTATGCACAATTGGTCCTTGAGTTGTCAATTAACACATAATTGATCCTTATCATGAGTTGACTGACCCATAAGAGATAATCAATGTATGACTAATATTAAAGTGGATTTGTTTGACAAACAATGGTGTGACATTCTAGATTATGAGTTTGAACAAGTTAACTACACCCACCACCTTATTTTCAATGCCAAATAGCTCATGCAAAAATCATGAAACACCATCAAACATAGTCAGATGTCTTGAGGATTATTTGTAACAAATTGTATCTAAAGTAAGATGTATTTAATAATGGTCATGGTTGAGTTTCCATCTCTCCTCTATGCCATTCTTATTGTTCTCTCCTCTTTCTTTATATATTCAATCTTTTTAACCTTGTTTCAAGATCCCTCTCTTGGGTATGATGAAACTCTACCAAGATTGAGCTTTGTAACCTCTTGAATTAATAAAGTAACTATTGAAACTACTCCATTATTGGATTATTGTGTGTTTATGCTTGTCCATATGTGTATAAGTGGTATAAATCTTCCCTTAACATGTCTTTGTCATACCTATATGTTGATTAGTTGTCTTATGCAGGTTGTATGAAGTGTCAAAGTTTGATGATCATGCTTGAAGTGTTATCTAGTTGAAAGTGTTTCAAGAGAAGCCTCTCATCCTTCACCTCCAAGTCATAATCATCCATCAGGACCTTCATAAGAAATATTGTTGGTTAGGAGCTTTGGATATAATTTTTTAGTCTATTTCTAGTTCATTAATGTTAGTTGGAGTTCAAATTGAGTGGATGAATGATTAAATTAGGTGCATCACCATCACTAGTAGAGGTTTTCCCTTTTAGTTATCTTTTAAACTATTTTCACCCCTAAAACAAGTAGGTTTTAGTAACAAAACTAGAGTTAATATATCAAAAGAGATCCTCATAATCTAGAGGTTTGGTATAAGATACATGTATCCCATAGCCTGTAGACCAATCCAATGTTAGTCTAGGTTTAAAGGAGATATGAGAAATCTACTTTAGTAAGGTGAAACTTGGGTTGCTAATAGTTCTGGCATGCCTGGTGGGACACAGATTCAAACATTGGAGCATTCACGTCAGAATTTTGGTCTTCACAAGCAGCTTTAAGCACTCATTTGGGTCATCATTTCAAAGGTATAAGGAGAAGCTCTTGTTCATAAGATCATTATTTTTCATGTCTTATGGTGGGATATGGAAACCCTTAAAGTAGATTATTATCATTCATCTCCTTATCAATAGCCTTATAAACCATCCTAATTCCAATATGATCCCTATACATCTCATTATGATCCCTATCAATCCTATATTCATCTAGATCAGTAGTATGAGAGCCCTTATCAAGCCTATGATCCATTTCAATACCAAGGACACTATTATATCCCTCCTTGTGAACCTCTTTCACCTCCTTTATAGCCTAATTATTAATTTAATCAATCATGGCAATCTGATGACATTCCTGATCAACTCAAACAAGTTCCAAGACAATCCATATCAAGCTTTAAACAAACCTTGTTTGGCTATGAGAAGCATATGGTGAGCATTGAAACACAAAGGAGCTATATAAAGGAGATCACTAGGCATGATAAATTCATTGTAATAAGATAAATAAGAGTTGGCATCTTTCATAAGAAAAGGTCATTCAAAAGGTAGTGATGATATCCTTGACATAGGGGTTACTTAAAGGCATTGAAGAAAAGTTGGTATTCTATGAGAGACACTAGGTTTACCACAACTAGCAACATGTTCCCTCCTTCATTTCACATCAGTCCTCCATTTAGCTTCCCTTCTCATCTCAAGAGTATCAAATAAATGTGTGCTACAGCCCTAAAAATTCCTCAGAAGCTTTGCCAAGCTTTCCTACTTGGAAGTCTATCCAAGAGAGACCTCAAAAGGTGAAAGAAGTGTGTTTTGAGGACATTGAGTTACATGTTTCATAATAGATCATGCAAGTGCCTTCATATTTTAATCAATAGGGAGAGATCTCCAATGATATGGTTCTTAATTTTGAGGCTCACTTTGCTAAACAAATTAAGCTTGCAAACCAACATCTACATTATTCAACAGTAATTACAAAATCAATCCCATCTTAGAAGAAGGTTACTCCATTCATACCCATGGATATAACAAGTGTAAAATAAGAAGTCCCTAAACCCAAGTTTATGACTTAGAAACTAATGCAATAGTCAAGGGAGAATGAAGAGCAATTAAGCATAAGTCAAGATGTTGAAGTCGAAAGTAAGCATGAGATCATTCAAACTTCACTCCTCCTTCCTCAAATGTCCAAGGCTTTCCCTTCATGAAATTATATTCAATAAAATATGTGGTAGAGAGAGGAAGTGATGGTTGTCAAAGTTAAGTAGTCCCATGAGCATGATAAAGCATCCATGACAACTCCTTTGGATTTATCTCTTCTTTTTGAGTATTTTCAGGGATTCATCATGCCAATTATTGAGAAGGATCCTCTAATTTATGAGGTAAATGATGAATATTCAATTGAGTTGATGGAATATGAGAGTGTCTTTAGTGAAAATGAGGAAGAAATCACCATTGACACACCCTTTGGTAAGGATAGGCATGATTATATCTTTTAAAATGCAAAAGAGGATGAGTTACAAGAGGTGGTTGGGATAGAAAATGAGTTGCAAGTACAAGATGAGACACAAAATAAAGAGGTATCAATTGAGCAAGAAGAGGTTGTTTCTCAAGAACTCCTTGGTCACATGGTAACTATCCTCTATCAAGATGTTTCTTAAGAACTTGTAGTTGTTACCATAGATGCGTGCAGGTCAGCCAAAGATGATGAATGTCAAGGTGACAATGATGACCTTTGGTAGCAATATATGAATGTTTGTAATGAATATCAAGCTCTTTAAGGTCTCACACTTTTTATATAACATGTTGAAGAATAATAAGCTATTGATCCTGTCAAGTTTTGTCCACAATAAGATTAGGCACAAGATGATGAAAATAATGAAGAAATGTTGGTTGAAGTGGCACCTCAAATAATTTCTCCTGAGCACAAACCAAATAAATAAATATTATCTTCTAGTATGCCTAATTAAGTTCAAGATGCCCATGTGGAGCAGAATGAAAACATAAATAAGACATGGTTGATCATCAAAAACCCATGAATGAGGTAGAATTAACATTGTTCTTGCAGAGTAGAAGGATATGTGAGGAGTATGACTAGGTCTTGGACTCATATGTACAATCTATGCACCTTAAAATGGAAATAAAAGGCCCAACTACTTCCCCAAGAGGCCATTAATGTGCTAATGCTCCTATCTATAAGAAGGAGATATAAAGATGTGTAAATCATTCTTCATGGTGCCATAATGGTCAATCAAGTTTCCCATTTGACCCTAGAGAAAATATTGTGACCTTAGGTTTATTGTTTTCATTTTTTGTCTTGTTTTAATAAGTTGTTAGCATAAGTAGTAGTCTACTGTCTTGTTCTTATTTTCTTTAGCTCATGTGTGTTTGATTCTTAGATTTAGGTGTGTTCATTTGTTGTTTCTATTTGTGTCTTCTTATTGGTTGCAGTCATAAGAGGTGTCTAAAAGTGCTAAATATTTTGTAGATTCATCAAAATCATCTTGTCATGTTTTAGATTATCATTATCATATGAAAAATCAGTGGATTCTCTTGACCAGCAGGCTGGTCAACCCCTATGAATCACCAAAGATGTTAGAAATTTACCCTATCAAGGCCAGAAACCAACACATATAACTAAAATCTTTCCATGTCTTAGTTATATTAGCCCTTAGATGATGTGCTTGATCATCATGATATCTTTGATTGTCATGAAGGGAGTAAGTTTCAATGTCTTATCATGGTCATGTCTTAGTTTCAAATTGTGATGAGTTTCCTCATGGTATATTAAATATATTCAAGCATGAGGCTTACTATAAGCTTATAAGGTGTGTTGAATACATATATAAGCCTCATTCAATACTTTTAAGAAGGCTATAAGGTATTCTTCATGGTCCTTAGTGGCAATTCTCCTTGTGAAGCTATATATGTTGACTAAAAGCAAAGGTTTTGGCCTTTAAATGATATATTTTGAGTCAAAAGGCAACTAAAGCATATATAACATCTATAAAAACCTTAATATTCATGTAGTTGCCTTAATTACAAAGTCTTATGCTTTGGGAATATCTCTTCATGCAACTTTAAAGCGTTGTCTTGGCCTCCAAGAGTTCCCACATACCAAATTTGCCCCTATTTTGATCATAAAATCCTTTTATACTTTTTATAATCTCACTCTTGACCTGAATCTTCCTCTTCTTTCCCTAAATTGGTGGTTCCAAACTTGAAGTGTGAAGAAAATGCAAAGGAAATGCTATTTTCATGTGTTTTATGCAAGAAGTACAGATTTGTTTGAACTTTTAAAAACAATAGAGGTTAAGAGATTGAAGATGAAGAAATGAAATGTGTTATATAATATATTAAAGGCAAAAGGATTATAAACAGGCTCAAAACCAATTATTTTCATCCACTTAGTTCCTTTGCACATCAAGAGAGCCCTTCAAGTTTATAGATGGTATGGCCATGAGAGAGAAAATAAAGATCTAAAATTTTGGGTAGAAGAAGGGGATTGAAATAGATTCCATATTTGGTAATTGGTTATTAATTTTACTCTCTCTCATTTATGAATAATCTTTTACAATCTAAGGCACTCACTATGCCTTTTTCATTCAAGCAGGCAACTGATATTCTAAGATTTCTCCTCATTTAGGCATCATGATAGAAATATGGAAGTTTGTGGAGATTTTTAGGAGTATGATCCACATTTTCATGATATTATTTAGCTTATTTCCACATGTGTGAGGGTACATGGATCTCAAGAACATAATACACATCTAATATGCAGTTTGTAGATAGTTTGGAGAGATTGTACAGTTCATGAGAAATACAAGAGTGTCAAAATTATTTTAAAACTTGGTTTTTAGGTCTATTTCATGTTAATATTTTATTATTTAAATTTTATTAAAGTTTCTTCAAGGTAACATATCAAATAATCCATCAATCACCCTCAAACCTCCTCTTAGTCACTGTTTAATAGATTTATTGAAAGTTAACATTCTTTAAGGTATTTAATGATTCCTAGGTTTCCATTTGCAGAAGTATATGATTGTAAAAGACCTACAAAGTGGTATGTATGATTGGTTTATGTGTCTATTCTACATTTATGGTCTTCAATACTACTTAGAGATTGGATTCAAGTTTCTTTTCTATCATGTTTCATCCTTTTCCACAGTCTCTACAATGCCACTCATCACTATTGTAGGCTCATCACTCCATATCCATGCTAGTTTACTACCATAATATCACCTTAAATCCACTTAAATATAATTTATCCATTTTTAAAGAGGATTAAATTACACCAAAAACTATTATGGTCACAAGGATATGACTATGCAAATACTAAACCCTGCTAAATAGAGAAGAATGATCACTTACAACTGAAGGAAATACAATGAAGGATGTGCTTCATGGAAATAATGTTTTGATGAGAATAAAAGATATGAATATATAAATTAACTAGGTTGAATTATCTCCCTTATTTTATTTCAATGAATGATAGTTCTTAAGCTATATCCTAAACCTTCTCAAGGACTAAGGATTATCTCAGACCATACAAGACAAGGAACAAAGGGTTGTCATATGAGCAATTCCATTAAAGTAAAAAAGAAGAAGGTATGAAAGGTTGTGAAGAGGATGAATTGGAGATATTAATAAATTAATCCAAGATGACAATAATATATATCAAGAATATTCTCAATAGGATGACTAGGCCTATTCCAACTTTCTAAATCTCCACCTATAACAATCATGATCAAACAAGGTCTAAGAAAGTAATGGACTTATTTTAAGGGATTAAAAAGGGGTCAAAGATAAAAAATCCATGTCAAATAAACCATTGAAGAAGTCTTCATGGATTTAATGGAGTAAAAAACCTATTGAAGATCACTAATTCTAGTCATAAGCATTATAAGTCTCTTTTTTAGTAGAGATTAAGGTAATTTTGAGTTGTTTAAGGTAATGGACCTTTTATTATTCTCAATACTATTCAAAGATATTATGGATAGTTGATATTTTTACAAGAATTGTGTGGAATATGGAGATTCAATGAGGGTCTTGGAGAAACTTTTTCCTCTTGAGATCAACCTCCTACTTGTCATCAGTTCGTACACAGTCTAAATCTTCACCTACAATGGTCAACATGAAGATTCTTCAAAGGAGGTCATCTTGAACAAGGTTATTATACAAGAAATATAAGGATTAAACTAGGTTAAGGTTAAAATATTTAAAAAATAAATTTTATGCCATATGTTTTCTCAAAATACTCCAACATAAATGTCTCAGTCTATACAATGGGGTTTGGCAAGCCTCATAGTGACTGAGTGTTGAAAGTAGGCATCAAGGCCTTGGTCTTGGGTAAGATGAATGATTTATAGGTTTCAAGGTTAATGGTAAGATATAAAATTTTTAATAAATAAAAAAATAACCTCATATCCTTCATTAACCTACTATTTTTATAGTGGACCAAATGCACACCTACAACCATCATGGTGATGTGAAATGTTCAGTGAGGTAGGTGAGCTCAAAGTGACTTTATGATTGATATATGATTCAGGTATCAAAAACTAATGATAATGGAATATTATGGTTGAAAAAATAAATGATTTAAATGGTTATATGAGATGGATAAGTGGCCTATGTAGTCAAAAAGCGACCTACATGCCCCAGCCTATAGGTCCATTTGATCAAACCAATATCAAGTCAATGAGGTCTACAAGTGCAATATGGTGAAGAGTGAGAGTTATTTGAAGAGTTTAGAGCTTGATGAAGATTTAAATAGTTTAAATAGTTGTAAATACTAATGATATAGTGAATAAATATGAAAAACCTCAAACATACATAGCCAACATGCACCTACACAGTCATATATACTTAGTCAACACCCAAGAACCAGTCTTGGAGAAAATTGTGACTTTGGAGCATCTGTAGGAGGAGTAAGGTTCTAATTTTTTGTAAAAATACTCATTTTAACTATATAAATATATTCATATTATCCTAAAGGTCATGTACATAGTGGAAGTAGGTACTATTTTGTCACAGACCTCATACAATTTGCTAGTAGTCATAGATGAGACTAGATGTACATTTGGAAAGTTTGAAAGAAAAAAAGAGAGATTAAGTTACAATAAGGGGTTTTGAGATAGGGTATGATTATGTTAGTTACTTTATATTCTCTATGGAGTATGTGATAATCAGGTTTTAAGACAAAATTCCCTTGAGGGCATAATAAGGAGATAGACCTAAACATGCCTAAATGTGGAGGATGTTTCTTGTTCAAGATATATGAATTCTTTTGACTTTTGAAAGGGTAATGAAATAAAATTAAGAAAGTAATAATTATTTTATAATGTTTTAAAAATTAAAAAACCTTATTTATAGGTTTTAAAACATAAACTCAGTCTTAAGGTTATTTAGGCCTAATGAATCCCAAACCCTAAGATTACTGTATGGAGTATACAGGGGCATAGTTGAAATATGGTTTGGATATGAGGATTTGTGGAACTTGAAAATATGTTTTATTATTTCAAAATATATCAAAATTTCATTGAAATAACCTTTCAAATCGTTGATTTATTCATACACACATATATTAACAGTAAAATCCTATAGGAAGTCTTATGAAGGAATAAAGCAAGGTTGAAGTTTGATTAGGCAAGGGAAACTGTAGAAGGTTGAGAATTAGTGTAAGGAAGAGGATATGATGTGTTTTAACCCATAATATCACCTATATTTTCCTTGAACATCAAAACTCAGTAAAGGTTAAATAGGACTAAAACTAGTCTTGAAGCCTAGAAGGCTCACACCACCATGAAGACACTTGCAGACCCTTATAAGCATAAATGACACCATAAGAAGGTGTGAGAATTTGTTTCAGGTCCCAAATGAGAAATTTAAAGTAGATAAATAAAATATAAAGGTAAATTTTGTCCTTGGGAGCAAACTCAAATGACATAGTCTACATAGTAAATTCGAGTTACCTATTCAAGAGCTCATATATTTCATCACATGAAGACTTGGAAAAAAATATTTTAGTAGGAGTTGGAAACCATAGAAAAATTGATATACATGAAGTATTTAGGTTTATTGAAGAGATAATACTTATGAATCATTTTTAAGACTATAAACAAGTCTAGAATGCATCCATAACCCTACAAGGAAACTTTTCTATGTACGTATCTTTGCACATGTTTTGCATGGGAACCCAAGATTCTCAAGAAAATTCAAGGGGTATATGGAATAAATATATATGTAAATATGTTTTGGTTTGGATTTCCATAATTTATGAACCACTTTAATAAGGTTCACCTCCAAAACCCTCCCTAAACCCTCCTATAGATGAGTTTTGAGAAAAGTTAAGTTTATTGCTTCCAAACACCCATGAATCATCCTAGAAACTCTTGAACCATGAATTAAACTTATAGAGGGTCCTAGAAATGGTACTATGATGTAACTATACAAACCTATCATAAAATATGATTTTAGAGGAAAAAGTGTAGAAATAGAGGTATAAGGTAGTTTAAAATGATTCCAATCAATGGAGAGTGAAGCTTGACACATGTTATACCTTATAAAGACATAAGATTCTCAAAATGAAAGATAGATTGACCTAGTCAACTAGTTTGACCAATTTGCAGATGTTTTTGCCCAAATAAACCTATTTCATGATATAGGAGATTGTTTTAGGCATAAAACACACTTATTCATAGGTTTTAAAGGTTTCATGTAGGGTTTTCATGGACATCAAGTACAATAAATTAGGCTACTATGCTTAATTGGCCTATTAGACCTATTTGGTCATTCAAGTAAAGTGGAAAATGGCATTGAAATCAATTGATGAGATTTTATATAGAGTATCCACACTACATAACTGATATTAAGTGGGAATAACATACATAATATATCCTTAAGTGGATAATTAATTAGTTAACTAGTCTTCAAGTTGTAATTCCATGCATAATTGGTCCTTGAGTTGTCAATCAACGCATAATGGATCCTTATCATGAGTTGACTAACCCTTAAGATATAATCAATGCATAAATGACCTTCAAGTGGAGTTATTTGACAAATAATGTTTTAGCATGCTAGAAAAGGAGTTTGAACAAGTCAACTACACCCACCACCTTGTTTTCAATGCCAAACAACTCATGCAAAAATCATGCAATGCCATCAAACATAGTGAGATGTCTTGAGGACTATTTATAAAAAGTTGTATCTAAAGTAAGCTAGAGTTAATGATGGTCGTAGATGATTTTCTCTCTCTCCTTTATGACATTATTCTTTTTCTCTCCTCTTTCTCTATATATTTAGGGTTTTTAGCCTTGTTTCAAGATCCCTCTCTTGGGCATGATGAAACTCTGCCAAGATTGATCTTTATAACCTCTTGAATTAATAAATAAACTATTAAATATACTCCATTACTAGATTATAGTGTGTTTATGCTTTTACAAATGTGTATAAGTGGTATAAATATTCCCTTAACATGTTCTTATCACACCTATATGCTGATTGGTTATCTTATGTAGGTTATATGAAGTGTTAAAGTGTGATGATCATGCTTGAAGTGTTATCTGGTTGAAAGTGTTTTAGGAAAAGCCTCTCATCCTTCACCTCCAAGAAATAATCATCCATCAGGACCTTCATATGAAATATTATTGCTTATGAGCTTTAGAGATAATGTTTCAGTCTATTTCTAGTTCATTAGTGTTAGTTGGAGTTCAAATTGAGTGGATGAATAATTACATTAGGTACATCACTATCACTAGTATAGGATTTTCCTTTTAGTTATCTTTCTAACTCTTTTCATCCCCAAAATAAATAGGTTTTAGTAACAAATGTAGAGTTGATATATCAAAGGAGCTAGCCTTATATAGAGGTTTGGTCTAAGATACAGGTATCCCATAGCCTATAGACCAATCCAATATTAGTCTAGGTTTGAAGGAGATATGAGCAATCTACTTCAGCTGGGTGCAACTTGGGTTGCTAACATTACCCTAATCACCCATGTTCATGTTATACTTATGTCGAGTCATTGATTTGATTATGTGGGGATATTTATCATCCCATATGGTTAAATCCTTGATTCTCATTAAGGTATATACAATCTAAATCAAACTCTATTAAAATCCATTTAATCATTCTTCAAAAAACTGTATAACATTAACATAGTATTTAGGGTAAACCAAAAGAACAAACACTATCTCTGTAAATGCCTTTGTAAAATATTTTCTTCCTTGCCTAAGCCAAACATTTATTTCTTTCTCTTCTATTTCCTTATATCAACCATGGCTTGGCTTATTTTTGAAAACCCCTTCATATTTTATCATTTCCACAACCATCTGCATGCTACCTGAAACCCCTAGTTTCATGCTGAACCCTTATCCATTAATAAATATCAAGAATGACTTGACATAAACAAAAAAAATTCTTGTCATGACCAACAAATCTCAATTTTAACCCCAAAACAACACAGTCAACAAATCTCCATAAAACTAACAGTCAAACCCTAGCTCCTAAAATATTCCAAAGTGGGTTATTTTCTATAAACATGCAAAACCACAAATAACCCAAACTCACACTTTACTAACAAACTTAAATTTGAAATTCTATTTCCAAACCTCACTCTTACATTGACATGAACATACTTTTATTAACATTTAAAATAATACATAATATAACTTTCTCACCACATAGTTGCATGAAATAGAACACTACCAGACATATCTTATATTATGGCATTTTAAATTACTGATTACATATGATATTGATAGAAGCAATATTCATATACAAAAACTCATACAATGAATATAAAATATTATTATAAAATAAAACACTTAAAAATTTGACACAAATCCTCACACATCTTCACTGGAAGACCTACATACCACACACCCTTTGCAAACTACACTCTAAATCAACTATGAATACCAACTGTAATTCATGGGTGAAATTACCATAACCATTTAGGGAGGATTTATCACCACTAAAACTAGCAAGCACTCTCAATCTATTATGAATCCCAATTGTAATTCCTAGATGGAATTACCGTAACCAACTAGGGAGGATATCTCACCACCAAAACTAGCAATCAACACTCTATTGATTTAATCCGAAGAGAGGAATAATTGAACACAAGTTTAAGTTCTAAAAATAGGGTGGTTTATGATTTGAAAAATATGATTTTCAAATGGGAGAGAGCTCATATTTATAAAATTTACAATGAAGAAGGAATGAGAGAGGAATTATGAAGAGAGAGAGAATGTGGTGTCGCATTTCCATGTGGGCCACAATAGATACTATTGGACATGCTTTAGCCCATGTGCAAGGGTCAAAATCAAGCCTTCACTTTGAACATAATTATGTCTGTCTCTCATGCTTCCATAATGTCACCTATCTCTCTCATGTGTAAGAGAATTAATGATGGGATCTTTCCATCATTCACCCATGTTCCCACATGCCTCTAAGAGGGTCCCAACCTCCTTTTTGACTTCTCCACACACCCACATTATGAATCCCACAACCATGCTTCTTTATTATGTCTTTTCCACCAAAACCAAGAGCATGTGGTCAACAAAGCAAATATTCTTGTCTCCCAAGTGGAGTGGTATTCCCCACTCCAAGCACATGCTCTTATCCCCATATGAGATTATCCTATGGGACATTCCACCTCATCCATAATCCACCTCCTCTATTGTATCATCACCTGTATCACCTACCACATCACCATGAATAATGACACATGAATAGTGCTAATGAATAATACATATGAATAGTACTTGTGAATATTGATTTCACTCCTATGCTCCTTGTAATCTTTGTTGAATGTCGTAATTGCTCCCTAAAAGAATCACTAGTTTCATCTTGATCCCCTAAATACAATTCTTCTAACTGACTTCCATTCTAAAAATGCAAACATTCTCCAAGAAAGTTGGAGCTTCTAAGAAATGTTGGAAGGCTATAAAAAGGGACATTAGAAGTCTTCCCTTCCCAAGATTGCTTGTCCTCAAGCAATTGTAATTAAACTATGATTGATCCTAGGTATTACCCAATGGAGTTCCATGATCCTAGATCAATCTCAAGAAGATCTCACCATGTTAACACTACACTACTCTGATTAAAACTAGAATACCATTGTGTTAAGTCTGCATTCTCCTTTCCTATAACCCAACTAAGAAGTTGTCCCCAAAAACCAAATTGGAATACTTGTAAGGACTTGATTTTATAACATACAATATCTCATACTAAAGGATCTTAGTATAATCAACCTTTGCAATCCCATTATCTATCATGATCCTAGGCAAAATAAAAATTAATTTGTTAAATAAGAAGGCATGATTCTTAGCATAACTCATTACAGTGTCCCAAAAATGATGCATATTAAACTCAATCAATTTGATGATACAATTGATGACAACAATGTTAAAACTAAAATTTAATTTTGTAGATATATTGAGAAAGCTTCCATTGTCATAAACTGATAGTACCTCATTAACACTCAATATCCAAGTGTTATAAAGGTAGTCTTATGCACACCAATCCACAAAAATAGCTTTAATCATCATTACAATATCTAAAAATACAAAGGCTATCAACATAAAGTGATTTTAATAAACAATACTCACCCATGTCAAAGTTAGAAATAACTCAACCATGTCTGAAAAAATCTCCCATAATATGCTACCATAAGACCTGTAAGTACTCAAAATCAATCTGCTCAATGATTTATTTTATCAAAATTAGCATTATAATACTGGGGAAGCAGATGTAATCATGAAATATTCTTGTATGCATAGGATATGTGAACATGGAAAAGAATGAAAAGACTTTTTGAATGACTAGATTACCTCTACCAGTCAACTCCAACCAAAAAACACTCCAAGTATGATTCCTTATAAATTTTATTTGGATGTATATAATAAAGAACTTATCAACCATATTGAAATTGAGGCCTCCAACATCCATCTTGGTATGCTTCTAATGATGATCATAATTTAGAGATAAAAATAGATCTATAAGACCTTGATACTTTGGTTTGTGATTAACATGTTTGTCTCTCTTTGCCAACATAACATCTTCATCCCTATAATTTACATTTATCCCTTCATGATTATGCTTATCAATGTGAAAGGAGAAACTTTTAGTCCCATCCTGCATACCTCAGATCTTGACTAAAGAATAGTCATCTCTAATCATCAAAACTTGTGCATGCTATTTAAGATGTTAAAAATACAATGATGACATAAGTGGAAGCCATAAATCTGAACTATTTGCATACTTATGGTTGGCATCATAATGCTCATATTCCTTTGTTAAACAGACATGGGTTGAGATGTATTCCATACCCCCAACCTTGTGAATGCCATAATTTTCAAATAAGCACCTTCTTTTTGTATGCAAACCTTCCAATGTCAACTTGTGCATGCCTCTATTCCTCCATACCCTAAATAATTCTTATTATTTCTTTGTTCCCATAGAATCAGCCATAAAGAATTTAAAATCATAATTGAAAACTTTTGTAAAACTCATAAAACTACTTGGACCCCTTATTTTTATTTGTGGACCATTTTGAACTAAAATAAAAGGTCCTTGTATCCTTTCTTGCAAGTTGTGTCTTTCATCCTCTCTCCACTCCTAAAGTGTTTTTCATGACAACAAATCTAAAGTGGCACAATAGGAAATAAAAAATCTAAAAAATGACTTTCCTTCTCATTAAGTAATCAAATTACTTAACTCCCACAACTTGTTGCAAACTATTGAAATTCTACCAACACAACAATGTTAAGATATAAAACACTTGTTCATTAGAATTAATGAATAAAAAACAATAGGTTCAAGGTTGGAACCCATCACTATCTCATTTGATAACCATATCAAATGAGTAATGTTTATGACAAACCACTCATTATCAAAATGAAGTATCTTCCCTAAAGGCAACATCTTGGTATCCATAATCATCTCTTCAATAATATGTAGCCAATGCAAATTCAACATTCTATCTAGATCCATGACAATAAAAATTTTACATACCTTGGATCCTTCCAATGTGATAATAAGTGGTGATGTCTTCATGAAGCAAGGAATAATAATTCTAGTAGAGAATGTCATAATTTGTGTGTAGTTTGGGTCCACAAACTATATCTCATATTTATCTATAAAATATTGAATATCAATAAGATAATCCCTCTCACCAATGTCATCCACATGGAACTTATTTATCACCTTATCATTATGTAAATGCAATGGATTACTATTTGTAATCATAGAATCAACATTTTCTTTTTTACCTTTCAATGGTGCATTCATAGATCTTATGCTCACCTTCTTCACTTTATGAATGCTCATCATTAGTTGTTGATCTAAGAATTGCTTCACACTGAAAACCGCATGCGTCATCTATTATAGTATCTATCTCATGGCTGAAAATTGCACCTTCATGTGAAAAATTCTCCTCAAATTCTAATATTTCATACTCTTGATGTACTTTCCAATCATTATCATCACACCCTCCAATCTTAGCATTTCCATGAAGACTCATGTACAACTCACTTTCAGATGCACCAAGTGATTATTCTTCCTTAAGTTCCATTGTTTTAGCTACTTTGTGAACATTTTCACTATACTGGAAAATACCTGTAGGTTATAAACCACAAGAAAGCAATTATCCTTTTATCAAATGACTTTTTAATTTTTCCATACTTTATTTAACCAATCTCTTTGAAAACTCATGTGCCATAAGTGACACATCCTTCTCCATCCTCTAAACAACCAAAAAATTAGCTAGCAAGAGTTTAGAAATATCATCATTCTCATTCAAAATCAAAGACATAATATATTGCATGGAAGTCATAACCTTATATGAATGAGCCTCATCAATAACCTTCCAAAAAGTTTAAAACATTTTAAAAATAATATCTTCACAATCAATATCTAGCATCACAACTCAAAAATAGATTCTTGCCAAAATTTCTAGAATTCTACCTTGTTATCAAAAGAAGGATTTTTTTAATCATCCAAACCTTGAAAACTTTCCAAAATCAACTAAAATACTTCCCTCATTATGTCATCCTTATGAAGAACTTTAAGGGATAAAATTCTTATGATTTCACTAAGGCAAGAGGTGACTGCAAGTCTCACATATTTTTATTTTTGCCTCAATAAATTAGGCTCACCCAAAAGAATTACTGAAGGATTTATATCTATTTGCATTACCTGAGAAGGTGACAGATCCACCATGTATAAACAACCCTCTACTTCCTTCAAATTACTGAGAAGAACATCCTTTGATTGAGATAAAGGTACAAGTTTATCTCTAGCATTGGAAATATTTTTACCCAACTCATTTTTAATTACTAATGCCATGATTCATAGAGTATAAATCCAATCTACAAACACAATCCTCACAAGTTGGAAAGATACATAGCTCTGATACCATTAAAATATCCCAAAGTGGGATATTTTCTAAAAACACCCAAAACCACAAATAATCCAAACTTGCACTTTACTAACAAACTAAAATATGAAATTCTATTACCAAATTTCACACTTATATTGACATGAACATACTCTTATTAATGTCTAAAATAATACATAATGCAAATTTCACAAGACATAGTTACATGAAATTGAACACTACCAGACATATCCTAAATTATGACATTGTAAATTCCTGACTACAAATAACTAATTACATATGATATTGCTGGAAGTAATATTCATATACAACAAATCATATAATGAAGATACAATAGTTTTATAAAACAACACACAAACTTTCCACAAATCCTCACACAACTCCACTGGAAGACCTACACACCACACACACTCTACACACTGCAATTTGAATTAACTATGAAGAACAAACTATAATTCATGGGTGGAATTACCATAACCAGATAGGGAGGATATCTCACCATCAAAACTAGCAAACATTCTCAATCTACTATGAATCCCAATTGTAATTCCTGGGTGGAATTACCATAACTAGCTAGGGGGGATATCTAACCACTGAAATTAAAAATCAAAACTCTATGGATTTAATCCTAAGAGAGGAAGAATTGAACACAAGTTTAAGTACTAAAAATAGGGGGTTTATGATTTGCAAAAGATGATTTTAAAATGGGAGAGAGATCATACTTATAAAATTTACAATGAAGAAGGAATGGGAGAGGAATTGTGAAAAGAGAGAAAATGTGGTGCCACATTTTCATGTGGGCCATAATGGATACTATTGGGCATGCTTTAGCTCATGTGTAAGGGTCAAAATTAAGCCTTCACTTTCAACATAATTATGTCCTATCATGCTTCCATAATGTCACCTATTCTCCTATGTGTAAGATAATCAATGATGGGATCTTTCCATCAATCACCCATGTTCCCACATACCTCCAAGAGGGCCCCAACCTCCTTTTTGACTTCTCCACACACCCACACTATGAATCTCACAAGAAAATGTGCCATGATTCTTCATATTTTACATCAAATCCAAGACCATGTGGTCGATAAATCAAAGATTCTTATCTCCCAAGTGGAGTGGTATGCTCCACTCCAAGCACATGCTCTTGTCCCCTTATGAGATTCTACTAGGGGCCATTCCACCTCATCCATAATCTGCCTCCTCTACTACATCAACATGTACATCACCTACCATGTCACCATGAATCATGACACATGAATTGTGATAATGAATAATACATATGAATAGTACTTATGAATAGTGATCTCACTCCTGAGCTCCTTGTACTCTTTGATGAATGTTTTAATTACTTCCTAAAAGAACCACTGGTTTCATCTTGATCCCTTGAATATAATGCCACTAACTAAATTCCATTATGAAAATGCAAGCACTTTCCAAGAAATTATGGAAGGCTATTAAAAGGTAGCATTACATCCTTCCTCTTCATATGGCTTGACCCAATAAACACAATGATATCTCCCTCAAATTAGGGTCGACAAAGCAAATGTCAATAAACATAATTATTATGCTAATAATTAGAAAGCATATAATAACAATAACCATTAAATAATATAAAGTTTCATGCCTAATTTAACCCCTTTTGGGTATTTAAAAACCATGTCACCGTAGACACCACAATAGTCACATTCACTTGCAATTAACTTTAACTAATTCTTATAATATCAACATGTTTACTAACTACAAACTAAAATCTATTTCCATGCTATTTATAATATTTTTTGATGACATTTTTTTGTTGATTGCTTACAGGTGCATGCTAGTAAGGAGTCATGTAGTGAAAAATTCACAAGTAAAGTCATCTAAAAAGACATTTATAACTATAATATTCTGTAATGACATTAATATCACAATCATAAAGAACAATCATAACTACAAACATGACCACAATAGCATCTAATCATGGATGAAAACTAGTCAACATTATCCAACATAAAATAACCAATCACAACTGAGATTAGATCAAACATATTACCATTCACTTGTAAACAACATGCATTCAATTATACTACATGGTATGTGTAGGGTTCCTTATCTAATCTCTCCATCCTCAACATAGCCATGTGTTTCACCCTCCCTGATGATACTCTCCCTCCATATTTGTCTAGAGAGTGGACTATTTCCTACATCCACCTCAATAAATATAAATGGTAATTATCCTATAATAACAATACATAAAATGTTGTTAAAGCATAATAATACTTAATGAACATGATCAATATACATATGAAACTCATGTAAAACTAAACAACAAGCAATGGGTCACATAATAATCATTATATGTTTGTCCATACATTAGCATAAGTGAAAATAGTTTACTACAATAGTAATTAACCATCATTAACCCCATTAATATTTGTTTAATGAGTAAATCAAGTTTAATGAGGAAATCAGGATGTAACATTCTTCTTCCCTAACATTGGTCATCGTCTCAATTACACTTATTTCAAACCAAAGTTCTAAAATTAAAAAATACATAGTAATAAATCAAGTAACATTAGTAAATATTTTAAACAAATAAATGTAGAAACAAACTATAGAAATCATCATATTCCTTCCAAGTGGCACTATCTCAGAATATTAGTTCCACTGGACCTTTCACTATGACACTTCCCTATTACGCAAACTAAGTTTACGAGTATCAATTATTCTAATTAATTCTATTGTGATCACCCTAGGATCCATTAAAGCATTTCAATTTAATATATGAGAAGGATCAACTAAATTATTTTTAAAATAAGACACATGGAAGACATTATATAAGAGAGCTAGAGCTAGTGGCAAAGTAAATCGATATGCTTTGGGACTGACCACTTCCAAGACCTGAAAGAGTCCCACATATCTTGGTGAAAGCTTTGCTAATTTACCACCCTTAATCAAGCTCTTTTTAGGATTAACCCACATAAATACTTTATTACCAATAGAAAACTACCTTATTGTCCTTTTTAGATCAACATAACATTTCTGTCTATCATTGGCCTCATCCAACCTTTACCTGATTGATTTGACTTGTTCTTCCATCTCTACAAGCATTTCAAGACCAAAGACTACATTGTATTCAAGGTTGTCCCAACTTATTGGTGTTTGACACCTACTTACATACAAAGCTTCAAATGGAGCCATATTTAAAGTTGATTGGTAAGAGTTATTATAAGCAAACTCTACTAATGGAATATACTCCTCCCACTTATATTACTGATCCATGCAATACATTCAAAGAAAATATTCTAAAAATTGGTTTACCCTCTTTGTTTGTCCATCCTTAGATTTTGATAAAAAATGATCTTCTATGGAAATCCATGTAATTGGTACACCTCTTTCATAATTTTTTTTGAAAGCATTGGTGTACCATATGTCAAATTACCCGATATGAAGTGAACTACCTTGGTTAGTTTATCGATTACCACCAAGATCATGTCATATTAGTTATGTGATAATGACAAACCTTGGACAAAGTCCATACTGATTACCTATCACTTTCATTCTATTATATCATGAAGTTATAATAATCCTATCAGATGCACATGTTCATATTTGACATGTTGACACTCCAAACAATGAGACACAAAATCCACTGCATCTTTTTTAATTCTCTTCTAGAGATAGAGAGGTTTTAGCTTAGCCATGAGATTAATCACTCTAGGATGAATTGAATAATGGAAATTATGAAATTCTTGTAGCACCATACTTATTTAATTCTTTCTATCAGGTACATACATTCTACCATTATACCTCAAAAGACCATCATTCGCCATCTTGAATCCTTTAAACTTAGGGTTATAAGCATCCTCTGATAAAGCTTTCTTAATCTGCTCATAAAATTCATCTCCAAGGGAGAATTTAACAAGCTGATCACATAAATTACTCCTGATAGTAGCCAAAATGCTATGTACCTTCTATGACTTAGGACATCTACAAATCTATTTTCCTTACCCTTGATGTAGCTATAATCAAAATCATAGTCAGATAAGAACTCCATCCATCATCTCTAATGGGCATTTATGTTTGGTTGGGTGAAGATATATTTGAGCCCTAAGTTATCAGTCTTGAGTTAAAATGGCTTTCCCAACAGATAATGCATCTAAACTTGCAAGGCATGCACTATTGCAATAAGTTCCAAATTATGTGGGGCATAATTTATCTCATATAGCTTAAGCTTTCTGGACTCATATGATACAACTCAACCATTTTGCATAAGAACTCCTCCAAGACCATCCCCAAGATGTATCTATAATTACTGAGAACTAACCATTAGGATTGGAAACTCTTAGCATAGGTGCCAAAGTAAGGCTCATTTTAGCTCTCGAAAGGCTTTTTCACACTTATTTGACCAGAAAAAACTTTGATTCTTCCATTGAATATAGGTAATTGGTTTAGCTATTTTTGAGAAATTTGGAACAAATTTCTTGTAATATCCTACTAATCCCTTAAAACTTCTCACTTCATGCACATTTTTAGGTGTTGATCACTCCATTATGGATCTTATCCTTTTTAGATCAACTAAAATTCCATCTATAGAGATAATGTGCCCCAAATATTTTACTTTCCTCTAGAAAAATGCACACTTGGACAACTTACCATATAATTTGTGTTTCTACAAATGTTGCAAAACCAACGCTAGATGTTGTAGATGTTATTCCTTATTCTTAGAATAAATGAGGAATCATCTAGAAAAACTAACATAAAATGGTCTAGATAATGCCTAAACACACTATTCATGAGATTCATGAATGTTGTTGGAGTATTTGTTAACCCAAAAAGCAACACTATAAATTCATCGTTACCATACCAAGTTCTAAACACTATTTTGGGAATATCTTCTTCTTGGATTCTCAGTTGGCAATACCCTACTTGGAGATCTATCTTAGAGAAAATTTTTGCCCCATGAATTTGATTAAATATATCATCTATGTGAGGTAATAGATATTTATTCTTGATTGTCACCTTGTTCAATATCCTATAGTCAATACACAAGTGAAGAGTACCATACTTCTTGTTAAAAAACACCATTGGTGTACCCCATGGTGACACACTTGATTGAATGAATCCCTTAGATAATAACTCTTTTAGTTGAGATTTTAAGTCAACCATTTCTTTAGTCTTCATCCTATAAGGTACCGTAGACTACGATTTTGAACTAGGTATTATGTCTATCGATAAATCAAACTTTCACTTGGATGGTAAGACCAACAATTCCTATAGAAACACATCCTAAAAGTTCTTAAGAAAAGGATAATCCTCAATGGATGACTCATATTTCTTCATTTCATTAATAATAAATTCCTAACATCCTTTCCTATGAGCCTTTTTAAGCTGCATTATAGAAATATACCTAAGTTTTAACTCCCTTTCTCACCTTGAATATGAGTTTGATTTCCAAAATCATCCTAACATTCTATCTTCTTAAGATAAAAATCTATCTTAGCTTTATGCTTAGCAATCCAATTTACCCCTAGGATTACATCATATGATCCTAGCAGTGCTTCATAAAGATCTACTATCGATGTGAATTTAGGCATTTCAATCTTAGCTTCCATAAGCACCTATCAACTTTGACCTTGGCCTCATTCCCATATTGTATTGACCATGCATTTACCATTATACCAACTTTCCTAGATAACTTATTTAGCATTCGAGGAGAAATAAAACATTTTGTAGCTCTAGTGTCAATCAAAATAGAAATGGGATGACCAAAAAGATTACCTACAACCTCAATAGGTGAGACTTGAAAATTAGTGTGATGATTGTTAATAACTACATGGATTCTCTGTTGAAAAATTCCTTGTTGCATAACACCCTTAGCTTAACTTTAGACTTTATTTGAGTATATTCCATTGCATAGTGATCACACCTATAGATGAAACATCCACCAGGTGGTCCTTTACTTTTAGTCTATTGGTTTCCATTGAAACTAGTCTTGAACTCACCATCCATTTTATTTCTACCTAAGAATTTACTAAATTTAGCAATCTGATTCTTGAATTATTTTTTGGAATTTCCATCCCTTTTCTAGTTCTTCTTTTTAAGAGTGGGTTTGGAACCTTGAAACTTCTTTTTTAACTTCTCTATGACCTGAGCAATAGACTTCAAATTTGACTCTTAATTTAATACCTTCTCAAAGGCTTGATATATTGTAGATGATTCATGCACATATACCTCACATCCAATTTTGGGTTTTAATCCCATAATGAACTTCTGGATGTGAAACCTTTCATCTACCTGATATCAAAGAACATATTTTAGGAGCTTAGTGATTTTTTTTTTATATATGTTCACTAAAAGATATTTTTTTAGATTAAGAAAATTTGTTAACTTCTAGTCAAAACTGTTGAGGTGTGGAGCTAAAATCTTCACCAAATGAGCAAGTTGCAAGTTGCAGGAATTACACAGTCACCGGTGTCGGTCATGAGTTGACTAGGAGATGCCAGCGTCGGTTATTAATCGGCCGACGTCGGTCATAAGCAGACAGGAAGGGATCGATGTCAGTAACCTGTGCGTCCAAAATCTATTTTCGTGGATAGAACAAAATGTTTGCATGATAGGATTAAGTGTTAGTCTTAAGTCCGCATCTCTATCTTTAGTAAGATTGTTTTGAGCCCTTGATTAGGAGGTGCATCTAATGGTTATAAATGCATGCTCATGTTTCCTAATTTTGTATATAGGATTAGATCTTCATAGCTTATTGAATTGGATACAACTGTTATTGTGAAATAGTATTGTAAAATATATGTGTATCAATCCAGGTTGTTGGAATTGATTGTAATTAAGAGAGAGAACTCTTGAGGGAAAGAGATCTGTACATCTGAGAGAGGTGTGGAAGAAAAGAAGTTTCTTCAATTGTATTCCTTCTGTAAAGAGTTTAATACAAGTTTTTAGGGTGGTTTCTTATATCTCTTATTGTTTGCTATTTTCTGATTCTAGTTACTATCTTTCTGGTTTAATTCCACATTATGTTGCTTTCACATAGTAATCAAGTTTGTTGGTTGATCCCCAACAAGTGGTATCAGAGCTCAGGTTGACTAACAGGTGTTTCAGATTTGATTAGTGTGTATTGATTACAAGTTACTCACAGGGATTTTTGTTTGAGTGGGAGAAGCAATGGCAGAAGAAAGTAAACTGAGAATGGAGAAGTTCAATGGCAAGAATTACCAATTATGGAGAATGCAGATAGAGGACTATCTGTATCAGAAAGATCTATACTTACCGTTAGGTGGAGTTTCAAGGAAGCCCACAGACATTGAAGATGAAGAATGGGAAGTTCTTGATAGAAAGGCTCTTGGATCTATAAGATTGAGTCTGGCATCTACTATGATATCTAATTTATCATAGGCAAAGTCTACGGTAGAGTTAATGACTACTCTAGAAAATTTATATGAAAAACCCTCAGCTTCAAATAAGGTATATCTTATGAAGCAGTTATTTAATTTGCAAATACAGAAGGTGGATCTGTATCTAATCATCTAAATGATTTCCATGGAATTATAAATCAATTAAATTCAGTCAGAATAGTGTTTGATGATGAAATTAAGGCTCTTTTAATATTATGTTCTTTGCCTAAAAGCTGGCATAGCTTGGTAATGGCAGTTAGTAATATTGCATCTGCTTCAAATATTTTAAAAGTAGATGATGTTGTTAGTGTAATCTTGAATGAAAAAATTTGCAGGAAAAGCACAGAGGAAACATCAGGGAATGCTTTAAGTTTTGAGAGCAGGAGAAGGCAAAAAGAGAAGGGCAAGCATAGGAGATCAAGGTCTAAGTCAAAGATGAGAGGTAGATCCAAATCTAGAAATGGCAGGAGGATAGCCTGCTGGAATTGTGGAAAGATAGGGCACATAAGCAAAGATTGCTGGTCAAAACCTAAAGAGGACAATCATCATGAAGGTAAAGAAGAAGCAAAAGTTGCAGGTATTGCACAAGATGCTCTAATATTCTCTTTGCATAATAATATAGAATCTTGGGTTTTAGATTCTGGTGCCTCTTTTCATGCTACCCCTAATAGAGAATATTTCAGTGACTATGTCCATGGAGATTTTGGAATAGTTTATTTAGGGGATGATGAGCTTTGTAAAATTGTTGGAAAAGGAAAAGTGCAGCTGAAAATGCAGAATGGCAACACATGGGTGTTGAGAGATGTCATGCATGTTCCCAGCCTGAAGAGGAATTTGATTTCTGCAGGAAAGTTAGGGGATGAGGGTTGTATAATAACTCTCACAGCTGAATCTTGGAAGGTGACCAAGGGTGCACTTGTATTGGCCAGAGGTAGGAGAGTAGGTACTCTCTATTTATGTAATTGTATTACTGATAATTCTCCTTCTGTATTATCTACTTCAAATGTAGATGCAAAGTTGTGGCACTCTAGGCTCGGCCACATGAGTGAGAAGGGAATGTCTATTCTTAAGTCAAAAGGTAAGCTTTCAAATTTAAAAATCATAGATCTAGATTTTTGTGAGCACTGTATTTTTGGAAAACAGAAGAGAGTGAGTTTTCTCAAGAGTGGGTCAACAAAGAAGAAGCATAAGTTGGAGCTTGTTCACACAGACGTGTGGGGACTAGCTCAGGTTGCTTCTATTGGAGGATCATAGTACTATGTCTCTTTCATAGATGATGCTACAAGAAAGGTATGGGTCTATTGTATAAAGAAGAAATCTGATGTTTTTGACACTTTTAAGATTTGGAAAGCTATGGTTGAGAATGAAACAGGCAGGAGATTGAAGTGCCTTAGATCTGACAATGGTGGTGAGTACTGTAGCTATAAGTTCAGAAGTTACTGTTATATGAATGGAATACGTAGGCAAAGAATGGTTCCAAGGACACCTCAGCAAAATGGAGTTGCTGAAAGGATAAATAAAACAGTAATGGAGCGTGCAAGGTGTATGAGATTACATGCTGGTTTGCCCTTAGAGTTTTGGGCAAAAGCTATGGATACTGCAGTTTACCTAATTAACAGAGGACCCTCTACAGCTCTGGATGGTGGAATTATAGAAGAGGCACGGATAGGTAAAAAGGTAGATCTCTCATTTCTCAAAGTTTTTGGTTGTGAAGCTTTTGTGCACGTTGATATGGAAAATAGAAAGAAGCTGGATGCTAAGTCTATGAGGTGCACATTTATTAGTTATGGCTCTGATGATTTTGGATTTTGGTTTTGGAATCTAGGAACTAACAAAATAATTAGGAGTCATGATGTTGTTTTCAATGAAATAGTGATGTATAGTGATCATCTCAAGAAGTTGAATCAATCTGGGCAGAACAATGGAGAATTAGATGAGGTGATGGTCCAAAATGAGCTCGCGGGAAAGAATTATCACAGACAGGAAAACATAGAGATCGACGTCGGTCAGGTAGGAACCGACATCGGCAATACAGGAACCAATGTCGATCAAACAGTGATTGACGTCGGTCAAGAAGTAATCGATGTCGGTCAGGGAGAATTGACGTCAGCCAGTTACAGGCCTGGAGGTGATCGAGGTCGGTCACTGTCAGAGAATTTGGGTGGACAACGTGTTATGAATGAGTCTCAGACACCCATCAGGAGGTCAAAAAGGGTAAGTAAACCTCCAATTCGATATTCCCCTTCATTATTTTATTTATTGCTTACTGATGGTGGAGAACCAGAGAGTTTTGATGAAGCAATATAGGTGGAATTTAAGAAGCAGTGGGAGCTAGGCATGAATGAAGAAATTGATTTCTTGAGAGAGAACCAAACATGGGATTTGGTTGAGTTGCCTGCAGGAAAGAAGACACTTAAGAACAGATGGATCTACAGATTGAAGGAAGGTGAGAATGGATAGATGAGATATAAGGCCAGGTTGGTAGTGAAAGGATTTGCACAGAAACTAGGTATTGATTTTGGTGAGATTTTTTCTTCTGTAGTTAAAATGACTTCTATACAGACTGTATTGTCTTTAGTTGCTATTGAGGATTTTCATCTTGAGCAGCTTGATGTTAAGACAACATTTCTTCATGGAGATTTGGATGAAGAAATATATATGGATCAGCCAGAAGGATTTGAGGTCAAAGGTAAGGAGAAGTTCGTGTGCAGATTGAAGAAAAGCTTGTATGGTCTCAAGCAAGCTCCTAGACAGTGGTATTTGAGGTTTGACAGGTTTATGACTGAGCATGGCTACAGTAGGTGTCAATCTGACCATTTTGTGTATTTTAAGAGATTAAATAATGGTAGATATATTATTTTGTTGTTGTATGTAGATGATATGATGGTTGCAGGATCACACATGCAGGATATCTTTGAGCTTAAGGTGAAATTAGCTCACACATTTGCCATGAAGGATTTGGGAGTAGCAAAGAAAATCCTTGGCATGAGCATTAAGAGAGACAGGAAAAATCATAGGTTGATTTTGTCTCAAGAGGATTATGTGAGAGGTGTTGAAACGATTCAATATGCAGGATGCAAAACTGGTAAGCACACCTTTGGCTGGACATTTTAAATTGAGTAAAGAACAGTGTCCTAATTCATATGATGAGGTAGAGTACATGAAGAAAGTTACATATGCTTCCGCAGTAGGGAGCTTAATGTATGCAATGGTTTGTACTAGGCCTGATATTGCCCAAGCAGTGGGAGTTGTAAATAAGTATATGGCCAATCCAGGGAAGGAGCACTGGAAAGCAGTTCAATGGATCCTTAGATATCTGAGAGGGACCAGCAATAGGAATTTATGCTATGGAGGTTCAGATACTTCTCTACATGGATATGTAGATTTAGATATGGCAGGTGATTTGGATGGCAGAAGAAGCACCATAGGATATGTTTTCACTGTTGGTGGAATGACGGTTAGCTAGATATCAAAGTTGTAGAAGGTTGTTGCCTTGTCAACTACAGAAGCAGAATATATTGCAGTCACAGAGGCTAACAAAGAAATGATATGGATGACACGGTTCATGGAAGAGCTAGGAAAGGAGAAAGAGAGTTGCAGACTATACAGGGATAGTCAGAGTGCAATTCATTTGGCTAAGAATTCAACCATTCATTCAAGAACCAAGCATATACAGCTTAGGTACCACTTCATTAGACAGGTATTGGAGGATGGTGAGTTGAAGCTGGAGAAGATCCATACAGATAATAACCCTGCTGATATGTTAACCAAGCCGGTAACAAAGGAGAAGTTGAATCTTCATTCAACTTTTGTAGGTCTTCATGATTGAGTTTGAAGATGGAGGAGCTAGAAGATGTTGCTGTATAGGTACTGGTGCAGCTGTTTATCTCCAAGTGGGAGATTGTTGAGGTGTGGAGCTAAAAGCTTCACCAAATGAGCAAGTTACAGGTTGCAGGAATTACATAGTCACCGGTGTCGGTTAGGAGCGACTGATGTCAGTCAGGAGTCAACTAGGAGATGCCGATGTCGGTTATTAATCAGCCGATGTTGGTCACAGGCAGACAGGAAGGGACCGATGTCGGTCACCTGTGCATCCAGAATCTATTTTCATGGACATAACAAAATGTTTGCATGATAGGATTAAGTGTTAGTCTTAAGTCCGCATCTCTATCTTTAGTAAGACTGTTTTGAGCCCTTGATTAGGAGGTGCATCTAATGGTTGTAAATGCATGCTCATGTTTCCTAATTTTATATATAGGATTAGATCTTCATAGCTTATTGAATTGGATACAACTGTTATTGTGAAACAATATTGTAAAATATATGTGTATCAGTCCAGGTTGTTGGAATTGATTATAATTGAGAGAGAGAACTCTTGAGGGAAATAGATCTGTACATCTGAGAGAGGTGTGGAAGAAAAGAAGTTTCTTCAATTGTATTCCTTCTGTAAAGAGTTTAATACAAGTTTTCAGGGTGGTTTCTTGTATCTCTTATTGTTTGCTATTTTTTGATTCTAGTTACTTATCTTTCTGGTTTGATTCCGCATTTAGTTGCTTTCACATAGTAATCAAGATTGTTAGTTGATCTCCAACAAAAACATAGCTGGGATAACCATCATGATCTAAACAAAACCATGAAATGCTCCCAAGTGGTGGTAGTGGAGTCGAGGTTCATTTTGAGCTTCTTATTTTCCCACCATATTATTGCTTATTTGACAAGATGATACACTCCCCAAACTACCTTGGTGACTTTTCAGTAATTATGGATCTTAAATTACTTCTGTATCTCTATCAACCAAGCTTTTTCACTAGCCCCTAATACAGTTCCATCAAAATTAAGAGGATTTACTTCTTCATGTCCCATGCAAGCTCCATAGCTACATTAGCCCTCACATCCTATGGAACCTCATTATGATTTTACTCTTACTAATATCTATGCTCTTTAGGATCTTCTTGATTGATTTCCTCAATATGAACATGAAATTCCTATTATAAGGCTATGATTTGGTCCCTAGTTTCATGCATGGCTGCAAGGATCTAATCCAACTTTACAACTTGCTCTATGGAAAATTGATTTGGATACACTAGCTGGTTACCTTGACCTCTAGGTCTACCATGAACCATTATCCTTTATAATTAATAAGAGAACATGAATATGTTAGTAGACTCATGAATTCCTAGAATTTGAGCCTCAATTTTGATACCACAATGTTATAACCCCACTAGGTTTAACTTTATGTATATATATAATTTTAGCTTATTAATCTATAGTAGATTATTGTCAACTAAGGTTAATATATTTTATCTTTAACTAAATGCACCTGAAATTATTACATGGTTTTTAACTAATCGGGGTAAAAATTTATTCCAAAAATAGGCGAAGCCAAAACCGTTACACAGCCTTGTCTTGCTCCACCAGAAGACTCAGCTTCTGGGAGAAGTGCAAAGGCAACAATCTATAATCTAAAATCTCCCACTGGGGCCCCTGTTCAGAGGCCCATTTGGCCAGACAGTCAGCAAACCCATTCCATTCACGGGGAATATGCTTGAAGCTCATAGATTCCAGCACATAACTTAACTAAAGAACCTATTGTATAACCACCGCCAGACGCCACTCGACATTATCAAAATTATGATTAATTAATAGATCAATCACAACTTGGGAATTTGACTCGTAGATAATCTTCTGCCAGCCCTGTTGATAGCACTGTTGCATCGCCTATAGGATAGCCAACATAATTATTGGAATGCCAGCCTTTATAGATAGAGAAAATAAATTGAAGATTTTTGGAACTATCATGCCCAACACCACCAATTCCAATTTCCCCTGGGTTTCCTCTCGAGGAGCCATCGGTATTGATCTTCAACGTTCCAGGTAAAGGGGGAGTCCATCGACCCATTCTGCAGACCGATTTGTGCACCCACCTGTCTCTATTCCCAAAGCACATAGAAGGAGTGGTGGGAGTTGCACCCGATGGCTTACTAGCAATGCTGGAGAAAATATCATAATATTCAACTCCCAGACCATCCAATCTGACTCCTTTTGCAAAAAGTGTCTCCTGCAAAGACAAGTGAACCTTCTCCCAAATGGCATCGAGGTTCCTCTGTTCTTCATGAAAAACACGCCTATTTCTTCAATCCAAATGTTCCATAAAATGTACACAGGTCCTGCAAGCTAGAAAATATGAAGAACCAACGCCTTGGAAGTGGGGACGCTCAATCAATCCCAAAAATTAGATAATGAGGAGGCATGCCAACAGGGTCTATGCCACGCGTTCCACCACCTATGCCAAATACTCTTGGCAAAGGGACAATGGAAGAACAGGTACGCCCCTATTTCCTCCTCCCTACAGCAAAACACACACCTGGAGGGCCCCTGAAATCTGTGCTTACACAAGTTGTCCCATGTGAGGCATCTATTGTACACGAGCATCCACAAGAAGAAGTTGCATTTGGGCCAAGTAAAGGGATTCCATATTTTCTTCCCCCAGAGGAAATTAGCTTCCCCATAGACTTGCTTAGACAAGGCCTGATATCCCTCTGAGATAGAATAACTACCAGTAGCCCACCTCCCCAAGTGAGCACATCCTGACCTTGAAGAGAATTGTAGTTTCTAGAAGTTAATAACTGAGATAGCTCAATCCTGTTCTCCCAGGACCCACCTGGCAGCCAATTCGAGGGATTTTTCCATCTAAACCCCTTAGCCAAACCCATGCTAAACTCCTCCTTGTAGTGAGCCACATTGGTCCAGCCAGCATCTTGGAATGCATCACATAAGGACTGTAAGTGCGGGTGGGAGGAAAAGAGTGGGGGGACCCATCCCACAAGTCTTCCCAGAAGAGAGCCTGCGTGCCTGTCTTACAAATCTAGAACAGGTTGCGTTTAATCAGCTGAGCTCCTACTTTGAGGGTACTCCAAATCATGGAGCCACCCCTCTCAAGAGGCATCCAAACAATGACAGAGGGATCCACCCCCAGAAAGAACTTAAGAGCCAGGATACGGGCCCATAGTTGGGACTGATTAGAACACCATCTCTAGTATAGTTTGGCAGCCATGGCCTGGCTAGCCAGGATGGCTGAACGCAGTCCAAGTCCCCCATCTTTCTTTAGATGAAAAATAGTATCCCACTTGACCAGAATTCATTTGGTGCTACGAAGGTTACCACTCCAAAGGAATTGGTGGGAAAGGGCATCAAATTCTTTTAAAAAATAAACCGGGGCAGCCTGCACCAAGCAACGGTACACAAGAAGAGCTTGGATCACCAATTGCAACAGAGTAACTCTCCCTGCAGTAGAGAGCCATCCGTGAGTCCAGTGATTAAATTTTTGCCTCAGCCTATCCAAAACATTTTACCAAAAAAGCCGTGGCTGCCGACCAACCACAATGGGAATCCCCAAATAGATAACCAGGAGAGCTTGAATTTGAAATCTCAAAATGGCTGCTATTCTCCTCTGTATAGGTCCTGGTGTGTTAAAGAAGAATATAGAGGATTTATGATCATTGATTTTTTGCCCAATAGCATCCAAGTACATGTCAAGGGTATCCCTAAACACTTCTACCTCATGAATTCGCGCTTTCCTAGCCAGAATAGTATCATCAACAAACTGAAGATGGGACGTGATTAAGCCATTCCCCCACTGCCATCCCTGCACAATGTTCTGAGAAACCTGGAATCTAATAAGCTGGCCCAATCCCTCTGCCAGAATGATAAATAAATAAGGGGATAACGGGTCTCCTTGGCAAAGGCCTCTCACTGCCCCAAACAACTCAGTTGGCTGTCCATTGATGAGGACAGAGTAGGAGGGCGTAGTAACACAACTCAGCACCCATTGGATCTAAGCAGGGCTAAAACCAAAGGCCCGCATGATTTTTTCCAAAAATCTCCAGCTGGCCCTATCATAGGCCTTTGCTAAGTGCATCTTTATAAACATGGTCTGCTCCTAAGAAGTGCTCATAGAGTGGATAGCCTCAGAAGCAATGACCACCTCATCCAGAATCTACTTGCCAGCAACAAAACCCCCCTGCTCCTCTGAAATAATCAATGGGAGGCAACTTTTGAGTCTCCCCGCTAAGAGCTTAGTGATAATTTTGTATATCACATTGCAAAGTGCAATAGGCCTAAAGTGGTCCAGCTAATCTACCTGTTCTTTCTTCGAGATTAGGACCAGGAAGGTAGCATTCAAGGCCCTCATCATTTCTTTACTAGAAAAAGATTCCTGTATCACTTCAAAGAGATCCTGCTTGATGACATCCCAAAAGTCCTGATAAAACTCCATCAAAAAACCATCGGGCCTAGGAGCTTTACCTCTTTTCATGCTAAAGACCACTCCCTCCACTTCAGTCCTCTCTATAGGCCTCATAAGATACTCATTCAGCTCCAGAGTCACCACAGAGGGGATGCAGGACATCACTGTATTTTCTGTAATCTCGAAAGGATGCAGCCCTTCAGAGAACTGACTAGAGAAATAGAGAATTGCTGCTCTATAAATGTCGTGAGAGGTGCTCAATCGTGATCCATCTGGGCACACCAAGTGAGTTAAATAGCTTCTATTACGCCTTACCTGTACTGACTTACGGAAGAAGGTAGTGTTCCTATCGCCTTCTTGGAGCCAATCAAGATGCACCTTTTGCTTCCAGAAGATCTCTTCTCTGAGCTCCCACTCAGTAAGGTCTTTCACCACTTGGGACTTAGCCAAATGGAGCTCCTCAGAGAGACCGCAGTCTCTAATCTGCCTAGTAATCCCGTCTAGCTAATCTTGGGCTTTCTTCCTCATAGTATGGAGATTCCCAAAACTATTGAGATTCCAATACTTCAACCTCCCCTTAACATACTGGAGTTTTTTAGCTGAAGAGAACATAGCAGTGCCATAGTTGGGCCTACCCTGTCACCACCACTGTGCCATTAGCTCATGCAGGGAAGGTTCTCTGAGCCACATGAGCTAGAACTTAAAGGGAGGCTTCCTTGGTCTAGATATGTGGTTAGTGGACAGCTTAATCGGCCAATGATCTGATCCACCCCAGTCAAGTATCTCTGAAGCAAGGGATGTGGAGCTATAATGCCAGTAATAGGACACCAAGAATCTGTCAAGGTGCTCTGAAATACCAGCCTCACCACTCCTTCTGTTACTCTAGGTGAAGATGCCATTGAGTGGTTTGACATCTGAGAGGCGCAGACGGTCAATATTTTTCCAAAAAATATATGATGAAGGCCCCAACCAGGGCAATCCTCCTCTCTTCTCCTGCATGTTGAGGATAGCATTAAAATCCCCAGTCAAGATCCAAGGCAAATAGGGGTGGCAGCTTCTAATGTACCGAACATTGTCCCACAACTTTCGTTGTCTAGGAAGGTCCATAGGGGCATAGACATTAGTGACAAGAATGATTTCCCCTGATTCCTTAGAAACAACAGTCATTGTAAGAGCTGAATTGCTGGCCAACCAGCAAAGAGGGGTTATACTCTTCAGATTCCAACACATGGCCAGCCCATCGAAACATCCACATGCTCCCACACATTGGCTATGACTGAAGTACCAACATTTTTGCATACTAGAAAACCACGCATTTACTAAAAATTTAGTCTCCTGGATACAAAGGATATTAGGAGAATTTGCACTTACCAATTTAGACATAGCTCTTTGTCGGGGAGAGCTATTCAAACCCCTCACATTCCAAGAAAGGACAATCATTGAGTAACATGTGATAAATGCTCGTCCAGGGGCTTAACATGCCCCACCTCTACTAGAAGATCCCCTGTAATTTTAATTCTCTCTTGGTCCTTTCTGCACCCAACTCGTGAGGGAATGGAGCCGGTAGCCTTCTTAAAGGGTCTTGGCATAATACCAAGGCTGGAGGAAGAACCTTTTTCATTTCTAGATGCCTCCATCTCCTTTTCCAAATCAACCTAGCAAACCTCCGAATCACCTTTAGTCAGCAAATCAGTGCTGGGAGCATCCTGCATGACCCGGTCTACCTCTTGAGTCAGCCGAGTCACCAAGGCTAGAGTTTCATTGCTTGGGGCGAGTTGTTCCATTGTCCCTTCTTCCTCCATTTGCAGCGATTCTGAAATGCCATCCTCTATATTCATGCTGTCCAGAACTTCAAACCGATTAAAGTCAACCTCATTCTATCTATAAAAATTAGACCTCTTCAGCCCACGATTCTTCACACAGCGCCTGA